>JAJHUQ010000032.1:12097500-12110000 GCA_035773235.1 Eospalax fontanierii
AGGGTTTGGGTTAGGGTTAGGCTTACGGTGTGGGTTTTGTTTAGGGTTAGGGTTAGTGTTAGGTTTTCGGTGTGGGTTATGTTTTGGGTTAGGTTTAGGGTTAGGGTTAGGGTTTCGGTTCGGTTTAGGATTAGGGTTAGGATTTGAGTTTGAATTAGGTTTAGGGTTAGCATTAGGGTTAGGGTAAGGTTTAGGATTAGTGTTTCGGTTAGGGTTAGGGTTAGGGTTAGGGTTAGGGTTTGGGTTAGGGTTAGGGTTAGGATTAGGGGTTAGGTTTAGGTTTAGGGTTATTATTAGGTTTTGGGTTAGGGTTAGTGTTAGGGTTTGGGTTTTAGTTAGAATTAGGGTTAGTGTTAGGGTTAGGTTTTGTGTTAGTGTTAGGGTTAAGCTTAGTGTTAGTGTTAGGGTTTGGGTTAGGGGTAGGTTTAGGTTTATAGTTAGGATTAGGTTTAGGGTTAGGGTTAGATTTAGGGTTTGGTTTAGGAGTAGTGTTAGGGTTAGGTTTAGGGTTTGGGTTAGGGTTAGGGTTAGGGTTAGGGTTAGGGTTTGGGTTAGGATTAGGGTTAGGGTTAGTGTTTGGGTTAGGGTTAGGGTTAGGATTAGGGCTTAGGTTTAGGTTTAGGGTTATTATTAGGGTTTGGGTTATGGTTAGTGTTAGGGTTTGGGTTTTAGTTAGAAATAGGGTTAGTGTTAGAATTAGGTTTTGTGTTAGTGTTAGGGTTAAGCTTAGTGTTAGTGTTAGGGTTTGGGTTAGGGTTAGGGTTAGGTTTAGAGTTAGGATTAGGTTTAGGGTTAGGGTTAGATTTAGGGTTTGGTTTAGGAGTAGTGTTAGGGTTAGGTTTAGGGTTTGCGTTAGGTTTAGGGTTAGGGTTAAGGTTTGGTTTTGGGTTCGGGTTAGGGTTAGGGTTAGGGTTTGATTTAGGGTTAGGGTTAGGGTTATTGGTAGGGTTAAGGTTAGGGTTAGGGTTAGGGTTAGGGTTAGGGTTAGGGTTTGGGTTAGGGTTAGGGTTAGGGTTAGGGTTAGGGTTAGGGTTTGGGTTAGAATTAGGGTTTGGGTTTGGGTTAGGGTTAGGGTTAGGGTTAGGGTTTGATTTAGGGTTAGGGTTAGGGTTAGGGTTAGGGTTTGGGTTAGGATTAGGGTTAGGGTTAGGGTTTGGGTTAGGGTTAGGGTTAGTTTTCCGGTTAGGGTTAGGATTAGGGTTAGGGTTAGGGTTTGGCTTAGGGTTAGGCTTACGGTGTGGGTTTTGGTTAGGGTTAGGGTTAGGGTTTCGGTGTGGGTTATGTTTTGGGTTAGGTTTAGGGTTAGGGTTAGTGTTTCGGTTCGGTTTAGGATTAGGGTTAGGGTTTGAGTTTGAATTAGGTTTAGGGTTAGCATTAGGGTTAGGGTAAGGTTTAGGATTAGTGTTTCGGTTAGGGTTAGGGTTAGTGTTAGGGTTTGGGTTAGGGTTAGGTTTAGGATTAGGGGTTAGGTTTAGGTTTAGGATTATTATTAGGGTTTGGGTTAGGGTTAGTGTTAGGGTTTGGGTTTTAGTTAGAATTAGGGTTAGTGTTAGGGTTAGGTTTTGTGTTAGTGTTAGGGTTAAGTTTAGTGTTAGTGTTAGGGTTTGGGTTAGGGTTAGGGTTAGGTTTAGAGTTAGGATTATGTTTAGGGTTAGGGTTAGATTTAGGGTTTGGTTTAGGAGTAGTGTTAGGCTTAGGTTTAGGGTTTGGGTTAGGTTTAGGGTTAGTTTTAGGGTTTGCGTTCAGGTTCGGGTTAGGGTTAGGGTTAGGGTTTGAGTTAGGGTTAGGGTTAGGGTTAGGGGTAGGGTTAGGGTTTGGGTTAGGGTTAGGGTTAGGGTTAGGGTTAGCGTTAGGGTTTGGGTTAGGGTTAGGGTTAGGGTTAGGGTTTGGGTTAGGGTTTGAGTTTAAATTAGGTTTAGGGTTAGCATTAGGGTTAGGGTTAGGTTTAGAATAAGTGTTTCAGTTAGGGTTAGGTTTAGGGCAAGGGTTAGGGTGAGCGTTAGGGTTTGATTTAGGGTTAGGGTTAGGGTTAGGGTTAGGGTTAGGGTTAGGGTTAGGGCTAGGGTTAGGGTAAGGGTTCCGATTAGAGTTAGGTTTAGAGTTTGGGTTTGGGTAAGGGTTAAGTTTAGGTTTAGGGTTAGGGTTAGGGGTAGGGTTAGGACTAGGATTAGGGTTAGGGTTAGGGTTAGGTTAGGGTTTATGTTAGAGTTAGGGTTAGGGTTAGGGGTTGGATTAGGGTTATGGTTAGGGTTAGGCTTTAGGTTTGGGTTATGGTTAGGGTTAGGGTTAGGGTTTAAGGGTAGGATTAGTGTTAGTGTTAGGGTTTGGGTTAGGGTTAGGGTTACGGTGTGGGTTTGGGTTTGGGTTAGGGTTAGGGTTAGGGTTTCGGTGTGAGTTATGTTTTGGGTTAGGTTTAGGGTTAGGGTTAGGGTTTCGGTTCAGGTTAGGATTAGGGTTAGGTTTTGAGTTTGAATTAGGTTTAGGGTTAGCATTAGGATTAGGGTTAGGTTAGGGTTAGGGTTAGGGTTAGGACTGGGGTTAGTGTTAGGGTTAGGTTTAGGGTTAGCATTAGGGTTAGGATTTGGGTTAGGTTTAGGGTTTGGGTTAGGGTTATGGTTAGGGTTAGGGTTAGGTTTTGGGTTAGGTTTAGGGTTAGGGTTAGGGTTTGGGTTAGGGTTAGGATTGAATCTGGGTTAGTGTTAGGGTTAGGGTTAGTGTTAAGATTAGGGTTAGGGTTAGGGTTAGGGTTAGGTTTTCGGTTAGGGTTAGGGTTAGGGTTAGAATTAGGGTTAGGTTTAGGGTTAGGGTTAGGGTTAGGGTTAGGATAAGGATGAGGGTTAGGGTTAGGGTTAGGATTAGGGTTATTATTTGAGTTATGGTTTGGGTTAGGGTTTGGGTTAGGGTTTGGGTTAGTGTTAGAGTTAGGGTTTGAGTTAGCGTTAGGTTTAGGGTTAGGTTAGGGTTTGGGTTAGACTTAGGGTTAGGGTTAGGGTTTGGGTTTGGTTTAGAGTTAGGGTTAGGTTAGGGTTTGGGTTAGAGTTAGGGTTAGGATGAGGTGTTGGATTAGGGTTATGGTTAGGTTTAGGGTTAGGATTAGGATTAGGGTTAGGGTTCCGATTAGAGTTAGGTTTAGAGTTAGGGTTTGGGGAAGGGTTAAGGTAAGGGTTAGGGTTAGGGTTAGGGTTAGGGTTAGGACTAGTATTAGTATTATGGTTAGGGTTAGGGTTAGGGTTAGGGAGAGCGTTTGGGTTAGGGTTAGGCTTAGGGTTACTGTTAGGGTTAGGGTTAGGTTTAGTATTACGGTTAGGTTTAGGTTTTCGGTTAAGTTTCGGGTTAGGGTTAGGGTTTGCGTTCGGGTTGGGTTAGTTTTAGGGTTTTAGTTAGGGTTAGGGTTATGGTTAGGGTTAGGGTTAGGGTTTGGGTTAAGTTTAGGGTTAGGGTTAGGGTTTGGTTTTGGGTTAGGGTTTGAGATTGAGTTAGGTTTAGGGTTAGCATTAGGGTTAGGATTAGGGTTAGGGTTAGGGTTTGGGTTTAGGTTAGGGTTAGGTTTAGGGTTAGGGTTTGGGTTAGGGTTAGGTTTGAATCTTGGTTAGTGTTAGGGTTATGGTTAGTGTTAAGATTATGGTTAGGGTTAGGGTTAGGGTTAGGTTTTGGGTTAGGGTTAGGGTTAGGGTTAGGGTTAGAATTAGGGTTAGGGTTAGGGTTAGGGTTAGGGTTAGGGTTAGGATAAGGATGAGGGTTAGGGTTAGGGTTAGGATTAGGTTTATTTTTTGGGTTCTGGTTTGGGTTAGTGTTAGGGTTAGGGTTTGGGTTAGTGTTAGAGTTAGGGTTAGGGTTAGGGTTTGGGTTAGGGTTAGGGTTAGGGTTAGGGTTAGGTTAGGGTTTGGGTTAGAGTTAGGGTTAGGGTTAGGGTTTGGGTTTGGTTTAGAGTTAGGGTTAGGTTAGGGTTTGGGTTAGAGTTGGGTTAGGGTGAGGTTTTGGATTAGGGTTATGGTTAGGGTTAGTGTTCGGATTAGGGTTAGGGTTAGGGTTCCGGTTAGAGTTAGGTTTAGAGTTTGGGTTTGGGTAAGGGTTAAGGTTAGGGTTAGGGTTAGGGTTAGGGTTAGGACTAGGATTAGTGTTGGGGTTAGTGTTAGGGTTAGGGTTAGGGTTTGGGTTTGGATTAGGGTTAGGGTTAGGGTTTGGGTTAGGGTTATGGTTAGGTTTACGGTTAGGGTTAGGATTAGGGTTAGGGTTTGTGTTAAGATTAGGGTTTGGGTTTGGGTTAGGTTTAGGGTTAGGTTTAGGGTTTGCTTTAGGGTTAGGGTTAGGGTTAGGGTTGGGGTTTGTGTTAGGGTTTGGGTTAGGGTTAGGGTTAGGACTAGGGTTAGTGTTAGGGTTAGGTTTAGGGTTAGCATTAGGGTTAGGATTAGGGTTAGGGTTAGGGTTTGGGCTAGGGTTAGGGTTAGGATTAGGGGTTAGATTTAGGTTTAGGGTTATTATTAGGGTTTGGGTTAGGGTTAGTGTTAGGGTTTGGGTTTTAGTTAGAATTAGGGTTAGTGTTAGTGTTAGGTTTTGTGTTAGTGTTAGGGTTAAGCTTAATTTTAGTGTTAGGGTTTGGTTTAGGGTTAGGGTTAGGTTTAGATTTAGGATTAGGTTTAGGGTTAGGGTTAGATTTAGGGTTTGGTTTAGGAGTAGTGTTAGGGTTAAGTTTAGGGTTTGGGTTAGGTTTAGGGTTAGGGTTAGGGTTTGGGTTCGGATTCGAGTTAGGGTTAGAGTTAGGGTTTGAGTTAGGGTTAGGGTTAGGGTTAGGGTTAGGGGTAGGGTTAGGGTTAGGGTTAGGGTTTGGGTTAGGGTTAGGGTTAGGGTTAGGGTTAAGGTTTGGGTTAGGGTTAGGGTTAGGGTTAGGGTTTGGGTTAGGGTTAGGGTTAGGGTTAGGGTTAGGGTTTGGGTTAGGATTAGGGTTAGGTTTAGGGTTTGGGTTAGGGTTATGGTTAGGTTTACGGTTAGGGTTAGGATTAGGGTTAGGGTTTGTGTTAAGATTAGGGTTTGGGTTTGGGTTAGGTTTAGGGTTAGGTTTAGGGTTTGATTTAGGGTTTGGGTTAGGGTTAGGGTTAGGACTAGGGTTAGTGTTAGGGTTAGTTTTAGGGTTAGCATTAGGGTTAGGATTTGGGTTAGGGTTAGGGTTTGTGTTAGGGTTAGGGTTAGGGTTAGGGTTAGGGTTTAGGTTAGGGTTAGGGTTAGGTTTAGGATTTGGGTTAGGGTTAGGGTTAGGGTTAGGTTTAGGGTTAGGGTTTGGGTTAGGATTAGGGTTAGGGTTAGGGTTTGGGTTAGGGTTAGGGTTAGGGTTACGGTTAGGGTTAGGATTAGGGTTAGGGTTTGTGTTAAGATTAGGGTTTGGTTTTGGGTTAGGGTTAGGGTTAAGGTTAGGGTTAGGTTTAGAATTAGGGTTAGTGTTAAGGTTAGGGTTAGGGTTAGGGTTAGGATAAGGATGAGGGTTAGGGTTAGGGTTAGGATTAGGGTTATTATTTGGGTTATGGTTTGGGTTAGGGTTAGGGTTAGGATTTGGGTTAGTGTTAGAGTTAGGTTTTGAGTTAGGGTTAGGTTTAGGGTTAGGTTAGGGTTTGGGTTAGAGTTAGGGTTAGGGTTAGGTTTTGGGTTTGGTTTAGAGTTAGGGTTAGGTTAGGGTTTGGGTTAGAGTTAGGGTTAGGGTGAGGTGTTGGATTAGGGTTATGGTTATTGTTAGGGTTGGGATTAGGGTTACGGTTAGGGTTCGGATTAGAGTTAGGTTTAGAGTTTGGGTTTGGGTAAGGGTTAAGTTTAGGTTTAGGTTTAGGGTTAGGGGTAGGGTTAGGACTAGGATTAGGGTTAGGGTTAGGGTTAGGTTAGGGTTTATGTTAGAGTTAGGGTTGGGATTAGGGGTTGGATTAGGTTTATGGTTAGGGTTAGGCTTTAGGTTTGGGTTATGGTTAGGGTTAGGGTTAGGGTTTAAGGGTAGGATTAGGGTTAGTGTTATGGTTTGGGTTATGGTTAGGGTTACGGTGTGGGTTTGGGTTAGGGTTAGGGTTAGGGTTAGGGTTTCGGTGTGGGTTATGTTTTGGGTTAGGTTTAGGGTTAGGGTTAGGGTTTTGGTTCAGGTTAGGATTAGGGTTAGGGTATGAGTTTGAATTAGGTTTAGGGTAGCATTAGGGTTAGGGTTAGGTTTAGGATTAGTGTTTCGGTTAGGGTTAGGGTTAGGGTTAGGGTTAGGGTTCCGATTAGAGTTAGGTTTAGAGTTTGGGTTTGGGTAAGGTTTAAGGTTAGGGTTAGGGTTAGGGTTAGTACTACAATTAGGTTTAGTGTTAGGGTTAGAATTAGGGTTAGGGTTAGGGTTAGGGTTAGGGTTTCGGTTTGGGTTATGTTTTGGGTTAGGTTTAGGGTTATGGTTAGGGTTAGGGTTAGGGTTAGGGTTAGGGTTAGGATTAGGGTTAGGGTTTGAGTTTGAATTAGGTTTAGGTTTAGCGTTAGGGTTAGGGTTAGGTTTAGGATAAGTGTTTCAGTTAGGGTTAGGGTTAGGGTTAGGGTTAGGGTGAGGGTTAGGGTTTGATTTAGGGTTATGGTTAGGGTTAGGGTTAGTGTTAGGGTTTGGGTTAGGGTTAGGGTTAAGACTAGGGTTATGTTAGGGTTAGGTTTAGGGTTAGCATTAGGGTTAGGATTAGGGTTATGGTTTTAGGGTTTGGGTTAGGGTTAGGGTTAGGGTTAGGGTTTGGTTTAGGGTTAGGGTTATGGTTAGGGTTTGAGTTAGGGTTAGGGTTAGGGTTAGGGTTTGGGTTAGAATTAGGGTTAGTGTTAGGGTTTGGGTTAGGGTTAGGCTTACGGTGTGGGTTTTGGTTAGGGTTAGGGTTAGGGTTAGGTTTTCGGTGTGGGTTATGTTTTGGGTTAGGTTTAGGGTTAGGGTTAGGGTTTCGGTTCGGTTTAGGATTAGGGTTAGGATTTGAGTTTGAATTAGGTTTAGGGTTAGCATTAGGGTTAGGGTAAGGTTTAGGATTAGTGTTTCGGTTAGGGTTAGGGTTAGGGTTAGGGTTAGGGTTTGGGTTAGGGTTAGGGTTAGGATTAGGGGTTAGGTTTAGGTTTAGGGTTATTATTAGGTTTTGGGTTAGGGTTAGTGTTAGGGTTTGGGTTTTAGTTAGAATTAGGGTTAGTGTTAGGGTTAGGTTTTGTGTTAGTGTTAGGGTTAAGCTTAGTGTTAGTGTTAGGGTTTGGGTTAGGGTTAGGGTTAGGTTTAGAGTTAGGATTAGGTTTAGGGTTAGGGTTAGATTTAGAGTTTGGGTTAGGAGGAGTGTTAGGGTTAGGTTAGGGTTTGGGTTAGGGTTAGGGTTAGTGTTAGGGTTAGGGTTTGGGTTAGGATTAGGGTTAGGGTTAGTGTTTGGGTTAGGGTTAGGGTTAGGATTAGGGCTTAGGTTTAGGTTTAGGGTTATTATTAGGGTTTGGGTTATGGTTAGTGTTAGGGTTTGGGTTTTAGTTAGAATTAGGGTTAGTGTTAGAATTAGGTTTTGTGTTAGTGTTAGGGTTAAGCTTAGTGTTAGTGTTAGGGTTTGGGTTAGGGTTAGGGTTAGGTTTAGAGTTAGGATTAGGTTTAGGGTTAGGGTTAGATTTAGGGTTTGGTTTAGGAGTAGTGTTAGGGTTAGGTTTAGGGTTTGCGTTAGGTTTAGGGTTAGGGTTAAGGTTTGGTTTTGGGTTCGGGTTAGGGTTAGGGTTAGGGTTTGATTTAGGGTTAGGGTTAGGGTTATTGGTAGGGTTAGGGTTAGGGTTAGGGTTAGGGTTAGGGTTAGGGTTAGGGTTTGGGTTAGGGTTAGGGTTAGGGTTAGGGTTAGGGTTTGGGTTAGAATTAGGGTTTGGGTTTGGGTTAGGGTTAGGGTTAGGTTTAGGGTTTGATTTAGGGTTAGGGTTAGGGTTAGGGTTATGGTTTGGGTTAGGATTAGGGTTAGGGTTAGGGTTTGGGTTAGGGTTAGGGTTAGTTTTACGGTTAGGGTTAGGATTAGGGTTAGGGTTAGGGTTTGGCTTAGGGTTAGGCTTACGGTGTGGGTTTTGGTTAGGGTTAGGGTTAGGGTTTCGGTGTGGGTTATGTTTTGGGTTAGGTTTAGGGTTAGGGTTAGTGTTTCGGTTCGGTTTAGGATTAGGGTTAGGGTTTGAGTTTGAATTAGGTTAAGGGTTAGCATTAGGGTAAGGGTAAGGTTTAGGATTAGTGTTTCGGTTAGGGTTAGGGTTAGTGTTAGGGTTTGGGTTAGGGTTAGGTTTAGGATTAGGGGTTAGGTTTAGGTTTAGGATTATTATTAGGGTTTGGGTTAGGGTTAGTGTTAGGGTTTGGGTTTTAGTTAGAATTAGGGTTAGTGTTAGGGTTAGGTTTTGTGTTAGTGTTAGGGTTAAGATTAGTGTTAGTGTTAGGGTTTGGGTTAGGGTTAGGGTTAGGTTTAGAGTTAGGATTATGTTTAGGGTTAGGGTTAGATTTAGGGTTTGGTTTAGGAGTAGTGTTAGGGTTAGGTTTAGGGTTTGGGTTAGGTTTAGGGTTAGTTTTAGGGTTTGCGTTCAGGTTCGGGTTAGGGTTAGGGTTAGGGTTTGAGTTAGGGTTAGGGTTAGGGTTAGGGGTAGGGTTAGGGTTTGGGTTAGGGTTAGGGTTAGGGTTAGGGTTAGCGTTAGGGTTTGGGTTAGGGTTAGGGTTAGGGTTAGGGTTTGGGTTAGGGTTTGAGTTTAAATTAGGTTTAGGGTTAGCATTAGGGTTAGGGTTAGGTTTAGGATAAGTGTTTCAGTTAGGGTTAGGTTTAGGGTTAGGGTTAGGGTGAGCGTTAGGGTTTGATTTAGGGTTAGGGTTAGGGTTAGGGTTAGGGTTAGGGTTAGGGTTAGGGTTAGGGTTAGGGTTAGGGTTCCGATTAGAGTTAGGTTTAGAGTTTGGGTTTGGGTAAGGGTTAAGTTTAGGTTTAGGGTTAGGGTTAGGGGTAGGGTTAGGACTAGGATTAGGGTTAGGGTTAGGGTTAGGTTAGGGTTTATGTTAGAGTTAGGGTTAGGGTTAGGGGTTGGATTAGGGTTATGGTTAGGGTTAGGCTTTAGGTTTGGGTTATGGTTAGGGTTAGGGTTAGGGTTTAAGGGTAGGATTAGGGTTAGTGTTAGGGTTTGGGTTAGGGTTAGGGTTACGGTGTGGGTTTGGGTTTGGGTTAGGGTTAGGGTTAGGGTTTCGGTGTGAGTTATGTTTTGGGTTAGGTTTAGGGTTAGGGTTAGGGTTTCGGTTCAGGTTAGGATTAGGGTTAGGTTTTGAGTTTGAATTAGGTTTAGGGTTAGCATTAGGATTAGGGTTAGGTTAGGGTTAGGGTTAGGGTTAGGACTGGGGTTAGTGTTAGGGTTAGGTTTAGGGTTAGCATTAGGGTTAGGATTTGGGTTAGGTTTAGGGTTTGGGTTAGGGTTATGGTTAGGGTTAGGGTTAGGTTTTGGGTTAGGTTTAGGGTTAGGGTTAGGGTTTGGGTTAGGGTTAGGATTGAATCTGGGTTAGTGTTAGGGTTAGGGTTAGTGTTAAGATTAGGGTTAGGGTTAGGGTTAGGGTTAGGTTTTCGGTTAGGGTTAGGGTTAGGGTTAGAATTAGGGTTAGGTTTAGGGTTAGGGTTAGGGTTAGGGTTAGGATAAGGATGAGGGTTAGGGTTAGGGTTAGGATTAGGGTTATTATTTGAGTTATGGTTTGGGTTAGGGTTTGGGTTAGGGTTTGGGTTAGTGTTAGAGTTAGGGTTTGAGTTAGCGTTAGGCTTAGGGTTAGGTTAGGGTTTGGGCTAGACTTAGGGTTAGGGTTAGGGTTTGGGTTTGGCTTAGAGTTAGGGTTAGGCTAGGGCTTGGGTTAGAGCTAGGGTTAGGAGGAGGTGTTGGATTAGGGTTATGGTTAGGTTTAGGGTTAGGATTAGGATTAGGGTTAGGGTTCCGATTAGAGTTAGGTTTAGAGTTAGGGTTTGGGGAAGGGTTAAGGTAAGGGTTAGGGTTAGGGTTAGGGTTAGGGTTAGGACTAGGATTAGGGTTATGGTTAGGGTTAGGGTTAGGGTTAGGGAGAGCGTTTGGGTTAGGGTTAGGCTTAGGGTTAGTGTTAGGGTTAGGGTTTGGTTTAGGATTACGGTTAGGTTTAGGTTTTCGGTTAAGTTTCGGGTTAAGGTTAGGGTTTGCGTTCGGGTTGGGTTAGTTTTAGGGTTTTAGTTAGGGTTAGGGTTATGGTTAGGGTTAGGGTTAGGGTTTGGGTTAAGTTTAGGGTTAGGGTTAGGGTTTGGTTTTGGGTTAGGGTTTGAGATTGAGTTAGGTTTAGGGTTAGCATTAGGGTTAGGATTAGGGTTAGGGTTAGGGTTTGGGTTAGGGTTAGGGTTAGGTTTAGGGTTAGGGTTTGGGTTAGGGTTAGGTTTGAATCTTGGTTAGTGTTAGGGTTATGGTTAGTGTTAAGATTATGGTTAGGGTTAGGGTTAGGGTTAGGTTTTGGGTTAGGGTTAGGGTTAGGGTTAGGGTTAGAATTAGGGTTAGGGTTAGGGTTAGGGTTAGGGTTAGGGTTAGGATAAGGATGAGGGTTAGGGTTAGGGTTAGGATTAGGGTTATTTTTTGGGTTCTGGTTTGGGTTAGTGTTAGGGTTAGGGTTTGGGTTAGTGTTAGAGTTAGGGTTAGGGTTAGGGTTTGGGTTAGGGTTAGGGTTAGGGTTAGGGTTAGGTTAGGGTTTGGGTTAGAGTTAGGGTTAGGGTTAGGGTTTGGGTTTGGTTTAGAGTTAGGGTTAGGTTAGGGTTTGGGTTAGAGTTGGGTTAGGGTGAGGTTTTGGATTAGGGTTATGGTTAGGGTTAGTGTTCGGATTAGGGTTAGGGTTAGGGTTCCGGTTAGAGTTAGGTTTAGAGTTTGGGTTTGGGTAAGGGTTAAGGTTAGGGTTAGGGTTAGGGTTAGGGTTAGGACTAGGATTAGTGTTGGGGTTAGTGTTAGGATTAGGGTTAGGGTTTGGGTTTAGGTTTGGGTTATGGTTAGGGTTAGGGTTTAGTTTTAGGGTTAGGGTTTGGGTTTGGGTTAGGGTTAGGGTTAGGTTAGGGTTTGGGTTAGAGTTAGGGTTAGGGTTAGGGGTTGGATTAGGATTTGGGTTAGAGTTAGGGTTAGGGTTAGGGTTTGGGTTTGGGTTAGGGGTAGGGTTAGGTTAGGGTTTGGGTTAGAGTTAGGGTTAGGGTTATGGGTTGGATTAGGTTTATGGTTAGGGTTAGGTTTAGGATTAGGGTTAGGGTTATTCTTTAGTTTTGGGTTATGGTTAGGGTTAGGGTTAGGGTTTAAGGGTAGGATTAGGGTTAGTGTTACGGTTTGGGTTAGGGTTAGGCTTACGGTGTGGGTTTGGGTTAGGGTTAGGGATATGGTTAGGGTTTCGGTGTGTGTTATGTTTTGGGTTAGGTTTAGGGTTAGGGTTAGGGTTTCGGTTCGGGTTAGGATTAGAGTTAGGGTTTGAGTTTGAATTAGGTTTAGGGTTAGCATTAGGGTTAGCGTTAGGTTTAGGATTAGTGTTTCGGTTAGGGTTAGGGTTAGGGTTTGGGTTAGGGTTAGGGTTAGGATTAGGGGTTAGGTTTAGGTTTAGGGTTATTATAAGGGTTTGGATTTGGGTTAGTGTTAGAGTTTGGGTTTTAATTAGAATTAGGGTTAGTGTTAGGGTTAGGTTTTGTGTTAGTGTTAGGGTTAAGCTTAGTGTTAGTGTTAGGGTTTGGGTTCGGGTTAGGGTTAGGGTTAGAGTTAGGATTATGTTTAGGGTTAGGGATAGATTTAGGGTTTGGTTTAGGAGTAGTGTTAGGGTTAGGTTATGGTTTGGGTTAGGTTTAGGGTTAGGGTTAGGGTTTTAGTTAGGGTTAGGTTTAGGGTTAGGGTTAGGGTTAGGGTTTGGGTTAGGGTTAGGGTTAGGATTAGGGTTTGATTTTGAGTTAGGTTTAGGGTTAGCATTAGGGTTAGGATTAGGGTTAGGGTTTGGGTTTGGGTTAGGGTTAGGGTTAGGGTTAGGGTTTGGGTTAGGGTTAGGTTTAGGCTTAGGGTTTGGGTATGGGTTAGGTTAAGGGTTAGGGTTAGGGTTTGGCTTAGGGTTAGGTTTAGGGTTAGTTTTTGGGTTAGGGTTAGGGTTAGGTTTAGGGTTAGGTTTAGGTTTTGGGTTAGGGTTAGGGTTAGCGTTTTTGTTAGGGTTAGGTTGAGGGTTACAGTTAGGTTTTGGTTTAGGATTACAGTTGGGTTTAGATTTTCGGTTAAGTTTCGGGTTAGGGTTAGGGTTTGCGTTCGGGTTGGGTTAGTGTTAGGGTTTTAGTTAGGGTTAGGGTTAGGGTTATGGTTAGGGTTTGGGTTAGGGTTAGGCTTAGGGTTAGGGTTTGAGTTTGAGTTAGGTTTCGGGTTAGCATTAGGGTTAGGATTAGGGTTAGGGTTAGGGTTTGGGTTAGGGTTAGGGTTAGGGTTTGGGTTAGAGTTAGGTTTGAATCTGGGTGAGTGTTAGGGTTAGGGTTAGGGTTAGTGTTAAGATTAGGTTTAGGGTT
>JAJHUQ010000032.1:12117500-12120000 GCA_035773235.1 Eospalax fontanierii
GTTAGGATTAGGGTTAGGATTTGAGTTTGAATTAGGTTTAGGGTTCGCATTAGGGTTAGGGTAAGGTTTAGGATTAGTGTTTCGGTTAGGGTTAGGGTTAGGGTTAGGGTTAGGGTTTGGGTTAGGGTTAGGGTTAGGATTAGGGGTTAGGTTTAGGTTTAGGGGTATTATTAGGTTTTGGGTTAGGGTTAGTGTTAGGGTTTGGGTTTTAGTTAGAATTAGGGTTAGTGTTAGGGTTAGGTTTTGTGTTAGTGTTAGGGTTAAGCTTAGTGTTAGTGTTAGGGTTTGGGTTAGGGTTAGGGTTAGGTTTAGAGTTAGGATTAGGTTTAGGGTTAGGGTTAGATTTAGGGTTTGGTTTAGGAGTAGTGTTAGGGTTAGGTTTAGGGTTTGGGTTAGGGTTAGGGTTAGGTTTAGGGTTAGGGTTTGGGTTAGGATTAGGGTTAGGGTTAGTGTTTGGGTTAGGGTTAGGGTTAGGATTAGGGCTTAGGTTTAGGTTTAGGGTTATTATTAGGGTTTGGGTTATGGTTAGTGTTAGGGTTTGGCTTTTAGTTAGAATTAGGGTTAGTGTTAGAATTAGGTTTTGTGTTAGTGTTAGGGTTAAGCTTAGTGTTAGTGTTAGGGTTAGGGTTAGGGCTAGGGTTAGGTTTAGAGTTAGGATTAGGTTTAGGGTTAGGGTTAGATTTAGGGTTTGGTTTAGGAGTAGTGTTAGGGTTAGGTTTAGGGTTTGCGTTAGGTTTAGGGTTAGGGTTAAGGTTTGGTTTTGGGTTCGGGTTAGGGTTAGGGTTAGGGTTTGAGTTAGGGTTAGGGTTAGGGTTATTGGTAGGGTTAGGGTTAGGGTTAGGGTTAGGGTTAGGGTTAGGGTTAGGGTTAGGGTTTGGGTTAGGGTTAGGGTTAGGGTTAGGGTTAGGGTTAGGGTTTGGGTTAGAATTAGGGTTTGGGTTTGGGTTAGGGTTAGGGTTAGGTTTAGGGTTTGATTTAGGGTTAGGGTTAGGGTTAGGGTTAGGGTTAGGGTTTGGGTTAGGATTAGGGTTAGGGTTAGGGTTTGGGTTAGGGTTAGGGTTAGGTTTACGGTTAGGGTTAGGATTAGGGTTAGGGTTAGGGTTTGGGTTAGGGTTAGGGTTAGGATTAGGGTTAGGTTTTGGGTTAGGGTTAGGGTTAGGGTTTCGGTGTGGGTTATGTTTTGGGTTAGGTTTAGGGTTAGGGTTAGTGTTTCGGTTCGGTTTAGGATTAGGGTTAGGGTTTGAGTTTGAATTAGGTTTAGGGTTAGCATTAGGGTTAGGGTAAGATTTAGGATTAGTGTTTCGGTTAGGGTTAGGGTTAGTGTTAGGGTTTGGGTTAGGGTTAGGTTTAGGATTAGGGGTTAGGTTTAGGTTTAGGATTATTATTAGGGTTTGGGTTAGGGTTAGTGTTAGGTTTGGGTTTTAGTTAGAATTAGGGTTAGTGTTAGGGTTAGGTTTTGTGTTAGTGTTAGGGTTAAGTTTAGTGTTAGTGTTAGGGTTTGGGTTAGGGTTAGGGTTAGGTTTAGAGTTAGGATTAGGTTTAGGGTTAGGGTTAGATTTAGGGTTTGGTTTAGGAGTAGTGTTAGGGTTAGGTTTAGGGTTTGGGTTAGGTTTAGGGTTAGTGTTAGGGTTTGTGTTCGGGTTCGGGTTAGGGTTAGGGTTAGGGTTTGAGTTAGGGTTAGGGTTAGGGTTAGGGGTAGGGTTAGGGTTTGGGTTAGGGTTAGGGTTAGGGTTAGGGTTAGCGTTAGGGTTTGGGTTAGGGTTAGGGTTAGGGTTAGGGTTTGGGTTAGGGTTAGGTTTAAGGTTAGGTTTAGGGTTTGGTTTAGGATTAGGGTTAGGGTTAGGGTTAGGGTTAGGGTTAGGGTTAGGGTAGGGTTAGGGTTAGGGTTAGGGTTAGGGTTAGGGTTACATTTAGGGTTTGGGTTAGGGTTAGGGTTAGGGTTAGGGTTAGGGTTTGGGTTGGATTAGGGTTAGGGTTAGGGTTTGGGTTAGGGTTAGGGTTAGGGTTATGGTTAGGGTTAGGATTAGGTTTAGGGTTTGTGTTAAGATTAGGGTTTGGTTTTGGGTTAGGGTTAGGGTTAAGGTTAGGGTTAGGTTTAGAATTAGGGT
The DNA here is from genome assembly GCA_035773235.1 of Eospalax fontanierii. Taxonomy (NCBI): domain Eukaryota; kingdom Metazoa; phylum Chordata; class Mammalia; order Rodentia; family Spalacidae; genus Eospalax; species Eospalax fontanierii. The sequence continues at coordinate 12,119,609 of JAJHUQ010000032.1, forward strand.
TAGTGTTAAGGTTAGGGTTAGGGTTAGGGTTAGGATAAGGATGAGGGTTAGGGTTAGGGTTAGGATTAGGGTTATTATTTGGGTTATGGTTTGGGTTAGGGATTGGGTTAGGATTTGGGTTAGTGTTAGAGTTAGGTTTTGATTTAGGGTTAGGTTTAGGGTTAGGTTAGGGTTTGGGTTAGAGTTAGGGTTAGGGTTAGGGTTTGGGTTTGGTTTAGAGTTAGGGTTAGGTTAGGGTTTGGGTTAGAGTTAAGGTTACGGTGAGGTGTTGGATTAGGGTTATGGTTATGGTTAGGGTTAGGATTAGGGTTACGGTTAGGGTTCCGATTAGAGTTAGGTTTAGAGTTTGGGTTTGGGTAAGGGTTAAGGTTAGGTTTAGGGTTAGGGTTAGG
>JAJHUQ010000032.1:12125000-12130000 GCA_035773235.1 Eospalax fontanierii
AGGGTTAGGGTTAGGGTTAGGATTAGGGTTAGTGTTAGGGTTTGGGTTAGGGTTAGGCTTACGATGAGCGTTTTGGTTAGGGTTAGGGTTAGGGTTAGGGTTTCGGTGTGGGTTATGTTTTGTGTTAGGTTTAGGGTTAGGGTTAGGGTTAGGGTTCCGATTAGAGTTAGGTTTAGAGTTTGGGTTTGGGTAAGGTTTAAGGTTAGGGTTAGGGTTAGGGTTAGGGTTAGGGTTAGTACTACAATTAGGTTTAGTGTTAGGGTTACAATTAGGGTTAGGGTTAGGGTTAGGGTTAGGGTTTCGGTTTGGGTTATGTTTTGGGTTAGGTTTAGGGTTAGGGTTAGGGTTAGGGTTAGGGTTAGGGTTAGGATTAGGGTTAGGGTTTGAGTTTGAATTAGGTTTAGGTTTAGCGTTAGGTTTAGGGTTAGGTTTAGGATAAGTGTTTCAGTTAGGGTTTGGGTTAGGGTTAGGGTTAGGGTGAGGCTTCGGCTTAGATTTAGGGTTATGGTTAGGGAAAGGGTTAGTTTTACGGTTTGGTTAGGGGTTAGGGTAAAGACTAGGGTTATGTTAGGGTTAGGTTTAGGGTTAGCATTAGGGTTAGGATTAGGGTTATGGTTTTAGGGTTTGGGTTAGGGTTAGGGTTAGGGTTAGGGTTAGGGTTTGGGTTAGGGTTAGGGTTATGGTTAGGGTTTGAGTTAGGGTTAGGGTTAGGGTTAGGGTTTGGGTTAGAATTAGGGTTAGTGTTAGGGTTTGGGTTAGGGTTAGGCTTACGGTGTGGGTTTTGGTTAGGGTTAGGGTTAGGGTTAGGTTTTCGGTGTGGGTTATGTTTTGGGTTAGGTTTAGGTTTAGGGTTAGGGTTTCGGTTCGGTTTAGGATTAGGGTTAGGATTTGAGTTTGAATTAGGTTTAGGGTTAGCATTAGGGTTAGGGTAAGGTTTAGGATTAGTGTTTCGGTTAGGGTTAGGGTTAGGGTTAGGGTTAGGGTTTGGGTTAGGGTTAGGGTTAGGATTAGGGGTTAGGTTTAGGTTTAGGGTTATTATTAGGTTTTGGGTTTGGGTTAGTGTTAGGGTTTGGGTTTTAGTTAGAATTAGGGTTAGTGTTAGGGTTAGGTTTTGTGTTAGTGTTAGGGTTAAGCTTAGTGTTAGTGTTAGGGTTTGGGTTAGGGTTAGGGTTAGGTTTAGAGTTAGGATTAGGTTTAGGGTTAGGGTTAGATTTAGGGTTTGGTTTAGGAGTAGTGTTAGGGTTAGGTTTAGGGTTTGGGTTAGGGTTAGGGTTAGGGTTAGGGTTAGGGTTTGGGTTAGGATTAGGGTTAGGGTTAGTGTTTGGGTTAGGGTTAGGGTTAGGATTAGGGCTTAGGTTTAGGTTTAGGGTTATTATTAGGGTTTGGGTTATGGTTAGTGTTAGGGTTTGGGTTTTAGTTAGAATTAGGGTTAGTGTTAGAATTAGGTTTTGTGTTAGTGTTAGGGTTAAGCTTAGTGTTAGTGTTAGGGTTTGGGTTAGGGCTAGGGTTAGGTTTAGAGTTAGGATTAGGTTTAGGGTTAGGGTTAGATTTAGGGTTTGGTTTAGGAGTAGTGTTAGGGTTAGGTTTAGGGTTTGCGTTAGGTTTAGGGTTAGGGTTAAGGTTTGGTTTTGGGTTCGGGTTAGGGTTAGGGTTAGGGTTTGAGTTAGGGTTAGGGTTAGGGTTATTGGTAGGGTTAGGGTTAGGGTTAGGGTTAGGGTTAGGGTTAGGGTTAGGGTTTGGGTTAGGGTTAGGGTTAGGGTTAGGGTTAGGGTTAGGGTTTGGGTTAGAATTAGGGTTTGGGTTTGGGTTAGGGTTAGGGTTAGGTTTAGGGTTTGATTTAGGGTTAGGGTTAGGGTTAGGGTTAGGGTTAGGGTTTGGGTTAGGATTAGGGTTAGGGTTAGGGTTTGGGTTAGGGTTAGGGTTAGGTTTACGGTTAGGGTTAGGATTAGGGTTAGGGTTAGGGTTTGGGTTAGGGTTAGGCTTACGGTGTGGGTTTTGGTTAGGGTTAGGGTTAGGGTTAGGGTTTCGGTGTGGGTTATGTTTTGGGTTAGGTTTAGGGTTAGGGTTAGTGTTTCGGTTCGGTTTAGGATTAGGGTTAGGGTTTGAGTTTGAATTAGGTTTAGGGTTAGCATTAGGGTTAGGGTAAGATTTAGGATTAGTGTTTCGGTTAGGGTTAGGGTTAGTGTTAGGGTTTGGGTTAGGGTTAGGTTTAGGATTAGGGGTTAGGTTTAGGTTTAGGATTATTATTAGGGTTTGGGTTAGGGTTAGTGTTAGGTTTGGGTTTTAGTTAGAATTAGGGTTAGTGTTAGGGTTAGGTTTTGTGTTAGTGTTAGGGTTAAGTTTAGTGTTAGTGTTAGGGTTTGGGTTAGGGTTAGGGTTAGGTTTAGAGTTAGGATTAGGTTTAGGGTTAGGGTTAGATTTAGGGTTTGGTTTAGGAGTAGTGTTAGGGTTAGGTTTAGGGTTTGGGTTAGGTTTAGGGTTAGTGTTAGGGTTTGTGTTCGGGTTCGGGTTAGGGTTAGGGTTAGGGTTTGAGTTAGGGTTAGGGTTAGGGTTAGGGGTAGGGTTAGGGTTTGGGTTAGGGTTAGGGTTAGGGTTAGGGTTAGCGTTAGGGTTTGGGTTAGGGTTAGGGTTAGGGTTAGGGTTTGGGTTAGGGTTAGGTTTAAGGTTAGGTTTAGGGTTTGGTTTAGGATTAGGGTTAGGGTTAGGGTTAGGGTTAGGGTTAGGGTTAGGGTAGGGTTAGGGTTAGGGTTAGGGTTAGGGTTAGGGTTACATTTAGGGTTTGGGTTAGGGTTAGGGTTAGGGTTAGGGTTAGGGTTTGGGTTGGATTAGGGTTAGGGTTAGGGTTTGGGTTAGGGTTAGGGTTAGGGTTATGGTTAGGGTTAGGATTAGGTTTAGGGTTTGTGTTAAGATTAGGGTTTGGTTTTGGGTTAGGGTTAGGGTTAAGGTTAGGGTTAGGTTTAGAATTAGGGTTAGTGTTAAGGTTAGGGTTAGGGTTAGGGTTAGGATAAGGATGAGGGTTAGGGTTAGGGTTAGGATTAGGGTTATTATTTGGGTTATGGTTTGGGTTAGGGATTGGGTTAGGATTTGGGTTAGTGTTAGAGTTAGGTTTTGATTTAGGGTTAGGTTTAGGGTTAGGTTAGGGTTTGGGTTAGAGTTAGGGTTAGGGTTAGGGTTTGGGTTTGGTTTAGAGTTAGGGTTAGGTTAGGGTTTGGGTTAGAGTTAAGGTTACGGTGAGGTGTTGGATTAGGGTTATGGTTATGGTTAGGGTTAGGATTAGGGTTACGGTTAGGGTTCCGATTAGAGTTAGGTTTAGAGTTTGGGTTTGGGTAAGGGTTAAGGTTAGGTTTAGGGTTAGGGTTAGGGTTAGGGTTAGGATTAGGGTTAGGGTTAGGGTTCCGATTAGAGTTAGGTTTAGAGTTTGGGTTTGGGTAAGGGTTAAGTTTAGGTTTAGGGTTAGGGTTAGGGGTAGGGTTAGGACTAGGATTAGGGTTAGGGTTAGGGTTAGGTTAGGGTTTATGTTAGAGTTAGGGTTAGGGTTAGGGGTTGGATTAGGGTTATGGTTAGGGTTAGGCTTTAGGTTTGGGTTATGGTTAGGGTTAGGGTTAGGGTTTAAGGGTAGGATTAGGGTTAGTGTTAGGGTTTGGGTTAGGGTTAGGGTTACGGTGTGGGTTTGGGTTTGGGTTAGGGTTAGGGTTAGGGTTTCGGTGTGAGTTATGTTTTGGGTTAGGTTTAGGGTTAGGGTTAGGGTTTCGGTTCAGGTTAGGATTAGGGTTAGGTTTTGAGTTTGAATTAGGTTTAGGGTTAGCATTAGGATTAGGGTTAGGTTAGGGTTAGGGTTAGGGTTAGGACTGGGGTTAGTGTTAGGGTTAGGTTTAGGGTTAGCATTAGGGTTAGGATTTGGGTTAGGTTTAGGGTTTGGGTTAGGGTTATGGTTAGGGTTAGGGTTAGGTTTTGGGTTAGGTTTAGGGTTAGGGTTAGGGTTTGGGTTAGGGTTAGGATTGAATCTGGGTTAGTGTTAGGGTTAGGGTTAGTGTTAAGATTAGGGTTAGGGTTAGGGTTAGGGTTAGGTTTTCGGTTAGGGTTAGGGTTAGGGTTAGAATTAGGGTTAGGTTTAGGGTTAGGGTTAGGGTTAGGGTTAGGATAAGGATGAGGGTTAGGGTTAGGGTTAGGATTAGGGTTATTATTTGAGTTATGGTTTGGGTTAGGGTTGGGGTTAGGGTTTGGGTTAGTGTTAGAGTTAGGGTTTGAGTTAGCGTTAGGTTTAGGGTTAGGTTAGGGTTTGGGTTAGACTTAGGGTTAGGGTTAGGGTTTGGGTTTGGTTTAGAGTTAGGGTTAGGTTAGGGTTTTGGTTAGAGTTAGGGTTAGGATGAGGTGTTGGATTAGGGTTATGGTTAGGTTTAGGGTTAGGATTAGGATTAGGGTTAGGGTTCCGATTAGAGTTAGGTTTAGAGTTAGGGTTTGGGGAAGGGTTAAGGTAAGGGTTAGGGTAAGGGTTAGGGTTAGGGTTAGGACTAGGATTAGGGTTATGGTTAGGGTTAGGGTTAGGGTTAGGGATAGCGTTTGGGTTAGGGTTAGGCTTAGGGTTAGTGTTAGGGTTAGGGTTTGGTTTAGGATTACGGTTAGGTTTAGGTTTTCGGTTAAGTTTCGGGTTAGGGTTAGGGTTTGCGTTCGGGTTGGGTTAGTTTTAGGGTTTTAGTTAGGGTTAGGGTTATGGTTAGGGTTAGGGTTAGGGTTTGGGTTAAGTTTAGGGTTAGGGTTAGGGTTTGGTTTTGGGTTAGGGTTTGAGATTGAGTTAGGTTTAGGGTTAGCATTAGGGTTAGGATTAGGGTTAGGGTTAGGGTTTGGGTTAGGGTTAGGGTTAGGTTTAGGGTTAGGGTTTGGGTTAGGGTTAGGTTTGAATCTTGGTTAGTGTTAGGGTTATGGTTAGTGTTAAGATTATGGTTAGGGTTAGGGTTAGGGTTAGGTTTTGGGTTAGGGTTAGGGTTAGGGTTAGGGTTAGA
>JAJHUQ010000032.1:12150000-12152500 GCA_035773235.1 Eospalax fontanierii
GTTTAGGGTTAGCATTAGGGTTAGGATTAGGGTTAGGGTTAGGGTTTGGGTTTTGGTTAGGGTTAGGGTTAGGTTTAGGGTTAAGGTTTGGGTTAGGGTTAGGGTTAGCGTTTGGGTTAGGGTTAGGTTTAGGGTTAGGATTAGGGTTAGGATTTGTGTTAAGATTAGGGTTTGGGTTTGGGTTAAGTTTAGAGTTAGGGTTTGGGTTAAGGTTACGTTTAGGGTTAGTTTTTGTGTTAGGGTTAGGGTTAGCGTTAGGAGTAGGGTTAGGGTTTAGGTTTTTGGTTAGGGTTAGTGTTAGGGTTAGTGTTAGGATTAGGGTTTGGGTTAGGGTTTAGGTTTGGTTAGGTTTAGGGTTAGGGTTAGGGTTAGGGTTAGGTTTAGCATTAGGGTTAGGGTTAGGGTTATGGTTAGGGTTGGTGTTAGGGTTAGGGTTAGGGTTTGGGTTTGGGTTAGGGTTTGGGTTAGGGTTAGGGTTTGGGTTAGGGTTAGGGTTAGGGTTTGGTTTAGGGTTAGGGTTAGGGTTCGGGTTAGGATTTGGGTTAGGGTTAGGGGTAGAGTCGGATTTGGGTTAGAGTTATGTTGAAGGTTAGGGGTTGGGTTAGGGTTAGGGTTACGGTTAGGATTAGGGTTAGGGTTAGTGTTTGGATTAGGGTTAGTTTTAGGGTTTGGGTTTGGGTAAGGGTAAGGGTTAGGGTTAGGGTTTGGAGTCGGGTTAGGTTTAGGTTTTCGTTTAGGGTTAATGTTAGGGTTAGGATTAGGGTTTGGTTTAGGGTTAAGGTTAGGGTTAGGGTTAGGGTTAGGGTTTGGGTTAGGGTTATGGTTGGGGTCCGGGTTTGGGTTCGGGTTAGGGTTAGGGTTAGGGTTAGGGTTAGGGTTAGGATTAGGGTTAGGGTTTGGGTTAGGGTTAGGCTTAGGTTTGAATTTGAGTTAGTGTTAGGGCTAGGGTTAGTGTAAAGTTTACGGTTTGGATTTGGGTTAGGGTTAGGTTTTGAGTTACGATTTGGGTAACGTTTAGGGTTTAGGTTTGGGTTAGGTTTATGGTTAGGGGTGGGTTTATTGTTAGGTTAGGGGTTAGGGTAAGGGTTGCGTTAGGGGTTAGGGTTAGGGTCTGGGTTAAGTTTAGGGTTAGGGTTAGGGTTAGGATTTGGGTTAGGGTTAGGGTTAGGGTTCGGGTTTGGGTTAGAGTTAGGGTGAGGGTTAGGGGTTGGTTTAGGGTTAGGGTTACGGTTAGGATTAGGATTACGGTTAGGGTTCGGATTAGGGTTAGTTTTGGGGTTTGGGTTTGGGTAAGGGTAAGGGTTAGGGTTAGGGTTAGGATAAGGATGAGGGTTAGGTTTAGGGTTAGGATTAGGGTTAGTGTTTGGGTTATGGTTTAGGTTTGGGTTAGGGTTAGGGTTTGGGTTAGTGTTAGAGTTAGGTTTTGAGTTAGGGTTAGGGTTAGGGTTAGGTTAGGGTTTGGGTTAGAGTTAGGGTTAGGGTTATGGGTTGGATTAGGGTTATGGTTAGCATTAGGTTTAGGATTAGGGTTAGGGTTATTCTTTAGTTTTGGGTTATGGTTAGGGTTAGGGTTAGGGTTTAAGGGTAGGATTAGGGTTATTGTTACGGTTTGGGTTAGGGTTAGGCTTACGGTGTGGGTTTGGGTTAGGGTTAGGGATAGGGTTAGGGTTTCGGTGTGGGTTATGTTTTGGGTTAGGTTTAGGGTTAGGGTTAGGGTTTCGGTTCGGGTTAGTATTAGGGTTAGGGTTTGAGTTTGAATTAGGTTTAGGGTTAGCATTAGGGTTAGGGTTAGGTTTAGGATTAGTGTTTCGGTTAGGGTTATGGTTAGGGTTTGGGTTAGGGTTAGGGTTAGGATTAGGCGTTAGGTTTAGGTTTAGGGTTATTATAAGGGTTTGGGTTAGTGTTAGAGTTTGGGTTTTAATTAGAATTAGGGTTAGTGTTAGGGTTAGGTTTTGAGTTAGTGTTAGGGTTAAGCTTAGTGTTATTGTTAGGGTTTGGGTTAGGGTTAGGGTTAGGGTTAGAGTTAGGATTATGTTTAGGGTTAGGGATAGATTTAGGGTTTGGTTTAGGAGTAGTGTTAGGGTTAGGTTTAGGGTTTGGGTTAGGTTTAGGGTTAGGGTTAGGGTTTGGGTTTGGGTTAGGGTTAGGTGTAGGGTTAGGGATAGGGTTTTAGTTAGGGTTAGGGTTAGGGTTAGGGTTAGGGTTAGGATTAGGGTTTGAGTTTGAGTTAGATTTAGGGTTAGCATTAGGGTTAGGATTAGGGTTAGGGATTGGGTTTGGGTTAGGGTTAGGGTTAGGGTTAGGGTTTGGGTTAGGGTTAGGTTTAGGGTTACGGTTTGGGTATGGGTTAGGTTAAGGGTTAGGGTTAGGGTTTGGCTTAGGGTTAGGTTTAGGGTTAGTTTTTGGGTTAGGGTTAGTGTTAGGTTTAGGGTTAGTTTTAGGTTTTGGGTTAGGGTTAGGGTTAGCGTTTGGGTTAGGGTTAGGGTTAGGGTTAGGGTTA
>JAJHUQ010000032.1:12155000-12160000 GCA_035773235.1 Eospalax fontanierii
TTAGAGTTAGGGTTAGGTTAGGGTTTGGGTTAGAGTTAGGGTTAGGGTGAGGTGTTGGATTAGGGTTATGGTTAGGGTTAGGTTTAGGATTAGGGTTAGGGTTAGGGTTCCGGTTAGAGTTAGGTTTAGAGTTTGGGTTTGGGTAAGGGTTAAGGTTAGGGTTAGGGTTAGGGTTAGGGTTAGGGTTAGGGTTAGGACTAAGATTAGGGTTAGGGTTAGGGTTAGGATTAGGGTTAGGGTTAGGGTTAGGGTTAGGGTTAGGGTTTCGGTTTGGGTTATGTTTTGGGTTAGGTTTACGGTTAGGGTTAGGGTTAGGGTTAGAGTTAGGATTAGGGTTAGGGTTAGGGTTAGGGTTTGGGTTAGGGTTACGGTTAGGGTTAGGTTTTGGGTTAGGTTTAGTGTTAGGGTTAAGGTTAGGGTTAGGATTTGGTTTAGGGTTAGGGTTAGGGTTAGGGTTAGGGTTAGGATTAGTGTTTCAGTTAGGGTTAGGTTAGGGTTAGGGTTTGGGTTCGGGTTAGGTTTAGGTTTAGGTTTAGGGTTTGATTTAGGGTTAGGGTTAGGGTTAGGGTTAGGGTTAGGTTTTGGGTTAGGGTTAGGGTTAGGACTAGGGTTAGTGTTAGGGTTAGGTTTAGGGTTAGCATTAGGGTTAGGATTAGGGTTAGTGTTAGGGTTTGGGTTTTGGTTAGGGTTAGGGTTAGGTTTAGGGTTAAGGTTTGTGTTAGGGTTAGGGTTAGCGTTTGGGTTAGGGTTAGGTTTAGGGTTAGGATTAGGGGTAGGATTTGTGTTAAGATTAGGGTTTGGGTTTGGGTTAAGGTTAGGGTTAGGGTTTGGGTTAAGGTTACGTTTAGGGTTAGTTTTTGTGTTAGGGTTAGGGTTAGCGTTAGGAGTAGGGTTAGGGTTTAGGTTTTTGGTTAGGGTTAGTGTTAGGGTTAGTGTTAGGTTTAGGGTTTGGGTTAGGGTTTAGGTTTGGTTAAATTTAGGGTTAGGGTTAGGGTTATGGTTAGGTTTAGCATTAGGGTTAGGGTTAGGGTTATGGTTAGGGTTGGTGTTAGGGTTAGGGTTAGGGTTTGGGTTTGGGTTAGGGTTTGGGTTAGGGTTAGGGTTTGGGTTTGGTTTAGGGTTAGGGTTTGGTTTAGGGTTAGGGTTAGGGTTCGGGTTAGGATTTGGGTTAGGGTTAGGGGTAGAGTCGGATTTGGGTTAGATTTATGGTGAAGGTTAGGGGTTGGGTTAGGGTTAGGGTTACGGTTAGGATTAGGGTTCGGGTTAGTGTTTGGATTAGGGTTAGTTTTAGGGTTAGGGTTTGGGTAAGGGTAAGGGTTAGGGTTAGGGTTTGGAGTCGGGTTAGGTTTAGGTTTTCGGTTAGGGTTAATGTTAGGGTTAGGATTAGGGTTTGGTTTAGGGTTAAGGTTAGGGTTAGGGTTTAGGTTAGGGTTAGGGTTAGGGTTAGGGTTTGGGTTAGGGTTATGGTTGGGGTTCGGGTTTGGGTTCGGGTTAGGTTTAGGGTTAGGGTTAGGGTTAGGATTAGGGTTAGGGTTTGGGTTAGGGTTAGGCTTAGGTTTGAATTTGAGTTAGTGTTAGGGCTAGGGTTAGTGTAAAGTTTACGGTTTGGATTTGGGTTAGGGTTAGGGTTTGAGTTACGATTAGGGTAAAGTTTAGGGTTTAGGTTTGCGTTAGGTTTATGGTTAGGGGTTGTTTTATGGTTAGGTTTAGGGTTAGGGTTAGGGTTAGGGTTAGGGTTTGGGTTAAGTTTAGGGTTAGGGTTAGGGTTAGGATTTGGGTTAGGGTTAGGGTTAGGGTTCGGGTTTGGGTTAGAGTTAGGGTGAGGGTTAGGGGTTGGTTTAGGGTTAGGGTTACGGTTAGGATTAGGATTACGGTTAGGGTTTGGATTAGGGTTAGTTTTAGGGTTTGGGTTTGGGTAAGGGTAAGGGTTAGGGTTAGGGTTAGGATAAGGATGAGGGTTAGGTTTAGGGTTAGGATTAGGGTTAGTGTTTGGGTTATGGTTTAGGTTTGGGTAAGGGTTAGGGTTTGGGTTAGTGTTAGAGTTAGGTTTTGAGTTAGGGTTAGGGTTAGGGTTAGGTTAGGATTTGGGTTAGAGTTAGTTTTAGGGTTAGGGTTTGGGTTTGGGGTAGGGTTAGGGTTAGGTTAGGTTTTGGGTTAGAGTTAGGGTTAGGGTTATGGGTTGGATTAGGGTTATGGTTAGGGTTAGGTTTAGGATTAGGGTTAGGGTTATTCTTTAGTTTTGGGTTATGGTTAGGGTTAGGGTTAGGGTTTAAGGGTAGGATTAGGGTTAGTGTTACGGTTTGGGTTAGGGTTAGGCTTACGGTGTGGGTTTGGGTTAGGGTTAGGGATAGCGTTAGGGTTTCGGTGTGGGTTATGTTTTGGGTTAGGTTTAGGGTTAGGGTTAGGGTTTCGGTTCGGGTTAGGATTAGGGTTAGGGTTTGAGTTTGAATTAGGTTTAGGGTTAGCATTAGGGTTAGGGTTAGGTTTAGGATTAGTGTTTCGGTTAGGGTTAGGGTTAGGGTTTGGGTTAGGGTTAGGGTTAGGATTAGGGGTTAGCTTTAGGTTTAGGGTTATTATAAGGGTTTGGGTTAGGGTTAGTGTTAGAGTTTGGGTTTTAATTAGAATTAGGGTTAGTGTTAGGGTTAGGTTTTGTGTTAGTGTTAGGGTTAAGCTTAGTGTTATTGTTAGGGTTTGGGTTAGGGTTAGGGTTAGGGTTAGAGTTAGGATTATGTTTAGGGTTAGGGATAGATTTAGGGTTTGGTTTAGGAGTAGTGTTAGGGTTAGGTTTAGGGTTTGGGTTAGGTTTAGGTTTAGGGTTAGGGTTTGGGTTTGGGTTAGGGTTAGGTGTAGGGTTAGGGTTAGGGTTTTAGTTAGGGTTAGGGTTAGGGTTAGGGTTAGGGTTAGGGTTTGGGTTAGGGTTAGGGTTAGGATTAGGGTTTGAGTTTGAGTTAGGTTTAGGGTTAGCATTAGGGTTAGGATTAGGGTTAGGGATTGGGTTTGGGTTAGGGTTAGGGTTAGGGTTAGGGTTTGGGTTAGGGTTAGGTTTAGGGTTAGGGTTTGGATATGGGTTAGGTTAAGGGTTAGGGTTAGGGTTTGGCTTAGGGTTAGGTTTAGGGTTAGTTTTTGGGTTAGGGTTAGTGTTAGGTTTAGGGTTAGGTTTAGGTTTTGGGTTAGGTTTAGGGTTAGCGTTTGGGTTAGGGTTAGGGTTAGGGTTAGGGTTAGGTTTTGGTTTAAGTTTACAGTTAGGTTTAGGTTTTCGGTTAAGTTTCGGGTTAGGGTTAGGGTTTGCGTTCGGGTTGGGTAAGTGTTAGGGTTTTAGTTAGGGTTAGGGTTAGGGTTACGGTTAGGGTTTGGGTTAGGATTAGCCTTAGGGTTAGGTTTTGAGTTTGAGTTAGGTTTAGGGTTAGCATTAGGGTTAGGATTAGGGTTAGGGTTAGGGTTTGGGTTAGGGTTAGGGTTAGGGTTTGGGTTAGGGTTAGGTTTGAATCTGGGTGAGTGTTAGGGTTAGGGTTAGTGTTAAGATTAGGGTTAGGGTTAGGGGTAGGGTTAGGTTTTGGGTTAGGGGTAGGGTTAGGGTTAAAATTAGGGTTAGGGTTAGGGTTAGGGTTAGGGTTAGGATAAGGATGAAGGTTAGGGTTAGGGTTAGGATTAGGGTTATTATTTGGGTTATGGTTTGGGTTAGGGTTAGGGTTAGGTTTTAGGTTAGTGTTAGAGTTAGGGTTTGTGTTAGGGTTAGGTTTAGGGTTAGGTTAGGGTTTGGGTTAGAGTTAGGGTTAGGGTTAGGGTTTGGGTTTGGTTTAGAGTTAGGGTTAGGTTAGGGTTTGGGTTAGACTTAGGGTTTGGGTAAGGTGTTGGATTAGGGTTATGGTTAGTGTTAGCATTAGGATTAGGGTTAGGGTTAGGGTTCCGATTAGAGTTAGGTTTAGAGTTTGGGTTTGGTAAGGGTTCAGGTTAGGGTTAGGGTTAGGGTTAGGGTTAGGGTTAGGACTAGGATTAGGGTTAGGGTTAGGGTTAGGATTAGGGTTAGGGTTTGTTTTTAGGTTTGGGTTATGGTTAGCGTTAGTGTTAGGGTTAGGGTTTAGGGTTAGGATTAGATTTAGGGTTAGGGTTTCTGTTTGGGTTATGTTTTGGGTTAGGTATAGGTTTAGGGTTAGGGTTTGTGTTCGGGTTAGGAATAGCTTTAGGGTTTGAGTTTGAATTAGTTTTAGGGTTAGCATTAGGATTAGGGTTAGGTTAGGGTTAGGGTTAGGGTTAGGACTGGGGTTAGTGTTAGGGTTTGGTTTAGGGTTAGCATTAGGGTTAGGATTAGGGTTAGGTTTAGGGTTCGGGTTAGGGTTAGGGTTAGGGTTAGGGTTAGGTTTTCGGTTAGGGTTAGGGTTAGGGTTAGGGTTTGGGTTAGGGTTAGGTTTGAATCTGGGTTAGTGTTAGGGTTAGGGTTAGTGTTAAGCTTATGGTTAGGGTTAGGGTTAGGGTTAGGTTTTCGGTTAGGGTTAGGGTTAGGGTTAGAATTAGGTTTAGGGGTAGGGTTAGGGTTAGGGTTAGGATAAGGATGAGGGGTAGGGTTAGGGTTAGGATTAGGTTTAGTATTTGGGTTATGGTTTGGGTTAGGGTTAGGGTTGGGATTTGGGTTAGTGTTAGAGTTAGGGTTTGAGTTAGCGTTAGGTTTAGGGTTAGGTTAGGGTTTGGGTTAGACTTAGGGTTAGGGTTAGGGTTTGGGTTTGGTTTAGAGTTAGGGTTAGGTTAGGGTTTGGGTTAGAGTTAGGGTTAGGATGAGGTGTTGGATTAGGGTTATGGTTAGGGTTAGGGTTAGGATTAGGATTACGGTTAGGGTTCCGTTTAGAGTTAGGTTTAGAGTTAGGGTTTGGGGAAGGGTTAAGGTAAGGGTTAGGGTTAGGGTTAGGGTTAGGGTTAGGACTAGGATTAGGGTTAGGGTTAGGGTTAGGGTTAGGGTTAGGGTTAGCGTTTGGGTTAGTGTTAGGCTTAGGTTTAGTGTTAGGGTT
>JAJHUQ010000032.1:12162500-12172500 GCA_035773235.1 Eospalax fontanierii
TGGGTTAAGTTTAGGGTTAGGGTTAGGGTTTGGTTTTGGGTTAGGGTTTGGATTAGGGTTAGGGTTTTGGTTAGGGTTAGGGTTAGGGTTAGGGTTAGGATTTGGTTTAGGGTTAGGGTTAGGTTTCGGGTTTGGGTTAGAGTTAGGGTGAGGGTTAGGGTTTGGGTTAGGTTTAGGGTTACGGTTAGGTTAGGGTTATGGTTAGGGTTCGGATTACGGTTAGTTTTAGGGTTTGGGTTTGGGTAAGGAGAAGGGTTAGGGTTCGGGTTAGGATAAGGATGAGGGTTAGGGTTAGGGTTAGGATTAGGCTTAGTATTTGGGTTATGGTTTAGGTTTGCGTTAGGGTTAAGGTTTGGGTTAGTGTTAGAGATAGGTTTTGAGTTAGGGTTAGGTTTACTGTTAGGTTAGGGTTTGGGTTAGAATTAGGGTTAGGGTTAGGGTTTGGGTTTGGTTTAGAGTTAGTTTTAGGTTAGGGTTGGGGTTAGAGTTAGGGTTAGGGTGAGGTGTTGGATTAGGGTTATGGTTAGGGTTAGGGTTGGGATTAGGGTTAGGGTTAGGGTTCCGATTAGAGTTAGGTTTAGAGTTTGGGTTTGGGTAAGGGTTAAGGTTAGGGTGAGGGATAGGTTTAGGGTTAAGGTTAGGATTAGGTTTGGGGTTGGGGGTAGGGTTAGGATGAGGGTTAGGGTTTGGGATTAGGTTTGGGTTATGTTTAGGGTTAGTGTTAGGGTTATGGTTTAGGGTTAAGGTTAGATTTAGGGTTAGGGTTTCGGTTTGGGTTATGTTTTGGGTTAGGTTTAGGGTTAGGCTTACGGTTTGGGTTCGGGTTAGGAATAGGGTTAGGGTTTGAGTTTGAATTAGGTTTAGGGTTAGCATTAGGATTAGGGTTAGGTTTAGGATTAGTGTTTCAGTTAGGGGTAGGCTTAGGGTTAGGGTTTGGGATCAGGTTAGGGTTAGGGTTTGGGTTAGGGTTTGATTTAGGGTTAGGGTTAGGGTTAGGGTTAGTGTTAATGTTTGGGTTAGGGTTAGGGTTAGGACTGGGTTTAGTGTTAGGGTTAGGTTTAGGGTTAGCATTAGGGTTAGGATTAGGGTTAGGTTTAGGGTTTGGGTTAGGGTTAGGGTTAGGGTTTGGGTTAGGGTTAGTGTTAGAGTTAGGATTAGGGTTAGGGTTTTTGTTAAGATTAGGGTTTGGGTTTGGGTTAGGGTTAGGGTTAGGATTAGGGTTAGGATAAGGATGAGGGTTAGGGTTAGGGTTAGGATTAGGGTTATTATTTGGGTTATGGTTTGGGTTAGTGTTAGGGTTAGGGTTTGGGTTAGTGTTAGAGTTAGGGTTTGAGTTAGGGTTAGGTTTAAGTTTATGTTAGGGTTTGGGTTAGAGTTAGGGTTAGGGTTAGGGTTTGGTTTTGGTTTAGAGATAGGGTTAGGTTAGGGTTTGGGTTAGAGTTAAGGTTATGTTGAGGTGTTGGATTAGGGTTATTGTTAGGGTTAGGGTTTGAATTAGGGTTAGGGTTAGGTTAGGGTTAGGGTTATTACTAAGATTAGGGTTAGGGTTAGGGTTAGGATTAGGGTTAGGGTTTGGGTTTAGGTTTGGATTATGTTTAGGGTTAGTGTTAGGGTTAGGGTTTAGGGTTAGGGTTAGGGTTAGGGTTAGGGTTTCGGTTTGGGTTATGTTTTGGGTTAGGTTTAGGATTAGGGTTAGGGTTTGGTTTCGGGTTATGATTAGGGTTAGGGTTTGAGTTTGAATTAGGTTTAGGGTTAGCATTAGGGTTAGGGTTAGGTTTAGGATAAGTATTTCAGTTAGGGTTAGGGTTAGGGTTAGGGTTTGGGTTCGGGTTAGGGTTAGGGTTAGGGTTTGGGTTAGGACTAGGGTTAGGACTAGGGTTAGTGTTAGGGTTAGGTTTAGGGTTAGCATTAGGGTTAGGGTTAGGGTTTGGGTTAGGGTTAGGGTTAGGGTTAGGGTTTGAGTTTGAATTAGGTTTCTGGTTAGCATTAGGGTTAGGATTAGGTTTAGGGTAAGTGTTTCAGTTAGGGTTAGGGTTAGGGTTTGAGTTAGGTTAGGGGTTAGGGTTAGGGTTAGGGTTTGGGTTAGGGTTACGGTTAGGGTTAGGTTTTGGGTTAGGTTTAGTGTGAGGGTTAGGGTTAGGGTTAGGATTTGGTTTAGGGTTAGGGTTAGGGTTCGGGTTTGGGTTAGAGTTAGGGTGAGGGTTAGGGGTTGGGTTAGGGTTAGGGTTACGGTTAGGATTAGGATTACGGTTACGGTTTGGATTAGGGTTAGGGTTAGGGTTAGGGTTTGGGTATGGGTTAGGATAAGGTTTAGGGTTAGGGTTTGGCTTAGGGTTTGTTTAGGTTTAGTTTTTGGGTTAGGGTTAGGGTTAGGTTTAGGGTTAGGTTTAGGTTTTGGGTTAGGGTTAGGGTTAGCATTAGGGTTAGGATTAGGGTTAGGTTTAGGGTTGGGGTTAGGGTTAGGGTTAGGGTTAGGGTTAGGTTTTCGGTTAGGGTTAGGGTTAGGGTTAGGGTTTGGGTTAGGGTTAGGTTTGAATCTGGGTTAGTGTTAGGGTTAGGGTTAGTGTTAAGATTATGGTTAGGGTTAGGGTTAGGGTTAGGTTTTCGTTTAGGGTTAGGGTTAGGGTTAGAATTAGGTTTAGGGGTAGGGTTAGGGTTAGGGTTAGGATAAGGATGAGGGTTAGGGTTAGGGTTAGGATTAGGGTTAATATTTGGGTTATGGTTTGGGTTAGGGTTAGGGTTAGGATTTGGGTTAGTGTTAGAGTTAGGGTTTGAGTTAGCGTTAGGTTTAGGGTTAGGTTAGGTTTTGGGTTAGACTTAGGGTTAGGGTTAGGGTTTTGGTTTGGTTTAGAGTTAGGGTTAGGTTAGGGTTTGGGTTAGAGTTAGGGTTAGGATGAGGTGTTGGATTAGGGTTATGGTTAGGGTTAGGATTAGGATTAGGGTTAGGGTTCCGATTAGAGTTAGGTTTAGAGTTAGGGTTTGGGGAAGGGTTAAGGTAAGGGTTAGGGTTAGGGTTAGGGTTAGGGTTAGGACTAGGATTAGGGTTAGGGTTAGGGTTAGGATTAGGGTTAGGGTTAGCGTTTGGGTTAGGGTTAGGCTTAGGGTTAGTGTTAGGGTTAGGGTTTGGTTTAGGATTACGGTTAGGTTTAGGTTTTCAGTTAAGTTTCGTGTTAGGGTTAGGATTTGCGTTCGGGTTGGGTTAGTGTTAGTGTTTTAGTTAGGGTTATGGTTATGGTGAGGGTTAGGGTTAGGGTTTGGGTTAAGTTTAGGGTTAGGGTTAGGGTTTGGTTTTGGGTTAGGGTTCGAGTTTGAGTTAGGTTTAGGGTTAGCATTAGGGTTAGGATTAGGGTTAGGGTTAGGGTTTGGGTTAGGGTTAGGGTTAGGTTTAGGGTTAGGTTTTGGGTTAGGGTTAGGTTTGAATC
Organism: Eospalax fontanierii; assembly: GCA_035773235.1. Lineage (NCBI taxonomy): Eukaryota > Metazoa > Chordata > Mammalia > Rodentia > Spalacidae > Eospalax > Eospalax fontanierii. Next base: position 12,165,923 of record JAJHUQ010000032.1, read on the forward strand.
TTGGTTAGTGTTAGGGTTATGGTTAGTGTTAAGATTATGTTTAGTGTTAGGGTTTGGGTTAGGTTTTGGGTTAGGGTTAGGGTTAGGGTTAGGGTTAGAATTAGGGTTAGGGTTAGGGTTAGGGTTAGGATAAAGATGAGGGTTAGGGTTAGGGTTAGGATTAGGGTTATTATTTGAGTTATGGTTTGGGTTAGTGTTAGGGTTAGGGTTTGGGTTAGTGTTAGAGTTAGGGTTAGGGTTAGGGTTTGGGTTAGGATTAGGGTTAGGGTTAGGGTTTGGGTTAGGGTTAGGGTTAGGGTTAGGGTTAGGTTAGGGTTTGGGTTAGAGTTAGGGTTAGGGTTAGGGTTTGGGTTTGGTTTAGAGTTAAGGTTAGGTTAGGGTTTGGGTTAGAGTTAGGGTTAGGGTGAGGTTTTGGATTAGGGTTATGGTTAGGGTTAGGTTTAGGATTAGGGTTAGGGTTAGGGTTCCGGTTAGAGTTAGGTTTAGAGTTTGGGTTTGGGTAAGGGTTAAGGTTAGGGTTAGGGTTAGGGTTAGGGTTAGGGATAGGGTTAGGGTTAGGACTAAGATTAGGGTTAGGGTTAGGTTTAGGATTAGGGTTAGGGTTAGGGTTAGGGTTAGGGTTAGGGTTTCGGTTTGGGTTATGTTTTGGGTTAGGTTTACGGTTAGGGTTAGTGTTAGGGTTAGAGTTAGGGTTAGGGTTAGGATTAGGGTTAGGGTTTGAGTTTGAATTAGGTTTTGGGTTAGCATTAGGGTTAGGGTTAGGTTTAGGGTAAGTGTTTCAGTTAGGATTAGGGTTAGGGTTGGGGTTAGGGTTAGGGTTAGGGTTAGGGTTTGGGTTAGGGTTACGGTTAGGGTTAGGTTTTGGGTTAGGTTAATGTTAGGGTTAGGGTTAGGGTTAGGATTTGGTTTAGGGTTAGGGTTAGGGTTCGGGTTTGGGTTAGAGTTAGGGTGAGGGTTAGGGGTTGGGTTAGGGTTAGGGTTACGGTTAGGATTCGGATTACGGTTAGGGTTTGGATTAGGGTTAGGGTTAGGGTTAGGATTTGGGTATGGGTTAGGATAAGGTTTAGGGTTAGGGTTTGGCTTAGGGTTTGTTTAGGTTTAGTTTTTGGGTTAGGGTTAGGGTTAGGTTTAGGGTTAGGTTTAGGTTTTGGGTTAGGGTTAGGGTTAGCGTTTGGGTTAGGGTTAGGGTTAGGGTTTTAGTTAGGGTTAGGGTTAGGGTTATGGTTAGGGTTTGGGTTAGGGATAGGCTTAGGGTTAGGGTTTGAGTTTGAGTTAGGTTTAGGGTTAGCATTAGGGTTAGAATTAGGGTTCGTGTTGGGGTTTGGGTTAGGGTTAGGGTTAGGGTTAGGGTTAGGGTTAGGGTTAGAATTAGGGTTAGGGTTAGGGTTAGGGTTAGGGTTAGGATAAGGATGAGGGTTAGTGTTAGGGTAAGGATTAGGGTTATTATTTGGGTTATGGTTTGGGTTAGGGTTAGGGTTAGGGTTTGGGTTAGTGTTAGAGTTAGGGTTTGAGTTAGGGTTAGTTTTAGGGTTAGGTTAGGGTTTGGGTTAGATTTAGGGTGAGGGTTAGGGTTTGGGTTTGGTTTAGATTTAGTTTTAGGTTAGGGTTTGGGTTAGAGTTAGGGTTAGGTTGAGGTGTTGGATTAGGGTTAGGGTTAGGGTTAGGATTAGGGTTATTATTTGGGTTATGGTTTGGGTTAGGGTTAGGGTTAGGGTTAGGGTTAGGGTGAGGATTAGGGTTTGGGTTTGGTTTAGATTTAGTTTTAGGTTAGGGTTTGGGTTAGAGTTAGGGTTAGGTTGAGGTGTTGGATTAGGGTTATGCTTAGGGTCAGGGTTAGGATTAGTGTTAGGGTTAGGGTTCCGATTAGAGTTAGGTTTAGAGTTTGGGTTTGGGTAAGGGTTCAGGTTAGGATTAGGGTTAGGACTAGGGTTAGGTGTAGGGGTAGGGTTAGGATGAGGGTTAGGGTTTGGGTTTAGGTTTCGGTTATGGTTAGGGTTAGTGTTAGGGTTAGGGTTTAGGGTTAGGGTTAGATTTAGGGTGGGGGTTTCGGTTTGGGTTATGTTTTGGGTTAGGTTTAGGGTTAGGGTTAGGGTTTGGGTTCGGGTTAGGAATAGGGTTAGGGTTTGAGTTTGAATAAGGTTTAGGGTTAGCATTAGGTTTAGGCTTAGTTTAGGGTTAGGGTTAGGGTTAGGCCTTGGGTTAGTGTTAGGGTTAGGTTTATGGTTAGCATTAGGGTTAGCATTAGGGTTAGGTTTAGGGTTTTGGTTAAGGTTAGGGTTAGGGTTAGGGTTTAGTTTAGGGTTAGGGTTAGGATTAGGGTTTGGGTTAGGGTTAGGGTTAGAGTTAGGATTAGGGTTAGGGTTTGTATTAAAATTAGGGTTTGGGTTTGGTTTAGGGTTAGGGTTAGGTTTAGGAGTAGGGTTAGGGTTTAGGTTTTTGGTTAGGGTTAGTGTTAGGATTATTGTTAGGATTAGGGTTTGGGTTAGGGTTTAGGTTTGGTTAGGGTTAGGGTTAGGGTTATGGTTAGGTTTAGCGTTAGGATTAGGGTTAGGGTTAAGGTTAGGGTTAGCTTTAGGGTTAGGGTTAGGATTTGGGTTTGGGTTAGGGTTTGGGTTAGGGTCAGGTTTTGGGTTAGGGTTGGGGTTAGTGTTGGGGTTAGGTTTTGGGTTAGGTTTAGGGTTTGGGATCGGATTTGGGTTAGAGTTATGGTGAGGGTTAGGGGTGGGTTAGGGTTAGGTTTACGGTTAGGATTAGGGTTAGGGTTAGGGTTTGGATTAGGGTTAGTTTTAGGGTTTGCGTTTGGGTAACGGTAAGGGTTAGGGTTAGGGTTAGGGTTAGGAGTAGGGTTAGGGTTTAGGTTTTCGTTTAGGGTTAGTGTTAGTGTTGGGATTAGGGTTTGGTTTAGGGTTAAGTTTAGGGTTTGGGTTAGGGTTAGGGTTAGGGTTAGGGTTTGGGTTAGGGTTATGGTTAGGGTTCGGGTTTGGGTTAGGGTTATTGTTAGGGTTAGGGTTAGGATTAGGGTTAGGGTTTGGGTTAGGGTTAGGCTTAGGTTTGAATTTGGGTTAGTGTTAGGGCTAGGGTTAGTGTAAAGTTTAGGGTTTGGATTTGGGTTAGGGTTAGTGTTTGAGTTACGATTAGCGTAAAGTTTAGGGTTTAGGTTTGGGTTAGGTTTATGTTTAGGGTTAGGGTTATGGTTAGGTTTAGGGTTAGGGTTAGGGTTAGGGTTTGGGTTAAGTTTAGGGTTAGGGTTAGGGTTTGGTTTTGGGTTAGGGTTTAGATTAGGGTTAGGGTTTTTGTTAGGGTTAGGGTTAGGGTTAGGGTTAGGATTTGGTTTAGGGTTAGGGTTTGGGTTAGAGTTAGGGTGAGGGTTAGGGTTTGGGTTAGGTTTAGGGTTACGGTTAGGTTAGGGTTATGGTTAGGGTTCGGATTACGGTTAGTTTTAGGGTTTGGTTTTGGGTAAGGAGAAGGGTTAGGGTTCGGGTTAGGATAAGGATGAGGGTTAGGGTTAGGGTTAGGATTAGGGTTAGTATTTGGGTTATGGTTTAGGTTTGCGTTAGGGTTAAGGTTTGGGTTAGTGTTAGAGATAGGTTTTGAGTTCGGGTTAGGTTTACTGTTAGGTTAGGGTTTGGGTTAGAATTAGGGTTAGGGTTAGGGTTTGGGTTTGGTTTAGAGTTAGTTTTAGGTTAGGGTTTGGGTTAGAGTAAGGGTTCGGGTGAGGTGTTGGATTAGGGTTATGGTTAGGTTTAGGGTTGGGATTAGGGTTAGGGTTAGGGTTAGGTTTTGGGATAGGGTTAGGGTTAGGGTTAGAATTAGGGTTAGGTTAAGGGTTAGGGTTAGGGTTAGGGTTAGGGTTAGGGTTAGGATAAGGATGAGGGTTAGGGTTAGGGTTAGAATTAGGGTTATTATTTGGGATATGGTTTGGGTTAGGGTTAGAGTTAGGGTTTGCGTTAGTGTTAGAGTTAGGGTTTGAGTTAGGTTTAGGTTTACTGTTAATTAGGGTTTGGGATAGAATTAGGGTTAGGGTTAGGGTTTGGGTTTGGTTTAGAGTTAGTTTTAGGTTAGGGTTTGGGTTAGAGTTAGGGTTAGGGTGAGGTGTTGGATTAGGGTTATGGTTAGGGTTAGGGTTGGGATTAGGGTTAGGGTTAGGGTTCCGATTAGAGTTAGGTTTAGAGTTTGGGTTTGGGTAAGGGTTAAGGTTAGGGTTAGGGATAGGTTTAGGGTTAAGATTAGGACTAGGATTAGGGTTAGGGTTAGGGTTAGGATGAGGGTTAGGGTTTGGGATTAGGTTTGGGTTATGTTTAGGGTTAGTGTTAGGGTTATGGTTTAGGGTTAAGTTTAGATTTAGGGTTAGGGTTAGGGTTAGGGTTAGGGTTAGGGTTAGGGTTAGGGTTAGGACTAGGATTAGTGTTAGGGTTAGTGTTAGGTTTAGGGTTAGGGTTTGGGTTTAGGTTTGCGTTATGGTTAGGGTTAGGGTTAGGGTTTGGGTTAGGGTTAGGTTTAGGGTTAGGGTTTGGATATGGGTTAGGTTAAGGGTTAGGGTTAGGGTTTGGCTTAGGGTTAGGTTAGGGTTAGTTTTTGGGTTAGGGTTAGTGTTAGGTTTAGGGTTAGGTTTAGGTTTTGGGTTAGGGTTAGGGTTAGCGTTTGGGTTAGGGTTAGGGTTAGGGTTAGGGTTAGGTTTTGGTTTAAGTTTACAGTTAGGTTTAGGTTTTCGGTTAAGTTTCGGGTTAGGGTTAGGGTTTGCGTTCGGGTTGGGTAAGTGTTAGGGTTTTAGTTAGGGTTAGGGTTAGGGTTACGGTTAGGGTTTGGGTTAGGATTAGCCTTAGGGTTAGGTTTTGAGTTTGAGTTAGGTTTAGGGTTAGCATTAGGGTTAGGATTAGGGTTAGGGTTAGGGTTTGGGTTAGGGTTAGGGTTAGGGTTTGGGTTAGGGTTAGGTTTGAATCTGGGTGAGTGTTAGGGTTAGGGTTAGTGTTAAGATTAGGGTTAGGGTTAGGGGTAGGGTTAGGTTTTGGGTTAGGGGTAGGGTTAGGGTTAAAATTAGGGTTAGATTTAGGGTTAGGGTTAGGGTTAGGATAAGGATGAGGGTTAGGGTTAGGGTTAGGATTAGGGTTATTATTTGGGTTAAGGTTAGGGTTAGGGTTAGGGTTAGGTTTAAGGTTAGTGTTAGAGTTAGGGTTTGTGTTAGGGTTAGGTTTAGGGTTAGGTTAGGGTTTGGGTTAGAGTTAGGGTTAGGGTTAGGGTTTGGGTTTGGTTTAGAGTTAGGGTTAGGTTAGGGTTTGGGTTAGACTTAGGGTTTGGGTAAGGTGTTGGATTAGGGTTATGGTTAGTGTTAGCATTAGGATTAGGGTTAGGGTTAGGGTTCCGATTAGAGTTAGGTTTAGAGTTTCGGTTTGGTAAGGGTTCAGGTTAGGGTTAGGGTTAGGGTTAGGGTTAGGGTTAGGACTAGGATTAGGGTTAGGGTTAGGGTTAGGATTAGGGTTAGGGTTTGTTTTTAGGTTTGGGTTATGCTTAGCGCTAGTGTTAGGGTTAGGGTTTAGGGTTAGGATTAGATTTAGGGTTAGGGTTTCTGTTTGGATTATGTTTTGGGTTAGGTATAGGGTTAGCGTTAGGGTTTGTGTTCGGGTTAGGAATAGCTTTAGGGTTTGAGTTTGAATTAGGTTTAGGGTTAGCATTAGGATTAGGGTTAGGTTAGGGTTAGGGTTAGGGTTAGGACTGGGGTTAGTGTTAGGGTTTGGTTTAGGGTTAGCATTAGGGTTAGGATTAGGGTTAGGTTTAGGGTTTGGGTTAGGGTTAGGGTTAGGATTAGGGTTAGGTTTTCGGTTAGGGTTAGGGTTAGGTTTAGGGTTTGGGTTAGGGTTAGGTTTGAATCTGGGTTAGTGTTAGGGTTAGGGTTAGTGTTAAGCTTATGGTTAGGGTTAGGGTTAGGGTTAGGTTTTCGGTTAGGGTTAGGGTTAGGGTTAGAATTAGGTTTAGGGGTAGGGTTAGGGTTAGGGTTAGGATAAGGATGAGGGTTAGGGTTAGGGTTAGGATTAGGGTTAATATTTGGGTTATGGTTTGGGTTAGGGTTAGGGTTAGGATTTGGGTTAGTGTTAGAGTTAGGGTTTGAGTTAGCGTTAGGTTTAGGGTTAGGTTAGGGTTTGGGTTAGACTTAGGGTTAGGGTTAGGGTTTGGGTTTGGTTTAGAGTTAGGGTTAGGTTAGGGTTTGGGTTAGAGTTAGGGTTAGGATGAGGTGTTGGATTAGGGTTATGGTTAGGGTTAGGGTTAGGATTAGGATTAGGGTTAGGGTTCCGATTAGAGTTAGGTTTAGAGTTAGGGTTTGGGGAAGGGTTAAGGTAAGTGTTAGGGTTAGGGTTAGGGTTAGGGTTAGGGTTAGGGTTAGGACTAGGATTAGGGTTAGGGTTAGGGTTGGGGTTAGGGTTAGCGTTTGGGTTAGGGTTAGGCTTAGGTTTAGTGTTAGGGTTAGGGTTTGGTTTAGGATTACGGTTAGGTTTAGGTTTTCGGTTAAGTTTCGTGTTAGGGTTAGGGTTTGCGTTCGGGTTGGGTTAGTGTTAGGGTTTTAGTTAGGGTTATGGTTATGGTTA
>JAJHUQ010000032.1:12177500-12197500 GCA_035773235.1 Eospalax fontanierii
GTTAGGTTAGGGTTTGGGTTAGAGTTAGGGTTAGGGTGAGGTGTTGGATTAGGGTTATGGTTAGGGTTAGGTTTAGGATTAGGGTTAGGGTTAGGGTTCCGGTTAGAGTTATGTTTAGAGTTTGGGTTTGGGTAAGGGTTAAGGTTAGGGTTAGGGTTAGGGTTAGGGTTAGGGTTAGGGTTAGGGTTAGGACAAAGATTAGGGTTAGGCTTAGGGTTAGGATTAGGGTTAGGGTTAGGGTTAGGGTTAGGGTTAGGGTTTCGGTTTGGGTTATGTTTTGGGTTAGGTTTACGGTTAGGGTTAGGGTTAGGGTTAGAGTTAGGGTTAGGGTTAGGATTAGGGTTAGGGTTTGAGTTTGAATTAGGTTTCGGGTTAGCATTAGGGTTAGGATTAGGTTTAGGGTAAGTGTTTCAGTTAGGGTTAGGGTTAGGGTTTGGGTTAGGTTAGGGGTTAGGGTTAGGTTTAGGGTTTGGGTTAGGGTTACGGTTAGGGTTAGGTTTTGGGTTAGGTTTAGTGTTAGTGTTAGGGTTAGGGTTAGGATTTGGTTTAGGGTTAGGGTTAGGGTTCGGGTTTGGGTTAGAGTTAGGGTGAGGGTTAGGGGTTGGGTTAGGGTTAGGGTTAGGGTTAGGTTTAGGGTTTGGGTATGGGTTAGGATAAGGTTTAGGGTTAGGGTTTGGCTTAGGGTTTGTTTAGGTTTAGTTTTTGGGTTAGGGTTAGGGTTAGGTTTAGGGTTAGGTTTAGGTTTTGGGTTAGGGTTAGGGTTAGCATTAGGGTTAGGATTAAGGTTAGGTTTAGGGTTCGGTTTAGGGTTAGGGTTAGGGTTAGGGTTAGGTTTGAATCTGGGTTAGTGTTAGGGTTAGGGTTAGTGTTAAGATTATGGTTAGGGTTAGGGTTAGGGTTAGGTTTTCGGTTAGGGTTAGGGTTAGGGTTAGAATTAGGTTTAGGGGTAGGGTTAGGGTTAGGGTTAGGATAAGGATGAGGGTTAGGGTTAGGGTTAGGATTAGGGTTAATATTTGGGTTATGGTTTGGGTTAGGGTTAGGGTTAGGATTTGGGTTAGTGTTAGAGTTAGGGTTTGAGTTAGCGTTAGGTTTAGGGTTAGGTTAGGGTTTGGGTTAGACTTAGGGTTAGGGTTAGGGTTTGGGTTTGGTTTAGAGTTAGGGTTAGGTTAGGGTTTGGGTTAGAGTTAGGGTTAGGATGAGGTGTTGGGTTAGGGTTATGGTTAGGGTTAGGGTTAGGATTAGGATTAGGGTTAGGGTTCCGATTAGAGTTAGGTTTAGAGTTAGGGTTTGGGGAAGGGTTAAGGTAAGGGTTAGGGTTAGGGTTAGGGTTAGGGTTAGGACTAGGATTAGGGTTAGGGTTAGGGTTAGGATTAGGGTTAGGGTTAGCGTTTGGGTTAGGGTTAGGCTTAGGGTTAGTGTTAGGGTTAGGGTTTGGTTTAGGATTATGGTTAGGTTTAGGTTTTCAGTTAAGTTTCGTGTTAGGGTTAGGATTTGCGTTCGGGTTGGGTTAGTGTTAGGGTTTTAGTTAGGGTTATGGTTATGGTGAGGGTTAGGGTTAGGGTTTGGGTTAAGTTTAGGGTTAGGGTTAGGGTTTGGTTTTGGGTTAGGGTTCGAGTTTGAGTTAGGTTTAGGGTTAGCATTAGGGTTAGGATTAGGGTTAGGGTTAGGGTTTGGGTTAGGGTTAGGGTTAGGTTTAGGGTTAGGTTTTGGGTTAGGGTTAGGTTTGAATCTTGGTTAGTGTTAGGGTTATGGTTAGTGTTAAGATTATGGTTAGGGTTAGGGTTTGGGTTAGGTTTTGGGTTAGGGTTAGGGTTAGGGTTAGGATAAAGATGAGGGTTAGGGTTAGGGTTAGGATTAGGGTTATTATTTGAGTTATGGTTTGGGTTAGTGTTAGGGTTAGGGTTTGGGGTAGTGTTAGAGTTAGGGTTAGGGTTAGGGTTTGGGTTAGGATTAGGGTTAGGGTTAGGGTTTGGGTTAGGGTTAGGGTTAGGGTTAGGGTTAGGTTAGGGTTTGGGTTAGAGTTAGGGTTAGGGTTAGGGTTTGGGTTTGGTTTAGAGTTAAGGTTAGGTTAGGGTTTGGGTTAGAGTTAGGGTTCGGGTGAGGTGTTGGATTAGGGTTATGGTTAGGGTTAGGTTTAGGATTAGGGTTAGGGTTAGGGTTCCGGTTAGAGTTAGGTTTAGAGTTTGGGTTTGGGTAAGGGTTAAGGTTAGGGTTAGGGTTAGGGTTAGGGTTAGGGTTAGGGTTAGGGTTAGGACTAAGATTAGGGTTAGGGTTAGGTTTAGGATTAGGGTTAGGGTTAGGGTTAGGGTTAGGGTTAGGGTTTCGGTTTGGGTTATGTTTTGGGTTAGGTTTACGGTTAGGGTTAGGGTTAGGGTTAGAGTTAGGGTTAGGGTTAGGATTAGGGTTAGGGTTTGAGTTTGAATTAGGTTTCGGGTTAGCATTAGGGTTAGGGTTAGGTTTAGGGTAAGTGTTTCAGTTAGGGTTAGGGTTAGGGTTGGGGTTAGGGTTAGGGTTAGGGTTAGGGTTAGGGTTTGGGTTAGGGTTACGGTTAGGGTTAGGTTTTGGGTTAGGTTAATGTTAGGGTTAGGGTTAGGGTTAGGATTTGGTTTAGGGTTAGGTTTAGGGTTCGGGTTTGGGTTAGAGTTAGGGTGAGGGTTAGGGGTTGGGTTAGGGTTAGGGTTACGGTTAGGATTAGGATTACGGTTAGGGTTTGGATTAGGGTTAGGGTTAGGGTTAGGGTTTGGGTATGGGTTAGGATAAGGTTTAGGGTTAGGGTTTGGCTTAGGGTTTGTTTAGGTTTAGTTTTTGGGTTAGGGTTAGGGTTAGGTTTAGGGTTAGGTTTAGGTTTTGGGTTAGGGTTAGGGTTAGCGTTTGGGTTAGGGTTAGGGTTAGGGTTTTAGTTAGGGTTAGGGTTAGGGTTATGGTTAGGGTTTGGGTTAGGGATAGGCTTAGGGTTAGGGTTTGAGTTTGAGTTAGGTTTAGGGTTAGCATTAGGGTTAGAATTAGGGTTAGTTTTAGGGTTTGGGTTAGGGTTAGGGTTAGGGTTAGGGTTAGGGTTAGGGTTAGAATTAGGGTTAGGGTTAGGGTTAGGGTTAGGATAAGGATGAGCGTTAGGGTTAGGGTTAGGATTAGGGTTATTATTTGGGTTATGGTTTGGGTTAGGGTTAGGGTTAGGGTTTGGGTTAGTGTTAGAGTTAGGGTTTGAGTTAGGGTTAGTTTTAGGGTTAGGTTAGGGTTTGGGTTAGATTTAGCGTGAGGGTTAGGGTTTGGGTTTGGTTTAGATTTAGTTTTAGGTTAGGGTTTGGGTTAGAGTTAGGGTTAGGTTGAGGTGTTGGATTAGGGTTATGGTTAGGGTCAGGGTTAGGATTAGTGTTAGGGTTAGGGTTCCGATTAGAGTTAGGTTTAGAGTTTGGGTTTGGGTAAGGGTTAAGATTAGGTTTAGGGTTAGGACTAGGATTAGGTTTAGGGGTAGGGTTAGGATTAGGGTTAGGGTTTGGGTTTAGGTTTCGGTTATGGTTAGGGTTAGTGTTAGGGTTAGGGTTTAGGGTTAGGGTTAGATTTAGGTTTAGGGTTTCGGTTTGGGTTATGTTTTGGGTTAGGTTTAGGGTTAGGGTTAGGGTTTGGGTTCGGGTTAGGAATAGGGTTAGGGTTTGAGTTTGAATAAGGTTTAGGGTTAGCATTAGGTTTAGGCTTAGTTTAGGGTTAGGGTTAGGGTTAGGCCTTGGGTTAGTGTTAGGGTTTGGTTTATGGTTAGCATTAGGGTTAGCATTAGGGTTAGGTTTAGGGTTTTGGTTAAGGTTAGGGTTAGGGTTAGGGTTTAGTTTAGGGTTAGGGTTAGGATTAGCGTTTGGGTTAGGGTTAGGGTTAGAGTTAGGATTAGGGTTAGGGTTTGTATTAAAATTAGGGTTTGGGTTTGGGTTAGGTTTTAGATTTTTGGTTAGGGTTAGTGTTAGGGTTATTGTTAGGATTAGGGTTTGGGTTAGGGTTTAGGTTTGGTTAGGTTTAGGGTTAGGGTTAGGGTTATGGTTAGGTTTAGCGTTAGGATTAGGGTTAGGGTTATGGTTAGGGTTAGCTTTAGGGTTAGGGTTAGGATTTGGGTTTGGGTTAGGGTTTGGGTTAGGGTTAGGTTTTGGGTTAGGGTTAGGGTTAGTGTTAGGGTTAGGATTTGGGTTAGGTTTAGGGTTTGGGATCGGATTTGAGTTAGAGTTATGGTTAGGGTTAGGGGTGGGTTAGGGTTAGGTTTACGGTTAGGATTAGGGTTAGGGTTAGGGTTTGGATTAGGGTTAGTTTTAGGGTTTGCGTTTGGGTAACGGTAAGGGTTAGGGTTAGGGTTAGGGTTAGGAGTAGGGTTAGGGTTTAGGTTTTCGTTTAGGGTTAGTGTTAGTGTTGGGATTAGGGTTTGGTTTAGGGTTAAGTTTAGGGTTTGGGTTAGGGTTAGGGTTAGGGTTAGGGTTTGGGTTAGGGTTATGGTTAGGGTTCGGGTTTGGGTTAGGGTTATTGTTAGGGTTAGGGTTAGGATTAGGGTTAGGGTTTGGGTTAGGGTTAGGCTTAGGTTTGAATTTGAGTTAGTGTTAGGGCTAGGGTTAGTGTAAAGTTTAGGGTTTGGATTTGGGTTAGGGTTAGTGTTTGAGTTACGATTAGCGTAAAGTTTAGGGTTTAGGTTTGGGTTAGGTTTATGTTTAGGGTTAGGGTTATGGTTAGGTTTAGGGTTAGGGTTAGGGTTAGGGTTTGGTTTAAGTTTAGGGTTAGGGTTAGGGTTTGGTTTTGGGTTAGGGTTTGGATTAGGGTTAGGGTTTTGGTTAGGGTTAGGGTTAGGGTTAGGGTTAGGATTTGGTTTAGGGTTAGGGTTAGGTTTCGGGTTTGGGTTAGAGTTAGGGTGAGGGTTAGGGTTTGGGTTAGGTTTAGGGTTACGGTTAGGTTAGGGTTATGGTTAGGGTTCGGATTACGGTTAGTTTTAGTGTTTGGGTTTGGGTAAGGAGAAGGGTTAGGGTTCGGGTTAGGATAAGGATGAGGGTTAGGGTTAGGGTTAGGATTAGGGTTAGTATTTGGGTTATGGTTTAGGTTTGCGTTAGGGTTAAGGTTTGGGTTAGTGTTAGAGATAGGTTTTGAGTTAGGGTTAGGTTTACTGTTAGGTTAGGGTTTGGGTTAGAATTAGGGTTAGGGTTAGGGTTTGGGTTTGGTTTAGATTTAGTTTTAGGTTAGGGTTTGGGTTAGAGTAAGGGTTCGGGTGAGGTGTTGGATTAGGGTTATGGTTAGGTTTAGGGTTGGGATTAGGGTTAGGGTTAGGGTTAGGGTTAGGTTTTGGGATAGGGTTAGGGTTAGGGTTAGAATTAGGGTTAGGTTAAGGGTTAGGGTTAGGGTTAGGGTTAGGGTTAGGGTTAGGATAAGGATGAGGGTTAGGGTTAGGGTTAGAATTACGGTTATTATTTGGGATATGGTTAGGGTTAGGGCTAGAGTTAGGGTTTGCGTTAGTGTTAGAGTTAGGGTTTGAGTTAGGTTTAGGTTTCCTGTTAATTTAGGGTTTGTGATAGAATTAGGGTTAGGGTTAGGGTTTGGGTTTGGTTTAGAGTTAGTTTTAGGTTAGGGTTTGGGTTAGAGTTAGGGTTAGGGTGAGGTGTTGGATTAGGGTTATGGTTAGGGTTAGGGTTGGGATTAGGGTTAGGGTTAGGGTTCCGATTAGAGTTAGGTTTAGAGTTTGGGTTTGGGTAAGGGTTAAGGTTAGGGTTAGGGATAGGTTTAGGGTTAAGGTTAGGACTAGGATTAGGGTTAGGGTTAGGGTTAGGATGAGGGTTAGGGTTTGGGATTAGGTTTGGGTTATGTTTAGGGTTAGTGTTAGGGTTATGGTTTAGGGTTAAGGTTAGATTTAGGGTTAGGGTTTCGGTTTGGGTTATGTTTTGGGTTAGGTTTAGGGTTAGGCTTACGGTTTGGGTTCGGGTTAGGAATAGGGTTAGGGTTTGAGTTTGAATTAGGTTTAGGGTTAGCATTAGGATTAGGGTTAGGTTTAGGATTAGTGTTTCAGTTAGGGGTAGGGTTAGGGTTAGGGTTTGGGATCAGGTTAGGGTTAGGGTTTGGGTTAGGGTTTAATTTAGGGTTAGGGTTAGGGTTAGGGTTAGTGTTAGGGTTTGGGTTAGGGTTAGGGTTAGGACTAGGGTTAGTGTTAGGGTTAGGTTTAGGGTTAGCATTAGGGTTAGGATTAGGGTTAGGTTTAGGGTTTGGGTTAGGGTTAGGGTTAGGATTTGGGTTAGGGTTAGGGTTAGGGTTAGGGTTTGGGTTAGGGTTAGTGTTAGAGTTAGGATTAGGATTAGGGTTTTTGTTAAGATTAGGGTTTGGGTTTGGGTTAGGGTTAGGGTTAGGGTTAGGGTTAGGGTTAGGGTTAGGATAAGGATGAGGGTTAGGGTTAGGTTTAGGATTAGGGTTATTATTTGGGTTATGGTTTGGGTTAGTGTTAGGCTTAGGGTTTGGGTTAGTGTTAGAGGTAGGGTTTGAGTTAGGGTTAGGTTTAGGTTTATGTTAGGGTTTGGGTTAGAGTTAGGGTTAGGGTTAGGGTTTGGTTTTGGTTTAGAGTTAGGGTTAGGTTAGGGTTTGGGTTAGAGTTAAGGTTAGGGTGAGGTGTTGGTTTAGGGTTATTGTTAGGGTTAGGGTTTGGATTAGGTTTAGGGTTAGGTTAGGGTTAGGGTTATTACTAAGATTAGGGTTAGGGTTAGGGTTAGGATTAGGGTTAGGGTTTGGGTTTAGGTTTGGGTTATGTTTAGGGTTAGTGTTAGGGTTAGGGTTTAGGGTTAGGGTTAGGGTTAGGGTTAGGGTTTCGGTTTGGGTTATGTTTTGGGTTAGGTTTAGGATTAGGGTTAGGGTTTGGTTTCGGGTTATGATTAGGGTTAGGGTTTGAGTTTGAATTAGGTTTAGGGTTAGCATTAGGGTTAGGGTTAGGTTTAGGATAAGTATTTCAGTTAGGGTTAGGGTTAGGGTTAGGGTTTGGTTTCGGGTTAGGGTTAGGGTTAGGGTTTGGGTTAGGACTAGGGTTAGGACTAGGGTTAGTGTTAGGGTTAGGTTTAGGGTTAGCATTAGGTTTAGGGTTAGGGTTTGGGTTAGGGTTAGCGTTAGGGTTAGGGTTAGGGTTAGGGTTTGGGATAGGGTTAGGGTTAGGGTTAGGGTTTGGGTTAGGGTTAGGGTTAGGGTTAGAATTAGGTTTAGGGTTAGGGTTAGGGTTAGGATAAGGATGAGGGTTATGGTTAGGGTTAGGGTTAGGGTTTCGGTTTGTGTTACGTTTGGGTTAGGTTTAGGGTTAGAGTTAGGGTTTCGGTTTGGTTTAGGATTAGGGTTAGGGTTTGAGTTAGAATTAGGTTTACGGTTAGCATTAGGGTTAGGGTTAGGTTCAGGATTAGTGTTTCGGTTAGGGTTAGGGTTAGGGTTAGGTTTTGGGTTAGGGTTAGGGTTAGGATTAGGGGTAGGTTTAGGTTTCGGGTTATTATTAGGGTTTGGGTTAGGGTTACGGTTAGGGTTAGGGTTAGCTTTTGGGTTAGGGTTACGGTTAGGGTTAGGATTAGGGTTAGGGTTTGCGTTAAGATTATGGTTTGGGTTTGTGTTAGGGTTAGGGTTAGGGTTTGGGTTAAATTTACTTTTATGTTGAGGGTTATGGTTAGGGTTAGCGTTAGGGTTAGTGTTAGGGTTTGGGTTTGGGTTAGGCTTTGGGTTAGGGTTTGGCTTAGGGTTAGGGTTTGGGTTAGGTAAGGGTTAGGGTTAGGGTTAGGGTTAGGACTAGGGTTAGTGTTAGGGTTAGGTTTAGGGTTAGCATTAGGGTTAGGATTAGGGTTAGGGTTAGGGTTAGGGTTAGGGTTTTATGTTAGGATTAGGGTTAGGGTTAGGGTTTGGGTTAGGGTTAGGGTTAGGGTTAGGATTAGGGTTAGGGTTTGTGTTAAGATTAGGGTTTGGGTTTGGGTTAGGGTTAGGGTTAGGGTTAGGGTTAGAATTATGGTTAGCGTTAAGGTTAGGGTTAGGGTTAGGGTTAGGATTAGGGTTAGGGTTTGGGTTAAGATTAGGGTTAGGGTTTGGGTTTGGGGTAGGGTTAGGGTTAGGTTAGGGTTTATGTTAGAGTAAGGGTAAGGGTTAGAGGTTGGATTAGGGTTATGGTTAGGGTTAGGCTTTAGGTTTGGGTTATGGTTAGGGTTAGGGTTAGGGTTTAAGGGTAGGATTAGGGTTAGTGTGATGGTTTGGGTTAGGGTTAGGGTTACAGTGTGTGTTTGGGTTAGGGTTAGGGTTAGGGTTAGGGTTTCGGTGTGGGTTATGTTTTGGGTTAGGTTTAGGGTTAGGGTTAGGGTTTTGGTTCGGGTTAGGAATAGGGTTAGAATTTGAGTTTGAATTAGGTTTAGGGTTAGCATTAGGGTTAGGGTTAGGTTTAGGATTAGTGCTTCGGTTAGGGTTTGGTTTAGGGTTAGGGTTTGGCTTAGGGTTAGGTTTAGGATTAGGGGTTAGGTTTAGGTTTAGGGTTATTATTAGGGTTTGGGTTAGGGTTAGTGTTAGGGTTTGGGTTTTAGTTAGAATTAGGGTTAGTGTTAGGGTTAGGGTTTGTGTTAGGGATAGGGTCAAGCTTAGTGTTAGTGTTAGGGTTTGGGTTAGTGTTAGGGTTAGGGTTAGGGTTAGAGTTAGGATTATGTTTAGTCTTAGGGCTAGATTCAGGGTTTGGTTTAGGAGTAGAGTTAGGGTTAGGTATAGGGATTGGGTTAGGTTTAGGGTTAGGGTTAGGGTTTGGGTTCGCGTTAGGGTTAGGGTTAGGGGTAGGGTTTGAGTTAGGGTTAGGGTTAGGTTTAGGATTAGGGTTAAGGTTAGGGTTAGGGTTAGGGTTAGGTTTAGGATTAGGGTTTGAGTTTGAGTTAGGTTTAGGGTTAGCATTAGGGTTAGGATTAGGGTTAGGGTTTGGGTTTGGGTTAGGGTTAGGATTAGGGGTAGGTTTAGGTTTCGGGTTATTATTAGGGTTTGGGTTAGGGTTACGGTTAGGGTTAGGGTTAGCTTTTGGGTTAGGGTTACGGTTAGGGTTAGGATTAGGGTTAGGGTTTGCGTTAAGATTAGGGTTTGGGTTTGTGTTAGGGTTAGGGTTAGGGTTTGGGTTAAATTTACGTTTAGGTTGAGGGTTATGGTTAGGGTTAGCGTTAGGGTTAGTGTTAGGGTTTGGGTTTGGGTTAGGCTTTGGGTTAGGGTTTGGCTTAGGGTTAGGGTTTGGGTTAGGTAAGGGTTAGGGTTAGGGTTAGGGTTAGGACTAGGGTTAGTGTTAGGGTTAGGTTTAGGGTTAGCATTAGGGTTAGGATTAGGGTTAGGGTTAGGGTTAGGGTTAGGGTTTTATGTTAGGATTAGGGTTAGGGTTAGGGTTTGGGTTAGGGTTAGGGTTAGGGTTAGGATTAGGGTTAGGGTTTGTGTTAAGATTAGGGTTTGGGTTTGGGTTAGGGTTAGGGTTAGGGTTAGGGTTAGAATTATGGTTAGAGTTAAGGTTAGGGTTAGGGTTAGGGTTAGGATTAGGGTTAGGGTTTGTGTTAAGATTAGGGTTTGGGTTTGGGTTAGGGTTAGGGTTAGGGTTAGTGTTAGAATTATGGTTAGGGTTAAGGTTAGGGTTAGGGTTAGGGTTAGGATTAGGGTTAGGGTTTGTGTTAAGATTAGGGTTAGGGTTTGGGTTTGGGTTAGGGTTAGGGTTAGGTTAGGGTTTATGTTAGAGTTAGGGTAAGGGTTAGAGGTTGGATTAGGGTTATGGTTAGGGTTAGGCTTTAGGTTTGGGTTATGGTTAGGATTAGGGTTAGGGTTTAAGGGTAGGATTAGGGTTAGTGTTATGGTTTGGTTTAGGGTTAGGGTTACGGTGTGGGTTTGGGTTAGGGTTAGGGTTAGGGTTAGGGTTTCGGTGTGGGTTATGTTTTGGGTTAGGTTTAGGGTTAGGGTTAGGGTTTTGGTTCGGGTTAGGAATAGGGTTAGAATTTGAGTTTGAATTAGGTTTAGGGTTAGCATTAGGGTTAGGATTAGGGTTAGGGTTAGGGTCTGGGTTAGGGTTAGGGTTAGGGTTTGGGTTAGGGTTAGGTTTGAATCTGGGTGAGTGTTAGGGATAGGGTTAGAATTAGGGTTAGGGTTAGGGTTAGGGTTAGGGTTAGGATAAGCATGAGGGTTAGGGTTAGGGTTAGGATTAGGGTTATTATTTGGGATATGGTTTGGTTTAGGGTTAGAGTTAGGGTTTGGGTTAGTGTTAGAGTTAGGGTTTGAGTTAAGGTTAGGTTTACTATTAGGTTAGGGTTTGGGTTAGAATTAGGGTTAGGGTTAGGGTTTGGCTTTGGTTTAGAGTTAGTTTTAGGTTAGGGTTTGGGTTAGAGTTAGGGTTAGGGTGAGGTGTTGGATTAGGGTTATGGTTAGGGTTAGGGTTGGATTAGGGTTACGGTTAGGGTTCTGATTAGAGTTAGGTTTAGAGTTTGGGTTTGGGTAAGGGTTAAGGTTAGGGTTAGGGTTAGGGTTAGGGTTAGGGTTAGGACTAGGATTCGGGTTAGGGTTAGGGTTAGGATTAGGGTTAGGGTGTGCGTTTAGGTTTAGGTTATGTTTAGGGTTAGTGTTAGGGTTAGGGTTTAGGGTTAAGTTTAGATTTAGGGTTAGGGTTTCTGTTTGGGTTATGTTTTGGGTTAAGTTTAGGGTTAGGGTTAGGTTTTGGGTTCGGATTAGGTATAGGGTTATGGTTTGAGTTTGAATTAGGTTTAGGGTTAGCATTAGTGTTAGGGTTAGGTTTAGGATTAGTGTTTCAGTTAGGGGTAGGGTTAGGGTTAGGGATTGGGATCAGGTTAGGGTTAGGGTTAGGGTTAGGGTTTGATTTAGGGTTAGGGATAGGGTTAGGGTTAGTGTTAGGGGTTGGGTTAGGGTTAGGGTTAGGACTAGGGTTAGTGTTAGGGTTAGGTTTAGGGTTAGCATTAGGGTTAGGATTAGGGTTAGGTTTTGGGTTTGGGTTAGGGTTAGGGTTAGGGTTTGGGTTAGGGTTAGAGTTATGGTTAGGATTTGGGTTAGGGTTAGTGTTAGAGTTAGGATTAGGTTTAGGGTTTGTGTTAAGATTAGGGTTTGGTTTTGGGTTAGGGTTAGGGTTAGGGTTTGTGTTAAGTTTACGTTTAGGGTTAGGGTTTGTGTTAGGGTTAGGGTTAGGGTTAGGAATAGGGTTAGGGTTTAGGTTTTCGGTTAGGGTTAGTGTTAGGATTAGGGTTTGGTTTAGGATTTAGGTTTGGTTAGGTTTAGGGTTAGGGTTAGGGTTATGGTTAGGGTTAGTGTTAGGATTGGGTTTGGGTTAGGGTTTGGGTTAGGGTTAGGGTTTGGGTTAGGGTTAGGGTAAGGGTTAGGGTTAGGGTTAGGGTTAGGACTAGGGTTAGTGTTAGGGTTAGGTTTAGGGTTAGGATTAGGGTTAGGGTTAGGGTTAGCGTTACGGTTTGGATTAGGATTAGGGTTAGGGTTTGGGTTAGGGTTAGGGTTAGGGTTAGGATTAGGGTTAGGGTTTGTGTTAAGATTAGGGTTTGGGTTTGGGTTTGGGTTAGGGTTAGGGTTAGGGTTAGGGTTAGGGTTAGAATTATGGTTAGGGTTAAGGTTAGTGTTAGGGTTAGGGTTAGGGTTAGGGTTATTATTTGGGTTATGGTTTGGGTTAGGTTTAGGGTTAGGGTTTGGGTTAGTGTTAGAGTTAGTGTTTGAGTTAGGAATAGGTTTAGGGTTAGGTTAGGGTTCGGGTTAGAGTTAGGGTTAGTGTTAGGGTTTGGGTTTGGTTTAGAGTTAGGGTTAGGTTAGGGTTTGGGTTAGAGTTAGGGTTAGCGTGAGGTGTTGGATTAGGGTTATGGTTAGGGTTAGGGTTAGGTGTAGGGTTAGGGTTAGGGTTCCGATTAGAATTTGGTTTAGAGTTTGGGTTTGGGTAAGGGTTAAGGTTAGGGTTAGGGTTAGGGTTAGGACTAGGATTAGGGTTAGGTTTAGTGTTAGGGTTAGGGTTAGGGTTAGGGTTTCGGTTTGTGTTATGTTTTGGGTTAGGTTTAGGGTTAGGGTTAGGGATTGGGTTCGGCTTAGGATTAGGGTTAGGGTTTGAGTTTGAATTAGGTTTAGGGTTAGCATTTGGGTTCGGGTTAGGTTTAGGATTAGTGTTTCAGTTAGGGTTAGGGTTAGGTTTATGGTTTGGGTTCTGGTTAGGTTTAGAGTTAGGTTTAGGTTTTGATTTAGGGTTAGGGTTAGGGTTAGTGTTAGGGTTTGGGTTAGGATTAGGGTTAGGACTATGGTTAGTGTTAGGGTTAGGTTTAGCGTTAGCATTCGGGTTAGGATTAGGGTTAGGGTTAGGGTTTGGATTAGGGTTAGTGTTAGGGTTAGGGTTAGGGTTTGGGTTAGGGTTAGGGTTAGGGTTTGTGTTAAGATTAGGGTTTGGGTTTGGGTTATGGTTAGGGTTAGGGTTTGGGTTAAGGTTACGTTTAGGGTTAGGGTTTGTGTTAGGGTTAGGGTTAAGGTTAGGATTAGAAGTAGGTTTAGGGTTTAGGTTTTCGGTTAGAGTAAGAGTTAGGGATAGGGTTAGAATTAGCGTTTGGGTTAGGGTATAGGTTTGGTTAGGTTTATGCTTAGAGTTAGGGTTATGTATAGGTTTAGCGTTAGGGTTAAGGTTAGGGTTATGGTTAGGGTTAAGTTAGGGTTAGGGTTAGGGTTTGGGCTTGGGTTAGGGTTTGGGTTGGGGTTAGGGTTTGGGTTAGGGTTAGGGTTAGGGTTAGGATTTGGGTTAGGGTTAGGGTTAGGGTTCGGGTTTGCGTTAGAGTTAGGGTGAGGGTTAGGTGTTGGTTTAGGGTTAGGGTTACGGTTAGAATTAGGGTTAGGGTTAGGGTTTGGATTAGGGTTAGTTTTAGGGTTTGGGTTTGGGTAAGGGTAAGGATTAGGGTTAGGGTTAGGAGTAGGGTTAGGGTTTAGGTTTTGGGTTAGGGTTAGTGTTAGGGTTAGGGTTAGGATTAGTGTTTGGTTTAGGGTTAAGATTCGGGTTAGTGTTTGGTTTAGGTTTAGGGATAGGGTTAGGGTTTTGGGTTAGGGTTATGGTTAGGGTTCGGGTTTGGGTTAGTGTTAGGGTTAGGGTTAGGGTTAGGCTTAGGATTAGGGTTAGGGTTAGTGTTAGGGTTAGGGTTTGGTTTAGGATTAAGGTTAGGTTTAGGTTTTCGGTTAAGTTTCGGGTTAGGGTTTTGGGTTTGCGTTCGGGTTGGGTTAGCATTAGGGTTTTAGTTAGGGTTAGGGTTAGGGTTAGGGTTAGGGTTAGGGTTTGGGTTAGGCTTAGGCTTAGGGTTAGGGTTTGAGTTTGAGTTAGGTTTAGGGTTAGCATTAGGGTTAGGATTAGGGTTAGGGTTAGGGTTTGGGTTAGGGTTAGGTTTAGGGTTAGGGTTTGCGTTAGGGTTAGGTTTGTATCTGGGTTAGTGTTAGGGTTAGGGTTAGTGTTAAGATTATGTTTAGGGTTAGGTTTAGGATTAGGTTTTGGGTTAGGGTTAGGGTTAGGGTTAGAATTAGGGTTAGGGTTAGGGTTAGAATTAGGGTTAGGGTTAGGATAAGGATGAGGGTTAGGGTTAGGCTTAGGATTAGTGTTATTATTTGGGTTATGGTTTGAGTTAGGGTTAGGGTTAGTGTTTGGGTTAGTGTTAGAGTTAGGGTTTGAGTTAGGGTTAGGTTTAGGGTTAGGTTAGGGTTTGGGTTAGAGTTAGGGTTAGTGTTAGGGTTTGGGTTTGGTTAAGAGTTCGGGTTAGGTTAGGGTTTGGCTTAGAGTTAGGGTTAGGGTGAGGTGTTGGATTAGGGTTATGGTTAGGGTTAGGTTTAGGATTAGGGTTAGGGTTAGGGTTCCGATTAGAGTTAGGTTTAGAGTTTGGGTTTGGTTAAGGGTTAAGGATAGGGTTAGGGTTAGGGTTAGGGTTAGGACTAGGTTTAGGTTTAGGGTTAGGGTTAGGGTTAGGCTTAGGGTTTGGGTTAGGGTTTGGGGTTGGGGGTTAGGGGTTAAGTTAAGGTTTAGTGTTAGGCTTAGAGATTGGGTTACGGTTAGGGTTAGGGTTAGGGTTAGGGTTAGGGTTAGGATAAGGATGAGCGTTAGGTTTAGGGTTAGGATTAGGGTTATTATTTGGGTTATGGTTTGTGTTAGTGTTAGTGTTAGGGTTCGGTTTAGGGTTTGATTTAGGGTTAGGGTTAGGGTTAGGGTTAGTGTTAGGGTTTGGGTTAGGGTTAGGGTTAGGGTTAGGACTAGGATTACGGTTAGGATTAGGATTAGGGTTAGGGTATTTGTTTAGGTTTGGGTTAGGGTTTAGGGTTAGGGTTAGGGATAGGGTTAGGGTTAGGGTTTCAGTTTGGGTTATGTTTTGGGTTAGGTTTAGGGTTAAGGTTATGGTATTGGGATCGGGTTAGGATTAAGGTTAGGGATTGAGTTTGGATTATGTTTAGGGTTAGCATTAGGGTTAGGGTTAGGTTTAGGATTAGTGTTTCAGTTAGGTTTAGGGTTAGGGTTAGGGTTTGGGTAATGGTTAGGTTTAGGGTTAGGGTTAGGGTTAGGGTTAGGGTTAGGGTTAGGGTTAGGGTTAGGTTTTGGGTTTGGGTTAGGGTTAGGGTTAGGGTTTGGGTTAGGGTTAGAGTTATGGTTAGGATTTGGGTTAGGGTTAGTGTTAGAGTTAGGATTAGGTTTAGGGTTTGTGTTAAGATTAGGGTTTGGTTTTGGGTTAGGGTTAGGGTTAGGGTTTGTGTTAAGTTTACGTTTAGGGTTAGGGTTTGTGTTAGGGTTAGGGTTAGGGTTAGGAATAGGGTTAGGGTTTAGGTTTTCGGTTAGGGTTAGTGTTAGGATTAGGGTTTGGTTTAGGATTTAGGTTTGGTTAGGTTTAGGGTTAGGGTTAGGGTTATGGTTAGGGTTAGTGTTAGGATTGGGTTTGGGTTAGGGTTTGGGTTAGGGTTAGGGTTTGGGTTAGGGTTAGGGTAAGGGTTAGGGTTAGGGTTAGGGTTAGGACTAGGGTTAGTGTTAGGGTTAGGTTTAGGGTTAGGATTAGGGTTAGGGTTAGGGTTAGCGTTACGGTTTGGATTAGGATTAGGGTTAGGGTTAGGGTTTGGGTTAGGGTTAGGGTTAGGATTAGGGTTAGGGTTTGTGTTAAGATTAGGGTTTGGGTTTGGGTTTGGGTTAGGGTTAGGGTTAGGGTTAGGGTTAGGGTTAGAATTATGGTTAGGGTTAAGGTTAGTGTTAGGGTTAGGGTTAGGGTTAGGGTTATTATTTGGGTTATGGTTTGGGTTAGGTTTAGGGTTAGGGTTTGGGTTAGTGTTAGAGTTAGTGTTTGAGTTAGGGATAGGTTTAGGGTTAGGTTAGGGTTCGGGTTAGAGTTAGGGTTAGTGTTAGGGTTTGGGTTTGGTTTAGAGTTAGGGTTAGGTTAGGGTTTGGGTTAGAGTTAGGGTTAGCGTGAGGTGTTGGATTAGGGTTATGGTTAGGGTTAGGGTTAGGTGTAGGGTTAGGGTTAGGGTTCCGATTAGAGTTTGGTTTAGAGTTTGGGTTTGGGTAAGGGTTAAGGTTAGGGTTAGGGTTAGGGTTAGGACTAGGATTAGGGTTAGGGTTTAGTGTTAGGGTTAGGGTTAGGGTTAGGGTTTCGGTTTGTGTTAAGTTTTGGGTTAGGTTTAGGGTTAGGGTTAGGGATTGGGTTCGGCTTAGGATTAGGGTTAGGGTTTGAGTTTGAATTAGGTTTAGGGTTAGCATTTGGGTTCGGGTTAGGTTTAGGATTAGTGTTTCAGTTAGGGTTAGGGTTAGGTTTATGGTTTGGGTTCTGGTTAGGTTTAGAGTTAGGTTTAGGTTTTGATTTAGGGTTAGGGTTAGGGTTAGTGTTAGGGTTTGGGTTAGGATTAGGGTTAGGACTATGGTTAGTGTTAGGGTTAGGTTTAGCGTTAGCATTCGGGTTAGGATTAGGGTTAGGGTTAGGGTTTGGATTAGGGTTAGTGTTAGGGTTAGGGTTAGGGTTTGGGTTAGGGTTAGGGTTAGGGTTTGTGTTAAGATTAGGGTTTGGGTTTGGGTTATGGTTAGGGTTAGGGTTTTGGTTAAGGTTACGTTTAGGGTTAGGGTTTGTGTTAGGGTTAGGGTTAGGGTTAGGAGTAGGGTTAGGGTTTAGGTTTTCGGTTAGGGTTAGTGTTAGGGTTAGGGTTAGTATTAGGGTTTGGGTTAGGGTTTAGGTTTGGTTAGGTTTATGGTTAGGGTTAGGGTTATGTTTAAGTTTAGCGTTAGGGTTAAGGTTAGGGTTATGGTTAGGGTTAAGTTAGGGTTAGGGTTAGGGTTTGGGTTTGGGTTAGGGTTTGGGTTGGGGTTAGGGTTTGGGTTAGGGTTAGGGTTAGGGTTAGGATTTGGGTTAGGGTTAGGGTTAGGGTTCGGGTTTGCGTTAGAGTTAGGGTGAGGGTTGGGTGTTGGTTTGGGGTTAGGGTTAGGGTTAGAATTAGGGTTAGGGTTAGGGTTTGGATTAGGGTTAGTTTTAGGGTTTGGGTTTGGGTAAGGGTAAGGATTAGGGTTAGGGTTAGGAGTAGGGTTAGGGTTTAGGTTTTGGGTTAGGGTTAGTGTTAGGGTTAGGGTTAGGATTAGGGTTTGGTTTAGGGTTAAGATTCGGGTTAGTGTTTGGTTTAGGTTTAGGGATAGGGTTAGGGTTTTGGGTTAGGGTTATGGTTAGGGTTCGGGTTTGGGTTAGTGTTAGGGTTAGGGTTAGGGTTAGGCTTAGGATTAGGGTTAGGGTTAGTGTTAGGGTTAGGGTTTGGTTTAGGATTAAGGTTAGGTTTAGGTTTTCGGTTAAGTTTCGGGTTAGGGTTTTGGGTTTGCTTTCGGGTTGGGTTAGCGTTTGGGTTTGAGTTAGGCTTAGGGCTAGGATTAGGCTTAGGGTTAGGGCTTGGGTTAGGCTTAGGCTTAGGGTTAGGGTTTGAGTTTGAGTTAGGTTTAGGGTTAGCATTAGGGTTAGGATTAGGATTAGGGTTAGGGTTTGGGTTAGGGTTAGGTTTAGGGTTAGGGTTTGCGTTAGGGTTAGGTTTGTATCTGGGTTAGTGTTAGGGTTAGGGTTAGTGTTAAGATTATGTTTAGGGTTAGGTTTAGGATTAGGTTTTGGGTTAGGGTTAGGGTTAGAGTTAGGGTTTGGGTTAGGGTTAGAGTTATGGTTAGGGTTAGGATAAGGATGAGGGTTAGGGTTAGGCTTAGGATTAGTGTTATTATTTGGGTTATGGTTTGAGTTAGGGTTAGGGTTAGTGTTTGGGTTAGTGTTAGAGTTAGGGTTTGAGTTAGGGTTAGGTTTAGGGTTAGGTTAGGGTTTGGGTTAGAGTTAGGGTTAGTGTTAGGGTTTGGGTTTGGTTAAGAGTTCGGGTTAGGTTAGGGTTTGGCTTAGAGTTAGGGTTAGGGTGAGGTGTTGGATTAGGGTTATGGTTAGGGTTAGGTTTAGGATTAGGGTTAGGGTTAGGGTTCCGATTAGAGTTAGGTTTAGAGTTTGGGTTTGGTTAAGGGTTAAGGATAGGGTTAGGGTTAGGGTTAGGGTTAGGACTAGGTTTAGGTTTAGGGTTAGGGTAAGGGTTAGGGTTAGGGTTTGGGTTAGGGTTTGGGGTTAGGGGTTAGGGGTTAAGTTAAGGTTTAGTGTTAGGCTTAGAGATTGGGTTACGGTTAGGGTTAGGGTTAGGGTTAGGGTTAGGGTTAGGATAAGGATGAGCGTTAGGTTTAGGGTTAGGATTAGGGTTATTATTTGGGTTATGGTTTGTGTTAGTGTTAGTGTTAGGGTTCGGTTTAGGGTTTGATTTAGGGTTAGGGTTGGGGTTAGGGTTAGTGTTAGGGTTTGGGTTAGGGTTAGGGTTAGGGTTAGGACTAGGATTACGGTTAGGATTAGGATTAGGGTTAGGGTATTTGTTTAGGTTTGGGTTAGGGTTTAGGGTTAGCGTTAGGGATAGGGTTAGGGTTAGGGTTTCAGTTTGGGTTATGTTTTGGGTTAGGTTTAGGGTTAGGGTTAGGGTTTGGGATCGGGTTAGGATTAGGGTTAGGGTTTGAGTTTGAATTATGTTTAGGGTTAGCATTAGGGTTAGGGTTAGGTTTAGGATTAGTGTTTCAGTTAGGTTTAGGGTTAGGGTTAGGGTTTGGGTAATGGTTAGGTTTAGGGTTAGGGTTAGGGTTAGGGTTAGGGTTAGGGTTAGGGGTTAGGTTTAGGTTTAGGGTTATTGTTAGGGTTTGGGTTAGGGTTAGTGTTAGGGTTTGGGTTTCAGTTAGAATTAGGGTTAGCGTTAGTGTTTGTGTTAGGGTTACGGTTAGAGTTTGAATTAGGTTTAGGTTTAGGTTTAGATTTAGGATTTGGTTTATGGGTAGTGTTGGGGTTTGGTTTAGGTTTTGGGTTAGGTTTAGAGTTAGGGTTAGGGTTTGGGTTCGGGATAGGGTTAGGGTTAGGGATAGGGTTTGAGTTAGGGTTAGGTTTAGGGTTAGGGTTAGTGTTAGGGTTTGGGTTAGGGTTAGGGTTAGGATTAGGGTTAGGTTTTGGGTTAGGGTTAGGGTTTGGGTTAGGATTAGGGTTAGGGTTAGCGTTTGGGTTAGGGTTAGGTTTAGGGTTAGGATTAGGGTTAGGGTTTGTGTTAAGATTATGGTTTCTGTGTGGATTAGGGTTAGGGTTAGGGTTTGGATTAAGGTTACGTTTAGGGTTAGGGTTTGTGTTAGGGTTAGGGTTAGGGTTAGGAGTAGGGTTAGGGTTTAGGTTTTCGGTTAGGGTTAGTGTTAGTGTTAGTGTTAGGATTAGGGTTTGGGTTAGGGTTTAGGTTTGGTTAGGTTTAGGGTTAGGGTTATGGTTAGGGTTAGCGTTAGGGTTAGGGTTAGGGTTAGGGTTAGCGTTAGGGTTAGGGTTAGGGTTAGGGTTTGGGTTTGGGTTAGGGTTTGGGTTATGGTTAGGGTTTGGGTTAGGGTTAGGGTTAGGGTAAGGATTTGGGTTAGGCTTAGGGTTAGGGTTCGGGTATGGGTTAGAGTTATGGTGAGGGTTAGGGGTTGGTTTAGGGTTAGGTGTAGGGTTAGGATTAGGTTTAGGGTTTGTGTTAAGATTAGGGTTTGCGTTTGGGTTAGGTTTAGGGTTTGGATTTTAGTTAGAATTAGGGTTAGTGTTACGGTTAGGGTTAGGGTTAGGGTTAGGGTTAGGGTTAAGGTTAGGGTTAGGGTTAGGGTTTGGTTTAGGGTTAGGGTTAGGATTAGGGTTTGAGTTTGAATTAGGTTTAGGGTTAGCATTAGGGTTAGGATTAGGGTTAGGGTTTGGGTTTGGGTTCGGGTTAGGTTTAGGGTTAGGGTTTGGGTTAGGGTTAGGGTTAGTGTTAGGGTTTGGGAATGGGTTAGGATAAGGGTTAGGGTTAGGGTTTGGCTTAGGGTTAGGTTTAGGGTTAGTTTTTGGTTTAGGGTTAGGGTTAGGTTTACGGTTGGGTTTAGGTTTTGGGTTAGGGTTAGGGTTAGGGTTTGGGTTAGGGTTAAGGTTAGGGTTAGGGTTAGGGTTACGGTTAGGGTTAGGGTTAGGGTTTGGTTTAGGATTACATTTACGTTTAGGTTTTCGGTTAAGTTTCGGGTTAGGCTTAGGGTTTGCGATCGGGTTGGGTTAGTGTTAGGGTTTTAGTTAGGGTTAGGGTTAGGGTTAGGGTTAGCGTTTGGGTTAGGGTTAGGCTTAGGGTTAGGGTTTGAGTTTGAGTTAGGTTTAGGTTTAGCATTAGGGTTAGAATTAGGGTTACGGTTAGGGTTTGGGTTAGGGTTAGGGTTATGGATAGGGTTAGGGTTTGGGTTAGGGTTAGGTTTGAATCTGGGTTAGTGTTAGGGTTAGGGTTAGTGTTAAGATTATGGTTAGGGTTAGGGTTAGGGTTAAGTTTTGGGTTAGGGTTAGGGTTAGGGTTAGAATTAGGGTTAGGGTTAGGGTTAGGATAAGGATGAGGGCTAGGTTTAGGGTTAGGATTAGGGTTATGATTTGGGTTATGGTTTGAGTTAGGGTTAGGGTTAGGGTTAGGTTTAGGGTTAGGTTTAGGTTTTGGGTTAGGGT
>JAJHUQ010000032.1:12200000-12202500 GCA_035773235.1 Eospalax fontanierii
TAGGGTTAGGGTTAGGTTTAGAATTAGGTTTAGGGTTAGGGTTAGGATAAGGATGAGGGTTAAGGTTAGGTTTAGGATTAGGGTTATTATTTGGGTTATGGTTTGGCTTAGTGTTAGGGTTAGGGTTTGGGTTAGTGTTAGAGTTAGGGTTTGAGTTAGGGTTAGGTTTAGGGTTAGGTTAGGGTTTGGGTTAGAGTTAGGTTTAGTGTTACGGTTTGGGTTTGCTTTAGAGTTAGGGTTAGGTTAGGCTTTGGGTTAGAGTTAGGGTTAGTGTGAGGTGTTGGATTAGGGTTATGGTTAGGGTTAGGGTTAGGATTAGGGTTAGGGTTAGGGTTCCGATTAGAGTTATGTTTAGAGTTTGGGTGTGGGTAAGGGTTAAGGTTAGGTTTAGGGTTAGGATTAGGGTTAGGGTTTGAGTTTGAATTAGGTTTAGGGTTAGCATTAGGGTTAGGGTTAGGTTTAGGATAAGTATTTCAGTTAGGGTTAGGGTTAGGGTTAGGGTTTGGGTTCGGGTTAGGGTTAGGGTTAGGGTTAGGGTTTGATTTAGGGTTAGGGTTAGGCTTAGGGTTAGTGTAAGGGTTTGGGTTAGGGTTAGGGTTAGGACTAGTGTTAGTTTTATGGTTAGGTTTAGGGTTAGCATTAGGGTTAGGATTAGGGTTAGGGTTAGGGTTTGGGTGAGGGTTAGGGTTAGGTTTAGGGTTAGGGTTAGGGTTTGGGTTAGGGTTAGGATTAGGGTTAGGGTTTGTGTTAAGATTAGGGTTTGGGTTTGGGTTAGGGTTAGGGTTAGGATAAGGATGAGGTTTAGTGTTAGGGTTAGGATTAGGGTTATTATTTGGGTTATGGTTTGGGTTAGTGTTAGGGTTAAGGTTTGGGTTAGGGTTAGAGTTAGGGTTTGAGTTAGGGTTAGGTTTAGGGTTAGGTTAGGGTTTGGGTTAGAGTTAGGGTTAGGGTTACGGTTTGGGTTGGGTTTAGAGTTAGGGTTAGGGTGAGGTTTTGGATTAGGGTTATGGTTAGGGTTAGGGTTAGGATTAGGGTTAGGTTTAGGGTTCCGATTAGAGTTATGTTTAGAGTTTGGGTTTGGGTAAGGGTTAAGGTTAGGTTTAGGGTTAGGATTAGGGTTAGGGTTTGAGTTTGAATTAGGTTTAGGGTTAGCATTAGGGTTAGGGTTAGGTTTAGCATAAGTATTTCAGTTAGGGTTAGGGTTAGGGTTAGGGTTTGGGTTCGGGTTAGGGTTAGGGTTAGGGTTAGGGTTTGATTTAGGGTTAGGGTTAGGCTTAGGGTTAGTGTAAGGGTTTGGGTTAGGGTTAGGGTTAGTGTTAGGATTAGTGTTAGGGTTTGTGTTAAGATTTGGGTTTGGGTTTGGGTTAGGGTTAGGGTTAGGGTTAGAATTAGGGTTAGGGTTAGGGTTAGGGTTAGGATAAGGATGAGGGTTAGTGTTAGGGTTACGATTAGGGTTATTATTTGGGTTATGGTTTGGGTTAGGGTTAGGGTTAAGGTTTTGGTTAGTGTTAGAGTGAGGGTTTGAGTTAGGGTTAGGTTTAGGGATAGTTTAGGGTTTGGGTTAGAGTTAGGGTTAGGGTTAGGGTTTGGGTTTGGTTTAGAGTTAGGTTTAGGTTAGGGTTTGGGTTAGAGTTAGAGTTAGGGTGAGGTGTTGGATTAGGGTTATGGTTAGGGTTAGGGTTAGGATTAGGGTTAGGGTTAGGGTTCCGATTAGAGTTAGGTTTAGAGTTTGGGTTTGGGTAAGGGTTAAGGTTAGGGTTAGGGTTACGGTTAGGGTTAGGGATAGGACTAGGATTAGGGTTAGGTTTAGGTTTAGGGTTAGGATTAGGGTTAGGGTTTGTGTTTAGGTTTGGGTTATGGTTAGGGTAAGTGTTAGGGTTAGGGTTTAGGGTTAGGTTTAGGGTTAGGGTTAGGGTTTCGGTTTGGGTTATATTTTGGGTTAGGTTTAGGGTTAGGGTTAGGGTTTGGGTTCGGGTTAGGATTAGGGTTAGGGTTTGTGTTAAGATTAGGGTTTGGTTTAGGGTTAGGGTTAGGGTTTGGGTTAAAGTTACGTTTAGGGTTAGGTTTTGTTTTAGGGTTAGGTTTAGGGTTAGGATTATGTTTAGGGTTTAGGTTTTCGGTTAGGTTTAGTGTTAGGGTTAGGTTTAGGATTAGGGTTTGGGTTATGGTTTAGGTTTGGTTAGGTTTAGGCTTAGGGTTAGGGTTATGGTTAGGTTTAGCTTTACGGTTAGGGTTAGGGTTATGGTTAGGGTTAGTGTTAGGGTTAGGGTTAGGGTTAGGGTTCCGATTAGAGTTAGGTTTAGAGTTTGGGTTTGGGTAAGGGTTAAGGTTAGGATTAGGGTTAGGGTTAGGGTTAGGGTTAGGACTAGGATTAGGGTTAGGGTTAGGGTTAGGGTTTGGGTTAGAGTTAGGGTTAGGGTGAGGTGTTGGATTAGGGTTATGGTTATGGTTAGGGTTTGGATTAGGGTTACGGTTAGGGTTCCGATTAGAGTTAGGTTTA
>JAJHUQ010000032.1:12210000-12217500 GCA_035773235.1 Eospalax fontanierii
TTAGGGTTAGGATTAGGGTTAGGGTTAGGGTTCCGATTAGAGTTATGTTTAGAGTTTGGGTTTGGGTAAGGGTTAAGTTTAGGTTTAGGGTTAGGATTAGGGTTAGGGTTGGAGTTTGAATTAGGTTTAGGGTTAGCATTAGGGTTAGTGTTAGGTTTAGGATAAGTATTTCAGTTAGGGTTAGGGTTAGGGTTAGGGTTTGGGTTCGGGTTAGGGTTAGGGTTAGGGTTAATGTTTGATTTAGGGTTAGGGTTAGGCTTAGGGTTAGTGTAAGTGTTTGGGTTAGGGTCAGGGTTAGGACTAGGGTTAGTGTTAGGGTTAGGTTTAGGTTTAGCATTAGGGTTAGGATTAGGGTTTGGGTTAGTGTTTGGGTTAGGGTTAGGGTTAGGGTTAGGGTTTGGGTTAGGGTTAGGGTTAGGGTTAGGGTTTGGGTTATGGTTAGGGTTAGGGTTAGGATTAGGGTTAGGGTTTGTGTTAAGATTAGGGTTTGGTTTAGGGTTAGGGTTAGGGTTTGGGTTAAAGTTACGTTTAGGGTTAGGTTTTGTTTTAGGGTTAGCGTTAGGGTTAGGATTAGGGTTAGGGTTTAGGTTTTCGGTTAGGTTTAGTGTTAGGGTTAGGGTTAGGATTAGGGTTTGGGTTAGGGTTTAGGTTTGGTTAGGTTTAGGGTTAGGGTTGGGTTATGGTTAGGTTTAGCTTTACGGTTAGGGTTAGCGTTATGGTTAGGGTTATCGTTAGGGTTAGGTTTAGGGTTAGGGTTCCGATTAGAGGTAGGTTTAGAGTTTGGGTTTGGGTAAGGGTTAAGGTTAGGGTGAGGGTTAGTGTTAGGTTTGGGTTAGGGTTAGTGTTACGACTAGGGTTAGGGTTAGGTTTAGGGTTAGCATTAGTTTTAGGATTAGGTTTAGGGTTAGGGTTTGGGTTTGTGTTAGGGTTAGTGTTAGGGGTAGGGTTTGGTTTAGGGTGAGGGTTAGGGTTATCGTTTGAGTTAGGGTTACGTTTAGGGTGAGGATTAGGGTTAGGGTTTGTGTTAAGATTAGGGTTTGGTTTAGGGTTAGGGTTAGGGTTAGGGTTAGGACTAGGATTAGGGTTAGTGTTAGGGTTAGGATTAGGGTTAGGGTTTGGGTTTAAGTTTGGGTTATGGTTAGGGTAAGTGTTAGGGTTACAGTTTAGGGATAGGGTTAGGGTTAGGGTTAGGGTTTCGGTTTGGGTTATGTTTTAGGCTAGGTTTAGGGTTAGGGTTTGGGTTTGGGTTCGGGTTAGGATTAGGGTTAGGGTTTGAGTTTGAATTAGGTTTAGGGTTAGCATTAGGGTTAGGGTTAGGTTTAGGATTAGTGTTTCAGTTAGGGTTAGGGTTAGGGTTAAGGTTATTGTTAGGGTTAGGTTTAGGGTTTGATTTAGGGTTAGGGTTAGGGTTAGGGTTAGGGTTTGGGTTAGGGTTAGGTTTAGGGTTAGGGTTTGGGTTAGGGTTAGTTTTAGGGTTAATGTTTGGGTTAGGGTAAGGGTTAGGTATAGGGTTAGGGGTTTGTTTAGTATTAGGTTTAGTGTTAGGGTTAGGGTACGGTTAGAGGATGGGTTAGGGTTATGTTTAGGGTTAGGGTTTGGTTTAGGGTTAGGGTTAGGACTAGTGTTAGTGTTAGGGTTAGGTTTAGGGTTAGCATTAGGGTTAGGATTAGGGTTAGGGTTAGGGTTTGGGTTAGGGTTAGGGTTAGGGTTTGGGTTAGGGTTAGAGTTATGGTTAGGATTTGGGTTAGGGTTAGTGTTAGAGTTAGGATTAGGTTTAGGGTTTGTGTTAAGATTAGGGTTTGGGTTTGGGTTAGGGTTAGGGTTAGGGTTAGGGTTAGGGTTAGATTAGGGTTCGGGTTAGGATTAGGGTTAGGGTTTGAGTTTGAATTAGGTTTAGGGTTAGCATTAGGGTTAGGGTTAGGTTTAGGATTAGTGTTTCAGTTAGGGTTAGGTTTAGGGTTAAGGTTATTGTTAGGGTTAGGTTTAGGGTTTGATTTAGGGTTAGGGTTAGGGTTAGGGTTAGTGTTAGGGTTTGGTTTAGGGTTAGGGTTAGGACTAGTGTTAGTGTTAGGGTTAGGTTTAGGGTTAGCATTAGGGTTAGGATTAGGGTTAGGGTTAGGGTTTGGGTTAGGGTTACGGTTAGGGTTAGGGTTAGGGTTAGGGTTAGGTTTTGGGTTAGGGTTAGGGTTAGGGTTAGGGTTAGGGTTAGGTTTTGTGTTAGGGTTAGGGTTAGGGTTAGGGTTAGGGTTAGGTTTAGGTTTAGAATTAGGGTTAGGGTTAGGGTTAGTATAAGGATGAGGGTTAAGGTTAGGGTTAGGATTAGGGTTATTATTTGGGTTATGGTTTGGGTTAGTGTTAGGGTTAGGGTTTGGGTTAGTGTTAGAGTTAGGTTTTGGGTTAGGGTTAGGTTTAGGGTTAGGTTAGGGTTTGGGTTAGAGTTAGGGTTAGGGTTACGGATTGGGTTTGGTTTAGAGTTAGGGTTAGGTTAGGCTTTGGGTTAGAGTTAGGGTTAGGGTGAGGTGTTGGATTAGGGTTATGGTTAGGGTTAGGATTAGGATTAGGGTTAGGGTTAGGGTTCCGATTAGAGTTATGTTTAGAGTTTTGGTTTGGGTAAGGGTTAAGGTTAGGTTTAGGGTTAGGATTAGGGTTAGGGTTTGAGTTTGAATTAGGTTTAGGGTTAGCATTAGGGTTAGGGTTCGGTTTAGGATAAGTATTTTAGTTAGGGTTAGGGTTAGGGTTAGGGTTTGGGTTCGGATTAGGGTTAGGGTTAGGGTTTGATTTAGGGTTAGGGTTAGGCTTAGGGTTAGTATAAGGGTTTGGGTTAGGGTCAGGGTTAGGACTAGGGTTAGTGTTAGGGTTAGGTTTAGGGTTAGCATTAGGGTTAGGATTAGGGTTAGGGTTAGGGTTTGGGTTAGGGTTAGGGTTAGGGTTAGGGTTAGGGTTAGGGTTAGGGTTTGGGTTAGGGTTTAGGTTTGGTTAGGTTTAGGGTTAGGGTTAGGGTTATGGTTAGGTTTAGCTTTACGGTTAGGGTTAGGGTTATGGTTAGGGTTAGCGTTAGGGTTAGGGTTAGCGTTAGGGTTAGGGTTCGGGTTAGGGTTCCGATTAGAGTTAGGTTTAGAGTTTGGGTTTGGGTAAGGGTTAATGTTAGGGTTAGGGTTAGGGTTAGGGTTAGGACTAGGATTAGGGTTAGTGTTAGCGTTAGGGTTAGGGTTAGGGTTTGGGTTTAGGTTTGGGTTATGGTTAGGGTAAGTGTTAGGGTTACAGTATAGGGTTAGGGTTAGGGTTAGGGTTAGGGTTTCGGTTTGGGTTATGTTTTGGGCTAGGTTGAGGGTTAGGGTTAGGGTTTGGGTTCGGGTTAGGATTAGGGTTAGGGTTTGAGTTTGAATTTGGTTTAGGGTTAGCATTAGGGTTAGGGTTAGGTTTAGGATTAGTGTTTCAGTTAGGGTTAGGGTTAAGGTTAAGGTTAGGGTTAGGTTTAGGTTTAGGGTTTGATTTAGGGTTAGGGTTAGGGTTAGGGTTAGTGTTAGGGTTTGGGTTAGGGTTAGGGGTAGGACTAGGTTTAGTGTTAGGGTTAGGTTTAGGGTTACCATTAGGGTTAGGATTAGGGTTAGGGTTAGGTTTTGGGTTAGGGTTAGGGTTAGGGTTAGGGTTAGGGTTAGGGTTAGGGTTTGGGTTAGGGTTAGGTTAGGGTTAGGGTTTGGGATAGGTTTAGGGTTGGACTTAGGATTAGGTTTAGGGTTTGTGTTAAAATTAGGGTTTGGGTTTGTGTTAGGGTTAGGGTTAGGGTTGGGGTTAGGGTTAGCGTTAGGTTTAGAATTAGGGTTAGGGTTAGGGTTAGGATAAGGATGAGGGTTAAGTTTAGGGTTAGGATTAGGGTTATTATTTGGGTTATGGTTTGGGTTAGTGTTAGGGTTAGGGTTTGGGTTAGTGTTAGAGTTAGGGTTTGAGTTAGGGTTAGGTTTAGGGTTAGGTTAGGGTTTGGGTTAGAGTTAGGGTTAGGGTTACGGTTTGGGTTTCGTTTAGAGTTAGGGTTAGGTTAGGCTTTGGGTTAGAGTTAGGGTTAGGGTGAGGTGTTGGATTAGGGTTATGGTTAGGGATAGGGTTAGGATTAGGGTTAGGGTTAGGGTTCCGATTAGATTTATGTTTAGAGTTTGGGTTTGGGTAAGGGTTAAGGTTAGGTTTAGGGTTAGGATTAGGGTTAGGATTTGAGTTTGAATTAGGTTTAGGGTTAGCATTAGGGTTAGGGTTAGGTTTAGGATAAGTATTTCAGTTAGGATTAGGGTTAGGTTTATGGTTTGGGTTCGGGTTAGGGTTAGGGTTAGGGTTAGGGTTTGATTTAGGGTTAGGGTTAGGCTTAGGGTTAGTGTAAGGGTTTGGGGTAGGGATAGGGTTAGGACTAGTGTTAGTGTTAGGGTTAGGTTTAGGGTTCGCATTAGGCTTAGGATTAGGGTTAGGGTTAGGGTTTGGGTTATGGTTAGGGTTAGGGTTAGGGTTAGGGTTAGGGTTTGGGTTAGGGTTAGGGATAGGGTTAGAATTAGGGTTAGGGTTAGAATTAGGGTTAGGGTTAGGATAAGGATGAGGGTTAGTGTTAGGTTTAGGATTAGGGTTATTATTTGGGTTATGGTTTGGGTTAGGGTTAGGGTTACGGTTTGGGTTAGTGTTAGAGTGAGGGTTTGAGTTAGGGTTAGGTTTAGGGTTAGGTTAGGGTTTGGGTTAGAGTTAGGCTTAGGAATAGGGTTAGTGTTAGGGTTAGGGTTTAGGGTTAGCATTAGGGTTAGGATTAGGGTTAGGGTTAGGGTTTGGGTTAGGGTAAGCGTTAGGTTTGGGGTTTGGGTTAGGGTTAGGGTTAGGATTAGGGTTAGGGTTTGGGTTTAGGTTTGGGTTATGGTTAGGGTAAGTGTTAGGGTTACAGTTTAGGGATAGGGTTAGGGTTAGGGTTAGGGTTTCGGTTTGGGTTATGTTTTGGGCTAGGTTTAGGGTTAGGGTTTGGGTTTGGGTTCGGGTTAGGATTAGGGTTAGGGTTTGAGTTTGAATTAGGTTTAGGGTTAGCATTAGGGTTAGGGTTAGGTTTAGGATTAGTGTTTCAGTTAGGGTTAGGGTTAGGGTTAAGGTTATTGTTAGGGTTAGGTTTAGGGTTTGATTTAGGGTTAGGGTTAGGGTTAGGGTTAGTGTTAGGGTTTGGTTTAGGGTTAGGGTTAGGACTAGTGTTAGTGTTAGGGTTAGGTTTAGGGTTAGCATTAGGGTTAGGATTAGGGTTAGGTTTAGGGTTTGGGTTAGGGTTACGGTTAGGGTTAGGGTTAGGGTTAGGGTTAGGTTTTGGGTTAGGGTTAGGGTTAGGGTTAGGGTTAGGTTTTGTGTTAGGGTTAGGGTTAGGGTTAGGGTTAGGGTTAGGGTTAGGGTTAGGTTTAGGTTTAGAATTAGGGTTAGGGTTAGGGTTAGTATAAGGATGAGGGTTAAGTTTAGGGTTAGGATTAGGGTTATTATTTGGGTTATGGTTTGGGTTAGTGTTAGGGTTAGGGTTTGGGTTAGTGTTAGAGTTAGGTTTTGGGTTAGGGTTAGGTTTAGGGTTAGGTTAGGGTTTGGGTTAGATTTAGGGTTAGGGTTACGGATTGGGTTTGGTTTAGGGTTAGGGTTAGGTTAGGCTTTGGGTTAGAGTGAGGTGTTGGATTAGGGTTATGGTTAGGGTTAGGATTAGGATTAGGGTTAGGGTTAGGGTTCCGATTAGAGTTATGTTTAGAGTTTTGGTTTGGGTAAGGGTTAAGGTTAGGTTTAGGGTTAGGATTAGGGTTAGGGTTTGAGTTTGAATTAGGTTTAGGTTTAGCATTAGGGATAGGGTTCGGTTTAGGATAAGTATTTTAGATAGGGTTAGAGTTAGGGTTAGGGTTTGGGTTCGGGTTAGGGTTAGGGTTAGGTTTAGGGTTTGATTTAGGGTTAGGATTAGGCTTAGGCTTAGTATAAGGGTATGGGTTAGGGTCAGGGTTAGGACTAGGGTTAGTGTTAGGGTTAGGTTTAGGGTTAGCATTAGGGTTAGGATTAGGGTTAGGGTTAGGGTTTGGGTTAGGGTTAGGGTTAGGGTTAGGGTTAGGGTTAGGGTTAGGGTTTGGGTTAGGGTTTAGGTTTGGTTAGGTTTAGGGTTAGGGTTAGGCTTATGGTTAGGGTTAGCGTTAGGGTTAGGGTTGGGGTTAGGGTTCCGATTAGAGTTAGGTTTAGAGTTTGGTTTGGGTAAGGGTTAAGGTTAGGGTTAGGGTTAGGGTTAGGGTTAGGACTAGGATTAGGGTTAGTGTTAGCATTAGGATTAGGGTTAGGGTTTGGGTTTAGTTTTGGGTTATGGTTAGGGTAAGTGTTAGGGTTACAGTTTAGGGTTAGGGTTAGGGTTAGGGT
Source organism: Eospalax fontanierii (assembly GCA_035773235.1). NCBI lineage: Eukaryota > Metazoa > Chordata > Mammalia > Rodentia > Spalacidae > Eospalax > Eospalax fontanierii. The sequence continues at coordinate 12,216,382 of JAJHUQ010000032.1, forward strand.
TAGGGTTTCGGTTTGGGTTATGTTTTGGGCTAGGTTGAGGATTAGGGTTAAGGTTTGGGTTCGGGTTAGGATTAGGGTTAGGGTTTGAGTTTGAATTAGCTTTAGGGTTAGCATTAGGGTTAGGGTTAGGTTTAGGATTAGTGTTTCAGTTAGGGTTAGGGTTAAGGTTAAGGTTAGGGTTAGGGTTAGGTTTAGGGTTTGATTTAGGGTTAGGGTTAGGGTTAGGGTTAGTGTTAGGGTTTGGGTTAGGGTTAGGGTTAGGACTAGGGTTAGGGTTAGGGTTAGGTTTAGGGTTATCATTGGGGTTAGGGTTAGGGTTAGGGTTAGGGTTTGGGTTAGGGTTAGGGTTAGGGTTAGGGTTAGGGTTAGGATAAGGATGAGGGTTAAGTTTAGGGTTAGGATTAGGGTTATTATTTGGGTTATGGTTTGGGTTAGTGTTAGGGTTAGGGTTTGGGTTAGTGTTAGAGTTAGGGTTTGAGTTAGGGTTAGGTTTAGGGTTAGGTTAGGATTTGGGTTAGAGTTAGGGTTAGGGTTACGGTTTGGGTTTGGTTTAGAGTTAGGGTTAGGTTAGGCTTTGGGTTAGAGTTAGGGTTAGGGTGAGGTGTTGGATTAGGGTTATGGTTAGGGATAGGGTTAGGATTAGGGTTAGGGTTAGGGTTCCGATTAGAGTTATGTTTAGAGTTTGGGTTTGGGTAAGGGTTAAGGTTAGGTTTAGGGTTAGGATTAGGGTTAGGATTTGAGTTTGAATTAGGTTTAGGGTTAGCATTAGGGTTAGGGTTAGGTTTAGGATATGTATTTCAGTTAGGATTAGGGTTAGGTTTATGGTTTGGGTTCGGGTTAGGGTTAGGGTTAGGGTTAGGGTTTGATTTAGGGTTAGGGTTAGGCTTAGGGTTAGTGTAAGGGTTTGGGGTAGGGATAGGGTTAGGACTAGTGTTAGTGTTAGGGTTAGGTTTAGGGTTCGCATTAGGCTTAGGATTAGGGTTAGGGTTAGGGTTTGGGTTATGGTTAGGGTTAGGGTTAGGGTTAGGGTTAGGGTTTGGGTTAGGGTTATGGATAGTGTTAGAATTAGGGTTAGGGTTAGAATTAGGGTTAGGGTTAGGATAAGGATGAGGGTTAGTG
>JAJHUQ010000032.1:12227500-12255000 GCA_035773235.1 Eospalax fontanierii
GGTTAGGGTTATGGTTAGGGTTAGCGTTAGGGTTAGGGTTAGCGTTAGGGTTAGGGTTCGGGTTAGGGTTCCGATTAGAGTTAGGTTTAGAGTTTGGGTTTGGGTAAGGGTTAATGTTAGGGTTAGGGTTAGGGTTAGGGTTAGGACTAGGATTAGGGTTAGTGTTAGCGTTAGGGTTAGGGTTAGGGTTTGGGTTTAGGTTTGGGTTATGGTTAGGGTAAGTGTTAGGGTTACAGTATAGGGTTAGGGTTAGGGTTAGGGTTAGGGTTTCGGTTTGGGTTATGTTTTGGGCTAGGTTGAGGGTTAGGGTTAGGGTTTGGGTTCGGGTTAGGATTAGGGTTAGGGTTTGAGTTTGAATTTGGTTTAGGGTTAGCATTAGGGTTAGGGTTAGGTTTAGGATTAGTGTTTCAGTTAGGGTTAGGGTTAAGGTTAAGGTTAGGGTTAGGTTTAGGTTTAGGGTTTGATTTAGGGTTAGGGTTAGGGTTAGGGTTAGTGTTAGGGTTTGGGTTAGGGTTAGGGGTAGGACTAGGTTTAGTGTTAGGGTTAGGTTTAGGGTTACCATTAGGGTTAGGATTAGGGTTAGGGTTAGGTTTTGGGTTAGGGTTAGGGTTAGGGTTAGGGTTAGGGTTAGGGTTAGGGTTTGGGTTAGGGTTAGGTTAGGGTTAGGATTTGGGATAGGTTTAGGGTTGGACTTAGGATTAGGTTAGGGTTTGTGTTAAAATTAGGGTTTGGGTTTGTGTTAGGGTTAGGGTTAGGGTTAGGGTTAGGGTTAGCGTTAGGTTTAGAATTAGGGTTAGGGTTAGGGTTAGGATAAGGATGAGGGTTAAGTTTAGGGTTAGGATTAGGGTTATTATTTGGGTTATGGTTTGGGTTAGTGTTAGGGTTAGGGTTTGGGTTAGTGTTAGAGTTAGGGTTTGAGTTAGGGTTAGGTTTAGGGTTAGGTTAGGGTTTGGGTTAGAGTTAGGGTTAGGGTTACGGTTTGGGTTTCGTTTAGAGTTAGGGTTAGGTTAGGCTTTGGGTTAGAGTTAGGGTTAGGGTGAGGTGTTGGATTAGGGTTATGGTTAGGGATAGGGTTAGGATTAGGGTTAGGGTTAGGGTTCCGATTAGATTTATGTTTAGAGTTTGGGTTTGGGTAAGGGTTAAGGTTAGGTTTAGGGTTAGGATTAGGGTTAGGATTTGAGTTTGAATTAGGTTTAGGGTTAGCATTAGGGTTAGGGTTAGGTTTAGGATAAGTATTTCAGTTAGGATTAGGGTTAGGTTTATGGTTTGGGTTCGGGTTAGGGTTAGGGTTAGGGTTAGGGTTTGATTTAGGGTTAGGGTTAGGCTTAGGGTTAGTGTAAGGGTTTGGGTTAGGGATAGGGTTAGGACTAGTGTTAGTGTTAGGGTTAGGTTTAGGGTTCGCATTAGGCTTAGGATTAGGGTTAGGGTTAGGGTTTGGGTTATGGTTAGGGTTAGGGTTAGGGTTAGGGTTAGGGTTAGGGTTTGGGTTAGGGATAGGGATAGGGTTAGAATTAGGGTTAGGGTTAGAATTAGGGTTAGGGTTAGGATAAGGATGAGGGTTAGTGTTAGGTTTAGGATTAGGGTTATTATTTGGGTTATGGTTTGGGTTAGGGTTAGGGTTACGGTTTGGGTTAGTGTTAGAGTGAGGGTTTGAGTTAGGGTTAGGTTTAGGGTTAGGTTAGGGTTTGGGTTAGAGTTAGGCTTAGGAATAGGGTTAGTGTTAGGGTTAGGTTTAGGGTTAGCATTAGGGTTAGGATTAGGGTTAGGGTTAGGGTTTGGGTTAGGGTAAGCGTTAGGTTTGGGGTTTGGGTTAGGGTTAGGGTTAGGATTAGGGTTAGGGTTTGGGTTTAGGTTTGGGTTATGGTTAGGGTAAGTGTTAGGGTTACAGTTTAGGGATAGGGTTAGGGTTAGGGTTAGGGTTTCGGTTTGGGTTATGTTTTGGGCTAGGTTTAGGGTTAGGGTTTGGGTTTGGGTTCGGGTTAGGATTAGGGTTAGGGTTTGAGTTTGAATTAGGTTTAGGGTTAGCATTAGGGTTAGGGTTAGGTTTAGGATTAGTGTTTCAGTTAGGGTTAGGGTTAGGGTTAAGGTTATTGTTAGGGTTAGGTTTAGGGTTTGATTTAGGGTTAGGGTTAGGGTTAGGGTTAGTGTTAGGGTTTGGTTTAGGGTTAGGGTTAGGACTAGTGTTAGTGTTAGGGTTAGGTTTAGGGTTAGCATTAGGGTTAGGATTAGGGTTAGGTTTAGGGTTTGGGTTAGGGTTACGGTTAGGGTTAGGGTTAGGGTTAGGGTTAGGTTTTGGGTTAGGGTTAGGGTTAGGGTTAGGGTTAGGGTTAGGTTTTGTGTTAGGGTTAGGGTTAGGGTTAGGGTTAGGGTTAGGGTTAGGGTTAGGGTTAGGTTTAGGTTTAGAATTAGGGTTAGGGTTAGGGTTAGTATAAGGATGAGGGTTAAGTTTAGGGTTAGGATTAGGGTTATTATTTGGGTTATGGTTTGGGTTAGTGTTAGGGTTAGGGTTTGGGTTAGTGTTAGAGTTAGGTTTTGGGTTAGGGTTAGGTTTAGGGTTAGGTTAGGGTTTGGGTTAGATTTAGGGTTAGGGTTACGGATTGGGTTTGGTTTAGGGTTAGGGTTAGGTTAGGCTTTGGGTTAGAGTGAGGTGTTGGATTAGGGTTATGGTTAGGGTTAGGATTAGGATTAGGGTTAGGGTTAGGGTTCCGATTAGAGTTATGTTTAGAGTTTTGGTTTGGGTAAGGGTTAAGGTTAGGTTTAGGGTTAGGATTAGGGTTAGGGTTTGAGTTTGAATTAGGTTTAGGTTTAGCATTAGGGATAGGGTTCGGTTTAGGATAAGTATTTTAGATAGGGTTAGGGTTAGGGTTAGGGTTTGGGTTCGGGTTAGGGTTAGGGTTAGGTTTAGGGTTTGATTTAGGGTTAGGATTAGGCTTAGGCTTAGTATAAGGGTATGGGTTAGGGTCAGGGTTAGGACTAGGGTTAGTGTTAGGGTTAGGTTTAGGGTTAGCATTAGGGTTAGGATTAGGGTTAGGATTAGGGTTTGGGTTAGGGTTAGGGTTAGGGTTAGGGTTAGGGTTAGGGTTAGGGTTTGGGTTAGGGTTTAGGTTTGGTTAGGTTTAGGATTAGGGTTAGGGTTATGGTTAGGGTTAGCGTTAGGGTTAGGGTTCGGGTTAGGGTTCCGATTAGAGTTAGGTTTAGAGTTTTGTTTGGGTAAGGGTTAAGGTTAGGGTTAGGGTTAGGGTTAGGGTTAGGACTAGGATTAGGGTTAGTGTTAGCATTAGGATTAGGGTTAGGGTTTGGGTTTAGTTTTGGGTTATGGTTAGGGTAAGTGTTAGGGTTACAGTTTAGGGTTAGGGTTAGGGTTAGGGTTAGGGTTAGTGTTAGGGTTTGGGTTAGGGTTAGGGGTAGGACTAGGTTTAGTGTTAGGGTTAGGTTTAGGGTTACCATTAGGGTTAGGATTAGGGTTAGCGTTAGGTTTTGCGTTAGCGTTAGCGTTAGGGTTAGGGTTAGGGTTAGCGTTAGGGTTTGGGTTAGCGTTAGGTTAGGGTTAGGATTTGAGATAGGTTTAGGGTTGGACTTAGGATTAGGTTAGGGTTTGTGTTAAAATTAGGGTTTGGGTTTGTGTTAGGGTTAGGGTTAGGGTTAGGGTTAGGGTTAGCGTTAGGTTTAGAATTAGGGTTAGGGTTAGGGTTAGGATAAGGATGAGGGTTAAGTTTAGGGTTAGGATTAGGGTTATTATTTGGGTTATGGTTTGGGTTAGTGTTAGGGTTAGGGTTTGGGTTAGTGTTAGAGTTAGGGTTTGAGTTAGGGTTAGGTTTAGGGTTAGGTTAGGGTTTGGGTTAGAGTTAGGGTTAGGGTTACGGTTTGGGTTTCGTTTAGAGTTAGGGTTAGGTTAGGCTTTGGGTTAGAGTTAGGGTTAGGGTGAGGTGTTGGATTAGGGTTATGGTTAGGGATAGGGTTAGGATTAGGGTTAGGGTTAGGGTTCCGATTAGATTTATGTTTAGAGTTTGGGTTTGGGTAAGGGTTAAGGTTAGGTTTAGGGTTAGGATTAGGGTTAGGATTTGAGTTTGAATTAGGTTTAGGGTTAGCATTAGGGTTAGGGTTAGGTTTAGGATAAGTATTTCAGTTAGGATTAGGGTTAGGTTTATGGTTTGGGTTCGGGTTAGGGTTAGGGTTAGGGTTAGGGTTTGATTTAGGGTTAGGGTTAGGCTTAGGGTTAGTGTAAGGGTTTGGGTTAGGGATAGGGTTAGGACTAGTGTTAGTGTTAGGGTTAGGTTTAGGGTTCGCATTAGGCTTAGGATTAGGGTTAGGGTTAGGGTTTGGGTTATGGTTAGGGTTAGGGTTAGGGTTAGGGTTAGGGTTTGGGTTAGGGTTAGGGATAGGGTTAGAATTAGGGTTAGGGTTAGAATTAGGGTTAGGGTTAGGATAAGGATGAGGGTTAGTGTTAGGTTTAGGATTAGGGTTATTATTTGGGTTATGGTTTGGCTTAGGGTTAGGGTTACGGTTTGGGTTAGTGTTAGAGTGAGGGTTTGAGTTAGGGTTAGGTTTAGGGTTAGGTTAGGGTTTGGGTTAGAGTTAGGCTTAGGAATAGGGTTAGTGTTAGGGTTAGGTTTAGGGTTAGCATTAGGGTTAGGATTAGGGTTAGGGTTAGGGTTTGGGTTAGGGTAAGCGTTAGGTTTGGGGTTTGGGTTAGGGTTAGGGTTAGGATTAGGGTTAGGGTTTGGGTTTAGGTTTGGGTTATGGTTAGGGTAAGTGTTAGGGTTACAGTTTAGGGATAGGGTTAGGGTTAGGGTTAGGGTTTCGGTTTGGGTTATGTTTTGGGCTAGGTTTAGGGTTAGGGTTTGGGTTTGGGTTCGGGTTAGGATTAGGGTTAGGGTTTGAGTTTGAATTAGGTTTAGGGTTAGCATTAGGGTTAGGGTTAGGTTTAGGATTAGTGTTTCAGTTAGGGTTAGGGTTAGGGTTAAGGTTATTGTTAGGGTTAGGTTTAGGGTTTGATTTAGGGTTAGGGTTAGGGTTAGGGTTAGTGTTAGGGTTTGGTTTAGGGTTAGGGTTAGGACTAGTGTTAGTGTTAGGGTTAGGTTTAGGGTTAGCATTAGGGTTAGGATTAGGGTTAGGTTTAGGGTTTGGGTTAGGGTTACGGTTAGGGTTAGGGTTAGGGTTAGGGTTAGGTTTTGGGTTAGGGTTAGGGTTAGGGTTAGGGTTAGGGTTAGGTTTTGTGTTAGGGTTAGGGTTAGGGTTAGGGTTAGGGTTAGGGTTAGGGTTAGGTTTAGGTTTAGAATTAGGGTTAGGGTTAGGGTTAGTATAAGGATGAGGGTTAAGTTTAGGGTTAGGATTAGGGTTATTATTTGGGTTATGGTTTGGGTTAGTGTTAGGGTTAGGGTTTGGGTTAGTGTTAGAGTTAGGTTTTGGGTTAGGGTTAGGTTTAGGGTTAGGTTAGGGTTTGGGTTAGATTTAGGGTTAGGGTTACGGATTGGGTTTGGTTTAGGGTTAGGGTTAGGTTAGGCTTTGGGTTAGAGAGAGGTGTTGGATTAGGGTTATGGTTAGGGTTAGGATTAGGATTAGGGTTAGGGTTAGGGTTCCGATTAGAGTTATGTTTAGAGTTTTGGTTTGGGTAAGGGTTAAGGTTAGGTTTAGGGTTAGGATTAGGGTTAGGGTTTGAGTTTGAATTAGGTTTAGGTTTAGCATTAGGGATAGGGTTCGGTTTAGGATAAGTATTTTAGATAGGGTTAGGGTTAGGGTTAGGGTTTGGGTTCGGGTTAGGGTTAGGGTTAGGTTTAGGGTTTGATTTAGGGTTAGGATTAGGCTTAGGCTTAGTATAAGGGTATGGGTTAGGGTCAGGGTTAGGACTAGGGTTGGTGTTAGGGTTAGGTTTAGGGTTAGCATTAGGGTTAGGATTAGGGTTAGGGTTAGGGTTTGGGTTAGGGTTAGGGTTAGGGTTAGGGTTAGGGTTAGGGTTAGGGTTTGGGTTAGGGTTTAGGTTTGGTTAGGGTTAGGATTAGGGTTAGGGTTATGGTTAGGGTTAGCGTTAGGGTTAGGGTTCGGGTTAGGGTTCCGATTAGAGTTAGGTTTAGAGTTTTGTTTGGGTAAGGGTTAAGGTTAGGGTTAGGGTTAGGGTTAGGGTTAGGACTAGGATTAGGGTTAGTGTTAGCATTAGGATTAGGGTTAGGGTTTGGGTTTAGTTTTGGGTTATGGTTAGGGTAAGTGTTAGGGTTACAGTTTAGGGTTAGGGTTAGGTTTAGGGTTAGGGTTTCGGTTTGGGTTATGTTTTGGGCTAGGTTGAGGATTAGGGTTAGGGTTTGGGTTCGGGTTAGGATTAGGGTTAGGGTTTGAGTTTGAATTAGCTTTAGGGTTAGCATTAGGGTTAGGGTTAGGTTTAGGATTAGTGTTTCAGTTAGGGTTAGGGTTAAGGTTAAGGTTAGGGTTAGGGTTAGGTTTAGGGTTTGATTTAGGGTTAGGGTTAGGGTTAGGGTTAGTGTTAGGGTTTGGGTTAGGGTTAGGGTTAGGACTAGGGTTAGTGTTAGGGTTAGGTTTAGGGTTACCATTAGGGTTAGGATTAGGGTTAGGGTTAGGGTTTGGGTTAGGGTTAGGGTTAGGGTTAGGGTTAGGGTTAGGATAAGGATGAGGGTTAAGTTTAGGGTTAGGATTAGGGTTATTATTTGGGTTATGGTTTGGGTTAGTGTTAGGGTTAGGGTTTGGGTTAGTGTTAGAGTTAGGGTTTGAGTTAGGGTTAGGTTTAGGGTTAGGTTAGGGTTTGGGTTAGAGTTAGGGTTAGGGTTACGGTTTGGGTTTGGTTTAGAGTTAGGGTTAGGTTAGGCTTTGGGTTAGAGTTAGGGTTAGGGTGAGGTGTTGGATTAGGGTTATGGTTAGGGATAGGGTTAGGATTAGGGTTAGGGTTAGGGTTCCGATTAGAGTTATGTTTAGTTTGGGTTTGGGTAAGGGTTAAGGTTAGGTTTAGGGTTAGGATTAGGGTTAGGATTTGAGTTTGAATTAGGTTTAGGGTTAGCATTAGGGTTAGGGTTAGGTTTAGGATATGTATTTCAGTTAGGATTAGGGGTTAGGTTTATGGTTTGGGTTCGGGTTAGGGTTAGGGTTAGGGTTAGGGTTTGATTTAGGGTTAGGGTTAGGCTTAGGGTTAGTGTAAGGGTTTGGGGGTAGGGATAGGGTTAGGACTAGTGTTAGTGTTAGGGTTAGGTTTAGGGTTCGCATTAGGCTTAGGATTAGGGTTAGGGTTAGGGTTTGGGTTATGGTTAGGGTTAGGGTTAGGGTTAGGGTTAGGGTTTGGGTTAGGGTTATGGATAGTGTTAGAATTAGGGTTAGGGTTAGAATTAGGGTTAGGGTTAGGATAAGGATGAGGGTTAGTGTTAGGTTTAGGATTAGGGTTATTATTTGGGTTATGGTTTGGGTTAGGGTTAGGATTACGGTTTGGGTTAGTGTTAGAGTGAGGGTTTGAGTTAGGGTTAGGTTTAGGGTTAGGTTAGGGTTTGGGTTAGAGTTAGGTTTAGGGTGAGGTGTTGGATTAGGGTTATGGTTAGGGTTAGGGTTAGGATTAGGGTTAGGGTTAGAGTTCCGATTAGAGTTAGGTTTAGAGTTTGGGTTTGGGTAAGGGTTAAGGTTAGGGTTAGGGTTACGGTTAGGGTTAGGGATAGGACTAGGATTAGGGTTAGGTTTAGGGTTAGGATTAGGGTTAGTGTTTGTGTTTAGGTTTGTGTTATGGTTAGGGTCAGTGTTAGGGTTAGGGTTTAGGGTTAGGTTTAGTGTTAGGATCAGGGTATGGGCTTCGGTTTGGGTTCGGGTTAGGATTAGGGTTAGGGTTTGAGTTTGAATTAGGTTTAGGGTTAGCATTAGGGTTAGGGTTAGGTTTAGGATTAGTGTTTCAGTTACGGTTAGGGTTAAGGTTAAGGTTAGGGTTAGGGTTAGGTTTAGGGTTTGATTTAGGGTTAGGGTTAGGGTTAGGGTTAGGGTTAGTGTTAGGGTTTGGGTTAGGGTTAGGGTTACGACTAGCGTTAGGGTTAGGTTTAGGGTTAGCATTAGTTTTAGGATTAGGGTTAGGGTTAGGGTTTGGGTTTGGGTTAGGGTTAGGTTTAGGGTTTGGTTTAGGATTACAGTTAGGTTTAGGTTTTCGGTTATGTTTCGGGTTAGGGTTAGGTTTTGCGTTCGCGTTGGGTTAGTGTTAGGGTTTTAGTTAGGGTTAGGGTTAGGGTTAGGGTTAGGGTTTGGGTTAGGGTTAGGCTTAGGGTTAGAGTTTGAGTTTGAGTTAGGTTTAGGGTTAGCATTAGGGTTAGGATTAGGGTTAGGGTTAGGGTCTGGGTTAGGGTTAGGGTTAGAGTTTGGGTTAGGGTTAGGTTTGAATCTGGGTGAGTGTTAGGGTTAGGGTTAGTGTTAAGATTAGGGTTAGGGTTAGGGTTAGGGTTAGGTTTTGGGTTACGGTTAGGGTTAGGGTTAGAATTAGGGTTAGGGTTAGGGTTAGGGTTAGGGTTAGGGTTAGGGTTAGGATAAGCATGAGGGTTAGGGTTAGGGTTAGGGTTATGGTTAGCATTAGGGTTAGGATTAGGGTTAGGGTTAGGGTTTGGGTTAGGTTTAGGATTAGGGTTAGGGTTAGGGTTAGGTTTAGGGTTTGGGTTAGGGTTACGGTTAGGTTTAGTGTTAGCATTTGGGTTAGGGTTACGGTTAGGGTTAGGATTAGTGGTAGGGTTTGTGTTAAGATTAGGGTTTGGGTTTGGGTTAGGGATAGGGTTAGGCTTTGGGTTAACTTTACGTTTAGGGTTAGGGTTTGTGTTAGGGTTAGGTTTTGGGTTAGGAGTAGGGTTAGGGTTTAGGTTTTCGGTTAGGGTTAGTGTAAGGGTTAGGGTTAGGATTAGGGTTTGGGTTAGGATTTAGGTTTGGTTAGGTTTAGGGTTAGGGTTAGGGTTATGGTTAGGTTTAGCGTTACGGTTAGGGTTAGGGTTATGGTTAATGTTAGTGTTAGGGTTAGTGTTAGGGTTTGGGTTTGGGTTAGGGTTTGGGTTAGGGTTAGGGTTTGGGTTAGGGTTAGGGTAAGGGTTAGGATTAGGGTTAGGTTTAGGAGTAGGGTTAGTGTTAGGGTTAGTTTTAGGGTCAGGATTAGGGTTAGGGTTAGGGTTAGGGTTAGGGTTTGGGTTAGGGTTCGGGTTAGGATTAAGGTTAGGGTTAGGGTTTGGGTTAGGGTTAGGATTAGGATTAGGGTTTGTGTTAAAATTAGGGTTTGAGTTTCGGTTTGGGTTAGGGTTAGGGTTAGGGATAGGGTTAGGGTTAGAATTATGGTTAGGGTTAAGGTAAGGGTTAGGGTTAGGGTTAGGGTTAGGGTTAGGGTTAGGGTTAGGGTTACGGTTTGGTTTGGGGTTAGGGTTAGGGTTTGGGTTAGTGTTAGAGTTAGGTTTTGAGTTAGGGATAGGTTTAGGGTTAGGTTAGGGTTTGGGTTAGAGTTAGGGTTAGTGTTAGGGTTTGGGTTTGGTTTAGAGTTAGGGTTAGGTTAGGGTTTGGGTTAGAGTTAGGGTTAGCGTGAGGTGTTGGATTAGGGTTATGGTTAGGGTTAGGGTTAGGATTAGGGTTAGAGTTAGGGTTCCGATTAGAGTTAGGTTTAGAGTTTGGGTTTGGGTAAGGGTTAATGTTAGGGTTAGGGTTAGGGTTAGGACTAGGATTAGGGTTAGGGTTAGAGTTAGGATTAGGGTTAGGGTTTGGGTTTAGGTTTGGGTTATGGTTAGGGTCAGTGTTAGGGTTAGGGTTTAGGGTTAGGTTTAGGGTTAGGGTTAGGGTTTCGGTTTGGGTAATGTTTTCGGTTAGGTTTAGGGTTAGGGTTAGTGTTAGGGTTCTGCTAAGGATTAGGGTTAGGTTTTGAGTTTGAATTAGGTTTAGGGTTAGCATTAGGGTTCGGGTTAGGTTTAGGATTAGTGTTTCAGTAAGTGTTAGGGGTAGGGTTAGGGTTTGGGTTCGAGTTAGGTTTAGGGTTAGGTTTAGCGTTTCATTTAGGGTTAGGGTTAGGGTTAGGGTTAGTTTTAGGGTTTGGGTTAGGGTTAGGGTTAGGACTAGAATTAGTGTTAGGGGTAGGTTTAGGGTTAGCATTAGGGTTAGGATTAGGGTTAGCGTTAGGGTTTGGGTTAGGGTTAGGGTTAGGGTTAGGTTTTGGGTTAGGTTTAGGGTTAGGGTTTGTGTTAAGATTAGGGTTTGGGTTTGGATTAGGGTTAGGGTTAGGTTTTGGGTTAAGGTTACGTTTAGGGTTAGGGTTTGTGTTAGGGTTAGGGTTAGGGATAGGAGAAGGGTTAGGGTTAGGTTTAGGGTTAGGGTTAGGGTTAGGATTAGGGTTAGGGTTTGGGTTAGGGTTAGGGTTTGGGTTAGGGTTAGTATTAGGGTTTGGATTATGGTTTAGGTTTGGTTAGGTTTAGGGTTAGGGTTATGGTTATGGTTACGTTTAGCGTTAGGGTTAGGGTTAGGGTTATGGTTAGGGTTAGGGTTAGGGTTTGAGTTTGAATTAGGTTTAGGGTTAGCATTAGGGTTAGGGTTAGGTTTAGGATTAGTGTTTCAGTTAGGTTTAGGGTTAGGGTTAGGGTTTGGGTAATGGTTAGGTTTAGGGTTAGGGTTAATTTTAGGGTTAGGGGTTAGTTTTAGGTTTAGGGTTATTGTTAGGGTTTGGGTTAGGGTTAGTGATAGGGTTTGGGTTTCAGTTAGAATTAGGGTTAGCGTTAAGGTTTGTGTTAGGGTTAGGATTAGAGTTTGAATTAGGTTTAGGGTTAGGGTTAGATTTAAGATTTGGTTTAGAGGTAGTGTTGGGGTTTGGTTTAGGTTTTGGGTTAGGTTTAGAGTTAGGGTTAGGGTTTGGGTTCGGGTTAGGGTTAGGGTTAGGGATAGGGTTTGAGTTAGGGTTAGGGTTAGGGTTAGGGTTAGGGTTAGGGTTAGGATTAGTGTTTCAGTTAGGTTTAGGGTTAGGGTTAGTGTTAGGGTTTGGGTTAGGCTTAGGGTTAGGATTAGGGTTACAGTTTGGGTTAGGGTTAGGGTTTGGGTTAGGGTTAGGGTTAGGGTTAGCGTTTGGGTTAGGGTTAGGGTTAGGGTTAGGATTAGGGTTAGGGTTTGTGTTAAGATTATGTTTTCTTTTTGGATTAGGGTTAGGGTTAGGGTTTGGATTAAGGTTACGTTTAGGGTTAGGGTTTGTGTTAGGGTTAGGGTTAGGGTTAGGAGTAGGGTTAGGGTTTAGGTTTTCGGTTAGGGTTAGTGTTAGGATTAGTGTTAGGATTAGGGTTTGGGTTAGGGTTTAGGTTTGGTTAGGTTTAGGGTTAGGGTTAGGGTTATGGTTAGGGTTAGCGTTAGGGTTAGGGTTAGGGTTAGGGTTAGCGTTAGGGTTAGGGTTAGGGTTTGGGTTTGGGTTTGGGTTAGGGTTTGGGTTAGGGTTTGGGTTAGGGTTAGGGTTAGGGTTAGGGTAAGGATTTGGGTTAGGCTTAGGTTTAGGGTTCGGGTTTGGGTTAGAGTTATGATGAGGGTTAGGGGTTGTGTTAGGGTTAGGGTTAGGGTTAGGATTAGGGTTAGGGTTTGTGTTAAGATTAGGGTTTGGGTTTGGGTTAGGGTTAGGGTTTGGGTTTTTTTAGAGTTAGGGTTAGTGTTATGGTTAGGGTTAGGATTAGTGTTAGGGTTAGGGTTAAGTTTAGGGTTATGGTTAGGATTTGGGTTAGGGTTAGGGTTAGGATTAGGGTTTGAGTTTGAGTTAGGTTTAGGGTTAGCATTAGGGTTAGGATTAGCGTTAGGGTTTGGGTTTGGGTTCCGGTTAGGGTTAGGGTTAGGGTTTGGGTTAGGGTTAGGGTTAGTGTTAGGGTTTCGGAATTTGTTAAGATAAGGGTTAGGGTTAGGGTTTGGCTTAGGGTTAGGTTTCGGGTTAGTTTTTGGTTTAGGGTTAGGGTTAGGTTTACGGTTGGGTTTAGGTTTTGGGTTAGGGTTAGTGTTAGGGTTTGGGTTAGGGTTAAGGTTAGGGTTAGGGTTAGGGTTAGGGTTAGGGTTTGGTTTAGGACTACATTTAGGTTTAGGTTTTCGGTTAAGTTTCGGGTTAGGGTTAGGGTTTGGGATCGGGTTGGGTTAGTGTTAGGGTTTTAGTTAGGGTTAGGGTTAGGGTTAGGGTTAGCGTTTGGGTTAGGGATAGGCTTACGGTTAGGGTTTGAGTTTGAGTTAGGTTTAGGTTTAGCATTAGGGTTAGAATTAGGGTTACGGTTAGGGTTTGGGTTAGGGTTAGGGTTAGGGTTAGGGTTTGGGTTAGGGTTAGGTTTGAATCTGGGTTAGTGTTAGGGTTAGGGTTAGGGTTAAGATTAGGGTTAGGGTTAGGGTTAGGGTTAGGTTTTGGGTTAGGGTTAGGGTTAGGGTTAGGGTTAGGGTTAGGGTTAGGGTTAGGGTTAGGATAACGATGAGGGTTAGTGTTAGGGTTAGTATTAGGGTGATTATTTGGGTTATGGTTTGGGTTAGGGTTAGGGTTACGGTTTGGGTTAGTGTTAGAGTGAGGGTTTGAGTTAGGGTTAGGTTTAGGGTTAGGTTAGGGTTTGGGTTAGAGTTAGGGTTAGGGTTAGGGTTTGGGTTTGGTTTAGAGTTAGGTTTAGGTTAGGGTTTGGGTTAGAGTTAGGGTTAGGGTGAGGTGTTGGATTAGGGTTATGGTTAGGGTTAGGGTTAGGATTAGGGTTAGGGTTATGGTTCCGATTAGAGTTAGGTTTAGAGTTTTGGTTTGGGTAAGGGTTAAGGTTAGGGTTAGGGTTACGGTTAGGGTTAGGGATAGGACTAGGATTAGGGTTAGGTTTAGGGTTAGGATTAGGGTTACGGTTTGTGTTTAGGTTTTGATTATGGTTAGGGTAAGTGTTAGGGTTAGGGTTTAGGGTTTGTTAAGGGTTAGTGTTAGGGTTTCGGTTTGGGTTATATTTTGGGTTAGGCTTAGGGTTAGGGTTAGAGTTTGAATTGGAATTAGGTTTAGGGTTAGCATTAGGGTTAGGGTTAGGTTTAGGATTAGTGTTTCAGTTAGGGTTAGAGTTAGGGTTAGGGTGTCGGTTTGGGTTATGTTTTGGGGTAGGTTTAGGGTAAGGGTTAGGGTTTGGGTTCGGGTTAGGATTAGGGTTAGGGTTTGAGTTTGAATTAGGTTTAGGGTTAGCATTAGGTTTACGGTTAGATTTAGGATTAGTGTTTCTGTTAGGGTTAGGGTTAGGGTTAAGGTTAGGGTTAGGGTTAGGTTTAGGGTCTGATTTAGGGTTATGGTTAGTGTTAGGGTTAGTGTTAGGGTTTGGGTTAGGGTTAGGGTTAGAACTAGGGTTAGTGTTAGGGTTAGGTTTAGGGTTAGCATTAGGGTTAGGATTAGGGTTAGGGTTAGGGGTTGGGTTAGGGGGAGTGTGGGGATTAGGTTAGGGTTAGCGTTTGGGTTAGGGTTACTGTTAGGGTTAGGGTTAGGGTTAGGGTTAGGGTTAGGACGAGGATTAATGTCAGGGTTAGGTTTAGGGTTAGCATTAGGGTTAGGATTAGGGTTAGGGTTAGGTTAGGGTTAGGGTTTGGGTTAGGTTTAGGGTTAGGGTTAGGGTTTGGGTTAGGGTTAGGGTTAGGGTTAGGGTTAGAATTATGGTTAGGGTTAAGGTTAGGGTTAGGGTTAGGGTTAGGGTTAGGGTTAGGGTTATTATTTGGATTATGGTTTGTGTTAGGTTTAGGGTTAGGGTTTGGGTTAGTGTTAGAGTTAGGGTTTGAATTAGGGATAGGTTTAGGGTTAGGTTAGTGTTTGGGTTAGAGTTAGGGTTAGGGTTAGGGTTTGGGTTTGGTTTAGAGTTAGGTTTAGGTTAGGGTTTAGGTTAGAGATAGGGTTAGCGTGAGGTGTTTGATTAGGGTTATGGTTAGAGTGAGGGTTAGGATTAGGGTTAGGGTTAGGGTTCCGATTAGAGTTTGGTTTAGAGTTTGGGTTTGGGTAAGGGTTAAGGTTAGGGTTACGGTTAGGGTTAGGGTTAGGGTTAGGATTAGGGTTAGGGTTAGGGTTCCGATTAGAGTTAGGTTTAGAGTTTTGGTTTGGGTAAGGGTTAAGTTTAGGTTGAGGGTTAGGGTTAGGGGTAGGGTTAGGACTAGGATTAGGGTTAGGGTTAGGGTTAGGTTAGGGTTAGGGTTTGGGTTTAGGTTTCGGTTATGATTTGGGTAAGTGTTAGGGTTAGGGTTGAGGGTTAGGGTTAGGGTTAGGGTTAGGGTTTCGGTTTGGGTTATGTTTTGTGTTAGGTTTAGGGTTAGGGTTATGGTTTGGGTTCGGGTTAGGATTAGGGTTAGGGTTTGAGTTTGAATTAGGTTTAGGGTTAGGATTAGGGTTCGGTTTAGGTTTAGGATTAGTGTTTCAGTTAGGGTTAGGGTTAGGGTTAGGGTTCCGATTAGATTTATGTTTAGAGTTTGGGTTTGGGTAAGGGTTAAGGTTAGGTTTAGGGTTAGGATTAGGGTTAGGATTTGAGTTTGAATTAGGTTTAGGGTTAGCATTAGGGTTAGGGTTAGGTTTAGGATAAGTATTTCAGTTAGGATTAGGGTTAGGTTTATGGTTTGGGTTCGGGTTAGGGTTAGGGTTAGGGTTAGGGTTTGATTTAGGGTTAGGGTTAGGCTTAGGGTTAGTGTAAGGGTTTGGGTTAGGGATAGGGTTAGGACTAGTGTTAGTGTTAGGGTTAGGTTTAGGGTTCGCATTAGGCTTAGGATTAGGGTTAGGGTTAGGGTTTGGGTTATGGTTAGGGTTAGGGTTAGGGTTAGGGTTAGGGTTTGGGTTAGGGTTAGGGATAGGGTTAGAATTAGGGTTAGGGTTAGAATTAGGGTTAGGGTTAGGATAAGGATGAGGGTTAGTGTTAGGTTTAGGATTAGGGTTATTATTTGGGTTATGGTTTGGGTTAGGGTTAGGGTTACGGTTTGGGTTAGTGTTAGAGTGAGGGTTTGAGTTAGGGTTAGGTTTAGGGTTAGGTTAGGGTTTGGGTTAGAGTTAGGCTTAGGAATAGGGTTAGTGTTAGGGTTAGGTTTAGGGTTAGCATTAGGGTTAGGATTAGGGTTAGGGTTAGGGTTTGGGTTAGGGTAAGCGTTAGGTTTGGGGTTTGGGTTAGGGTTAGGGTTAGGATTAGGGTTAGGGTTTGGGTTTAGGTTTGGGTTATGGTTAGGGTAAGTGTTAGGGTTACAGTTTAGGGATAGGGTTAGGGTTAGGGTTAGGGTTTCGGTTTGGGTTATGTTTTGGGCTAGGTTTAGGGTTAGGGTTTGGGTTTGGGTTCGGGTTAGGATTAGGGTTAGGGTTTGAGTTTGAATTAGGTTTAGGGTTAGCATTAGGGTTAGGGTTAGGTTTAGGATTAGTGTTTCATTTAGGGTTAGGGTTAGGGTTAAGGTTATTGTTAGGGTTAGGTTTAGGGTTTGATTTAGGGTTAGGGTTAGGGTTAGGGTTAGTGTTGGGGTTTGGTTTAGGGTTAGGGTTAGGACTAGTGTTAGTGTTAGGGTTAGGTTTAGGGTTAGCATTAGGGTTAGGATTAGGGTTAGGTTTAGGGTTTGGGTTAGGGTTACGGTTAGGGTTAGGGTTAGGGTTAGGGTTAGGTTTTGGGTTAGGGTTAGGGTTAGGGTTAGGGTTAGGGTTAGGTTTTGTGTTAGGGTTAGGGTTAGGGTTAGGGTTAGGGTTAGGGTTAGGGTTAGGTTTAGGTTTAGAATTAGGGTTAGGGTTAGGGTTAGTATAAGGATGAGGGTTAAGTTTAGGGTTAGGATTAGGGTTATTATTTGGGTTATGGTTTGGGTTAGTGTTAGGGTTAGGGTTTGGGTTAGTGTTAGAGTTAGGTTTTGGGTTAGGGTTAGGTTTAGGGTTAGGTTAGGGTTTGGGTTAGATTTAGGGTTAGGGTTACGGATTGGGTTTGGTTTAGGGTTAGGGTTAGGTTAGGCTTTGGGTTAGAGAGAGGTGTTGGATTAGGGTTATGGTTAGGGTTAGGATTAGGATTAGGGTTAGGGTTAGGGTTCCGATTAGAGTTATGTTTAGAGTTTTGGTTTGGGTAAGGGTTAAGGATAGGTTTAGGGTTAGGATTAGGGTTAGGGTTTGAGTTTGAATTAGGTTTAGGTTTAGCATTAGGGATAGGGTTCGGTTTAGGATAAGTATTTTAGATAGGGTTAGGGTTAGGGTTAGGGTTTGGGTTCGGGTTAGGGTTAGGGTTAGGTTTAGGGTTTGATTTAGGGTTAGGATTAGGCTTAGGCTTAGTATAAGGGTATGGGTTAGGGTCAGGGTTAGGACTAGGGTTAGTGTTAGGGTTAGGTTTAGGGTTAGCATTAGGGTTAGGATTAGGGTTAGGGTTAGGGTTTGGGTTAGGGTTAGGGTTAGGGTTAGGGTTAGGGTTAGGGTTAGGGTTTGGGTTAGGGTTTAGGTTTGGTTAGGTTTAGGATTAGGGTTAGGGTTATGGTTAGGGTTAGCGTTAGGGTTAGGGTTCGGGTTAGGGTTCCGATTAGAGTTAGGTTTAGAGTTTGGTTTGGGTAAGGGTTAAGGTTAGGGTTAGGGTTAGGGTTAGGGTTAGGACTAGGATTAGGGTTAGTGTTAGCATTAGGATTAGGGTTAGGGTTTGGGTTTAGTTTTGGGTTATGGTTAGGGTAAGTGTTAGGGTTACAGTTTAGGGTTAGGGTTAGGTTTAGGGTTAGGGTTTCGGTTTGGGTTATGTTTTGGGCTAGGTTGAGGATTAGGGTTAGGGTTTGGGTTCGGGTTAGGATTAGGGTTAGGGTTTGGGTTTGAATTAGCTTTAGGGTTAGCATTAGGGTTAGGGTTAGGTTTAGGATTAGTGTTTCATTTAGGGTTAGGGTTAAGGTTAAGGTTAGGGTTAGGGTTAGGTTTAGGGTTTGATTTAGGGTTAGGGTTAGGGTTAGGGTTAGTGTTAGGGTTTGGGTTAGGGTTAGGGTTAGGACTAGGGTTAGTGTTAGGGTTAGGTTTAGGGTTACCATTAGGGTTAGGATTAGGGTTAGGGTTAGGGTTTGGGTTAGGGTTAGGGTTAGGGTTAGGGTTAGGGTTAGGATAAGGATGAGGGTTAAGTTTAGGGTTAGGATTAGGGTTATTATTTGGGTTATGGTTTGGGTTAGTGTTAGGGTTAGGGTTTGGGTTAGTGTTAGAGTTAGGGTTTGAGTTAGGGTTAGGTTTAGGGTTAGGTTAGGGTTTGGGTTAGAGTTAGGGTTAGGGTTACGGTTTGGGTTTGGTTTAGAGTTAGGGTTAGGTTAGGCTTTGGGTTAGAGTTAGGGTTAGGGTGAGGTGTTGGATTAGGGTTATGGTTAGGGATAGGGTTAGGATTAGGGTTAGGGTTAGGGTTCCGATTAGAGTTATGTTTAGAGTTTGGGTTTGGGTAAGGGTTAAGGTTAGGTTTAGGGTTAGGATTAGGGTTAGGATTTGAGTTTGAATTAGGTTTAGGGTTAGCATTAGGGTTAGGGTTAGGTTTAGGATATGTATTTCAGTTAGGATTAGGGTTAGGTTTATGGTTTGGGTTCGGGTTAGGGTTAGGGTTAGGGTTAGGGTTTGATTTAGGGTTAGGGTTAGGCTTAGGGTTAGTGTAAGGGTTTGGGGTAGGGATAGGGTTAGGACTAGTGTTAGTGTTAGGGTTAGGTTTAGGGTTCGCATTAGGCTTAGGATTAGGGTTAGGGTTAGGGTTTGGGTTATGGTTAGGGTTAGGGTTAGGGTTAGGGTTAGGGTTTGGGTTAGGGTTATGGATAGTGTTAGAATTAGGGTTAGTGTTAGAATTAGGGTTAGGGTTAGGATAAGGATGAGGGTTAGTGTTAGGTTGAGGATTAGGGTTATTATTTGTGTTATGGGTTGGGTTAGGGTTAGGATTACGGTTTGGGTTAGTGTTAGAGTGAGGGTTTGAGTTAGGGTTAGGTTTAGGGTTAGGTTAGGGTTTGGGTTAGAGTTAGGTTTAGGGTGAGGTGTTGGATTAGGGTTATGGTTAGGGTTAGGGTTAGGATTAGGGTTAGGGTTAGAGTTCCGATTAGAGTTAGGTTTAGAGTTTGGGTTTGGGTAAGGGTTAAGGTTAGGGTTAGGGTTACGGTTAGGGTTAGGGATAGGACTAGGATTAGGGTTAGGTTTAGGGTTAGGATTAGGGTTAGTGTTTGTGTTTAGGTTTGTGTTATGGTTAGGGTCAGTGTTAGGGTTAGGGTTTAGGGTTAGGTTTAGTGTTAGGATTAGGGTTTCGGTTTGGGTTCGGGTTAGGATTAGGGTTAGGGTTTGAGTTTGAATTAGCTTTAGGGTTAGCATTAGGGTTAGGGTTAGGTTTAGGATTAGTGTTTCAGTTAGGGTTAGGGTTAAGGTTAAGGTTAGGGTTAGGGTTAGGTTTAGGGTTTGATTTAGGGTTAGGGTTAGGGTTAGGGTTAGGGTTAGTGTTAGGGTTTGGGTTAGGGTTAGGGTTACGACTAGCGTTAGGGTTAGGTTTAGGGTTAGCATTAGTTTTAGGATTAGGGTTAGGGTTAGGGTTTGGGTTTGGGTTAGGGTTAGGTTTAGGGTTTGGTTTAGGATTACAGTTAGGTTTAGGTTTTCGGTTATGTTTCGGGTTAGGGTTAGGTTTTGCGTTCGGGTTGGGTTAGTGTTAGGGTTTTAGTTAGGGTTAGGGTTAGGGTTAGGGTTAGGGTTTGGGTTAGGGTTAGGCTTAGGGTTAGAGTTTGAGTTTGAGTTAGGTTTAGGGTTAGCATTAGGGTTAGGATTAGGGTTAGGGTTAGGGTCTGGGTTAGGGTTAGGGTTAGAGTTTGGGTTAGGGTTAGGTTTGAATCTGGGTGAGTGTTAGGGATAGGGTTAGTGTTAAGATTAGGGTTAGGGTTAGGGTTAGGGTTAGGTTTTGGGTTACGGTTAGGGTTAGGGTTAGAATTAGGGTTAGGGTTAGGGTTAGGGTTAGGGTTAGGGTTAGGGTTAGGATAAGCATGAGGGTTAGGGTTAGGGTTAGGGTTATGGTTAGCATTAGGGTTAGGATTAGGGTTAGGGCTAGGGTTTGGGTTAGGTTTAGGATTAGGGTTAGGGTTAGGGTTAGGTTTAGGGTTTGGGTTAGGGTTACGGTTAGGTTTAGTGTTAGCATTTGGGTTAGGGTTACGGTTAGGGTTAGGATTAGTGGTAGGGTTTGTGTTAAGATTAGGGTTTGGGTTTGGGTTAGGGATAGGGTTAGGCTTTGGGTTAACTTTACGTTTAGGGTTAGGGTTTGTGTTAGGGTTAGGTTTTGGGTTAGGAGTAGGGTTAGGCTTTAGGTTTTCGGTTAGGGTTAGTGTAAGGGTTAGGGTTAGGATTAGGGTTTGGGTTAGGATTTAGGTTTGGTTAGGTTTAGGGTTAGGGTTAGGGTTATGGTTAGGTTTAGCGTTACGGTTAGGGTTAGGGTTATGGTTAATGTTAGTGTTAGGGTTAGTGTTAGGGTTTGGGTTTGGGTTAGGGTTTGGGTTAGGGTTAGGGTTTGGGTTAGGGTTAGGGTAAGGGTTAGGATTAGGGTTAGGTTTAGGAGTAGGGTTAGTGTTAGGGTTAGTTTTAGGGTCAGGATTAGGGTTAGGGTTAGGGATAGGGTTAGGGTTTGGGTTAGGGTTCGGGTTAGGATTAAGGTTAGGGTTAGGGTTTGGGTTAGGGTTAGGATTAGGATTAGGGTTTGTGTTAAAATTAGGGTTTGAGTTTCGGTTTGGGTTAGGGTTAGGGTTAGGGATAGGGTTAGGGTTAGAATTATGGTTAGGGTTAAGGTAAGGGTTAGGGTTAGGGTTAGGGTTAGGGTTAGGGTTAGGGTTAGGGTTACGGTTTGGTTTAGGGTTAGGGTTAGGGTTTGGGTTAGTGTTAGAGTTAGGTTTTGAGTTAGGGATAGGTTTAGGGTTAGGTTAGGGTTTGGGTTAGAGTTAGGGTTAGTGTTAGGGTTTGGGTTTGGTTTAGAGTTAGGTGAGGGTTTGGGTTAGAGTTAGAGTTAGCGTGAGGTGTTGGATTAGGGTTATGGTTAGGGTTAGGGTTAGGATTAGGGTTAGAGTTAGGGTTCCGATTAGAGTTAGGTTTAGAGTTTGGGTTTGGGTAAGGGTTAATGTTAGGGTTAGGGTTAGGGTTAGGACTAGGATTAGGGTTAGGGTTAGAGTTAGGATTAGGGTTAGGGTTTGGGTTTAGGTTTGGGTTATGGTTAGGGTCAGTGTTAGGGTTAGGGTTTAGGGTTAGGTTTAGGGTTAGGGTTAGGGTTTCGGTTTGGGTTATGTTTTCGGTTAGGTTTAGGGTTAGGGTTAGGGTTTGGGTTCTGCTAAGGATTAGGGTTAGGTTTTGAGTTTGAATTAGGTTTAGGGTTAGCATTAGGGTTCGGGTTAGGTTTAGGATTAGTGTTTCAGTAAGTGTTAGGGGTAGGGCTAGGGTTTGGGTTCGAGTTAGGTTTAGGGTTAGGTTTAGCGTTTCATTTAGGGTTAGGGTTAGGGTTAGGGTTAGTTTTAGGGTTTGGGTTAGGGTTAGGGTTAGGACTAGAATTAGTGTTAGGGGTAGGTTTAGGGTTAGCATTAGGGTTAGGATTAGGGTTAGCGTTAGGGTTTGGGTTAGGGTTAGGGTTAGGGTTAGGTTTTGGGTTAGGTTTAGGGTTAGGGTTTGTGTTAAGATTAGGGTTTGGGTTTGGATTAGGGTTAGGGTTAGGTTTTGGGTTAAGGTTACGTTTAGGGTTAGGGTTTGTGTTAGGGTTAGGGTTAGGGTTAGGAGTAGGGTTAGGGTTAGGTTTAGGGTTATGGTTAGGGATAGAATTAGGGTTAGGGTTTGGGTTAGGGTTAGGGTTTGGGTTAGGGTTAGTATTAGGGTTTGGATTATGGTTTAGGTTTGGTTAGGTTTAGGGTTAGGGTTATGGTTATGGTTACGTTTAGCGTTAGGGTTAGGGTTAGGGTTATGGTTAGGGTTAGGGTTAGGGTTTGAGTTTGAATTAGGTTTAGGGTTAGCATTAGGGTTAGGGTTAGGTTTAGGATTAGTGTTTCAGTTAGGTTTAGGGTTAGGGTTAGGGTTTGGGTAATGGTTAGGTTTAGGGTTAGGGTTAATTTTAGGGTTAGGGGTTAGTTTTAGGTTTAGGGTTATTGTTAGGGTTTGGGTTAGGGTTAGTGATAGGGTTTGGGTTTCAGTTAGAATTAGGGTTAGCGTTAAGGTTTGTGTTAGGGTTAGGATTAGAGTTTGAATTAGGTTTAGGGTTAGGGTTAGATTTAAGATTTGGTTTAGAGGTAGTGTTGGGGTTTGGTTTAGGTTTTGGGTTAGGTTTAGAGTTAGGGTTAGGGTTTGGGTTCGGGTTAGGGTTAGGGTTAGGGATAGGGTTTGAGTTAGGGTTAGGGTTAGGGTTAGGGTTAGGGTTAGGGTTAGGATTAGTGTTTCAGTTAGGTTTAGGGTTAGGGTTAGTGTTAGGGTTTGGGTTAGGCTTAGGGTTAGGATTAGGGTTACAGTTTGGGTTAGGGTTAGGGTTTGGGTTAGGGTTAGGGTTAGGGTTAGCGTTTGGGTTAGGGTTAGGGTTAGGGTTAGGATTAGGGTTAGGGTTTGTGTTAAGATTATGTTTTCTTTTTGGATTAGGGTTAGGGTTAGGGTTTGGATTAAGGTTACGTTTAGGGTTAGGGTTTGTGTTAGGGTTAGGGTTAGGGTTAGGAGTAGGGTTAGGGTTTAGGTTTTCGGTTAGGGTTAGTGTTAGGATTAGTGTTAGGATTAGGGTTTGGGTTAGGGGTTAGGTTTGGTTAGGTTTAGGGTTAGGGTTAGGGTTATGGTTAGGGTTAGGGTTAGGGTTAGGGTTAGGGTTAGGGTTAGCGTTAGGGTTAGGGTTAGGGTTTGGGTTTGGGTTTGGGTTAGGGTTTGGGTTAGGGTTTGGGTTAGGGTTAGGGTTAGGGTTAGGGTAAGGATTTGGGTTAGGCTTAGGTTTAGGGTTCGGGTTTGGGTTAGAGTTATGATGAGGGTTAGGGGTTGTGTTAGGGTTAGGGTTAGGGTTAGGATTAGGGTTAGGGTTTGTGTTAAGATTAGGGTTTGGGTTTGGGTTAGGGTTAGGGTTTGGGTTTTAGTTAGAGTTAGGGGTAGTGTTATGGTTAGGGTTAGGATTAGGGTTAGGGTTAGGGTTAAGTTTAGGGTTATGGTTAGGATTTGGGTTAGGGTTAGGGTTAGGATTAGGGTTTGAGTTTGAGTTAGGTTTAGGGTTAGCATTAGGGTTAGGATTAGGGTTAGGGTTTGGGTTTGGGTTCCGGTTAGGGTTAGGGTTAGGGTTTGGGTTAGGGTTAGGGTTAGGGTTAGGGTTTCGGAATTTGTTAAGATAAGGGTTAGGGTTAGGGTTTGGCTTAGGGTTAGGTTTCGGGTTAGTTTTTGGTTTAGGGTTAGGGTTAGGTTTACGGTTGGGTTTAGGTTTTGGGTTAGGGTTAGTGTTAGGGTTTGGGTTAGGGTTAAGGTTAGGGTTAGGGTTAGGGTTAGGGTTAGGGTTTGGTTTAGGACTACATTTAGGTTTAGGTTTTCGGTTAAGTTTCGGGTTAGGGTTAGGGTTTGGGATCGGGTTGGGTTAGTGTTAGGGTTTTAGTTAGGGTTAGGGTTAGGGTTAGGGTTAGCGTTTGGGTTAGGGTTAGGCTTACGGTTAGGGTTTGAGTTTGAGTTAGGTTTAGGTTTAGCATTAGGGTTAGAATTAGGGTTACGGTTAGGGTTTGGGTTAGGGTTAGGGTTAGGGTTAGGGTTTGGGTTAGGGTTAGGTTTGAATCTGGGTTAGTGTTAGGGTTAGGGTTAGGGTTAAGATTAGGGTTAGGGTTAGGGTTAGGGTTAGGTTTTGGGTTAGGGTTAGGGTTAGGGTTAGGGTTAGGGTTAGGGTTAGGGTTAGGGTTAGGATAACGATGAGGGTTAGTGTTAGGGTTAGTATTAGGGTGATTATTTGGGTTATGGTTTGGGTTAGGGTTAGGGTTACGGTTTGGGTTAGTGTTAGAGTGAGGGTTTGAGTTAGGGTTAGGTTTAGGGTTAGGTTAGGGTTTGGGTTAGAGTTAGGGTTAGGGTTAGGGTTTGGGTTTGGTTTAGAGTTAGGTTTAGGTTAGGGTTTGGGTTAGAGTTAGGGTTAGGGTGAGGTGTTGGATTAGGGTTATGGTTAGGGTTAGGGTTAGGATTAGGGTTAGGGTTATGGTTCCGATTAGAGTTAGGTTTAGAGTTTTGGTTTGGGTAAGGGTTAAGGTTAGGGTTAGGGTTACGGTTAGGGTTAGGGATAGGACTAGTATTAGGGTTAGGTTTAGGGTTAGGATTAGGGTTACGGTTTGTGTTTAGGTTTTGATTATGGTTAGGGTAAGTGTTAGGGTTAGGGTTTAGGGTTTGTTAAGGGTTAGTGTTAGGGTTTCGGTTTGGGTTATATTTTGGGTTAGGCTTAGGGTTAGGGTTAGGGTTTGAATTGGAATTAGGTTTAGGGTTAGCATTAGGGTTAGGGTTAGGTTTAGGATTAGTGTTTCAGTTAGGGTTAGGGTTAGGGTTAGGGTTTCGGTTTGGGTTATGTTTTGGGCTAGGTTTAGGGTAAGGGTTAGGGTTTGGGTTCGGGTTAGGATTAGGGTTAGGGTTTGAGTTTGAATTAGGTTTAGGGTTAGCATTAGGTTTACGGTTAGATTTAGGATTAGTGTTTCTGTTAGGGTTAGGGTTAGGGTTAAGGTTAGGGTTAGGGTTAGGTTTAGGGTTTGATTTAGGGTTATGGTTAGTGTTAGGGTTAGTGTTAGGGTTTGGGTTAGGGTTAGGGTTAGGACTAGGGTTAGTGTTAGGGTTAGGTTTAGGGTTAGCATTAGGGTTAGGATTAGGGTTAGGGTTAGGGTTTGGGTTAGGGTTAGTGTTAGGATTAGGTTAGGGTTAGCGTTTGGGTTAGGGTTACTGTTAGGGTTAGGGTTAGGGTTAGGGTTAGGGTTAGGACGAGGATTAATGTCAGGGTTAGGTTTAGGGTTAGCATTAGGGTTAGGATTAGGGTTAGGGTTAGGTTAGGGTTAGGGTTTGGGTTAGGTTTAGGGTTAGGGATAGGGTTTGGGTTAGGGTTAGGGTTAGGGTTAGGGTTAGAATTATGGTTAGGGTTAAGGTTAGGGTTAGGGTTAGGGTTAGGGTTAGGGTTAGGGTTATTATTTGGATTATGGTTTGTGTTAGGTTTAGGGTTAGGGTTTGGGTTAGTGTTAGAGTTAGGGTTTGAATTAGGGATAGGTTTAGGGTTAGGTTAGTGTTTGGGTTAGAGTTAGGGTTAGGGTTAGGGTTTGGGTTTGGTTTAGAGTTAGGTTTAGGTTAGGGTTTAGGTTAGAGATAGGGTTAGCGTGAGGTGTTTGATTAGGGTTATGGTTAGAGTGAGGGTTAGGATTAGGGTTAGGGTTAGGGTTCCGATTAGAGTTTGGTTTAGAGTTTGGGTTTGGGTAAGGGTTAAGGTTAGGGTTACGGTTAGGGTTAGGGTTAGGGTTAGGATTAGGGTTAGGGTTAGGGTTCCGATTAGAGTTAGGTTTAGAGTTTTGGTTTGGGTAAGGGTTAAGTTTAGGTTGAGGGTTAGGGTTAGGGGTAGGGTTAGGACTAGGATTAGGGTTAGGGTTAGGGTTAGGTTAGGGTTAGGGTTTGGGTTTAGGTTTCGGTTATGATTTGGGTAAGTGTTAGGGTTAGGGTTGAGGGTTAGGGTTAGGGTTAGGGTTAGGGTTTCGGTTTGGGTTATGTTTTGTGTTAGGTTTAGGGTTAGGGTTATGGTTTGGGTTCGGGTTAGGATTAGGGTTAGGGTTTGAGTTTGAATTAGGTTTAGGGTTAGGATTAGGGTTCGGTTTAGGTTTAGGATTAGTGTTTCAGTTAGGGTTAGGGTTAGGGTTAGGGTTTGGGTTCGGGTTAGGTTTAGGGTTAGGTTTAGGGTTTGATTTAGGGTTAGGGTTAGGGTTAGTGTTAGGGTTTGGGTTAGGGTTAGGCTTAGGAATAGGGTTAGTGTTAGGGTTAGGTTTAGGGTTAGCATTAGGGTTAGGGTTAGGGTTTGGGTTAGGGTAAGCGTTAGGTTTGGGGTTTGGGTTAGGGTTAGGGTTAGGGTTAGGGTTTGGGTTAGGGTTAGGTTTAGGGTTAGGATTAGGGTTAGGGTTTGGGTAATGGTTAGGTTTAGGGTTAGGGTTAATTTTAGGGTTAGGGGTTAGTTTTAGGTTTAGGGTTATTGTTAGGGTTTGGGTTAGGGTTAGTGATAGGGTTTGGGTTTCAGTTAGAATTAGGGTTAGCGTTAAGGTTTGTGTTAGGGTTAGGATTAGAGTTTGAATTAGGTTTAGGGTTAGGGTTAGATTTAAGATTTGGTTTAGAGGTAGTGTTGGGGTTTGGTTTAGGTTTTGGGTTAGGTTTAGAGTTAGGGTTAGGGTTTGGGTTCGGGTTAGGGTTAGGGTTAGGGATAGGGTTTGAGTTAGGGTTAGGGTTAGGGTTAGGGTTAGGGTTAGGGTTAGGATTAGTGTTTCAGTTAGGTTTAGGGTTAGGGTTAGTGTTAGGGTTTGGGTTAGGCTTAGGGTTTGGATTAGGGTTACAGTTTGGGTTAGGGTTAGGGTTT
This sequence comes from Eospalax fontanierii, assembly GCA_035773235.1. Taxonomy (NCBI): domain Eukaryota; kingdom Metazoa; phylum Chordata; class Mammalia; order Rodentia; family Spalacidae; genus Eospalax; species Eospalax fontanierii. The sequence goes on from JAJHUQ010000032.1 coordinate 12,252,922, forward strand.
GGGTTAGGGTTAGGGTTAGGGTTAGCGTTTGGGTTAGGGTTAGGGTTAGGGTTAGGATTAGGGTTAGGGTTTGTGTTAAGATTATGTTTTCTGTTTGGATTAGGGTTAGGGTTAGGGTTTGGATTAAGGTTACGTTTAGGGTTAGGGTTTGTGTTAGGGTTAGGGTTAGGGTTAGGAGTAGGGTTAGGGTTTAGGTTTTCGGTTAGGATAAGTGTTAGGTTTAGTGTTAGGATTAGGGTTTGGGTTAGGGTTTAGGTTTGGTTAGGTTTAGGGTTAGGGTTAGGGTTATGGTTAGGGTTAGCGTTAGGGTTAGGGTTAGGGTTAGGGTTAGCGTTAGGGTTAGGGTTAGGGTTTGGGTTTGGGTTTGGGTTAGGGTTTGGGTTAGGGTTTGGGTTAGGGTTAGGGTTAGGGTTAGGGCAAGGATTTGGGTTAGGCTTAGGTTTAGCGTTCGGGTTTGGGCTAGAGTTATGATGAGGGCTAGGGGTTGTGTTAGGGTTAGGGTTAGGGTTAGGATTAGGGTTAGTGTTTGTGTTAAGATTAGGGTTTGGGTTTGGGTTAGGGTTAGGGTTTGGGTTTTAGTTAGAGTTAGGGTTAGTGTTATGGTTAGGGTTAGGATTAGGGTTAGGGTTAGGGTTAAGTTTAGGGTTATGGTTAGGATTTGGGTTAGGGTTAGGGTTAGGATTAGGGTTTGAGTTTGAGTTAGGTTTAGGGTTAGCATTAGGGTTAGGATTAGGGTTAGGGTTTGGGTTTGGGTTCCGGTTAGGGTTAGGGTTAGGGTTTGGGTTAGGGTTAGGGTTAGTGTTAGGGTTTCGGAATTTGTTAAGATAAGGGTTAGGGTTAGGGTTTGGCTTAGGGTTAGGTTTCGGGTTAGTTTTTGGTTTAGGGTTAGGGTTAGGTTTACGGTTGGGTTTAGGTTTTGGGTTAGGGTTAGTGTTAGGGTTTGGGTTAGGGTTAAGGTTAGGGTTAGGGTTAGGGTTAGGGTTAGGGTTTGGTTTAGGACTACATTTAGGTTTAGGTTTTCGGTTAAGTTTCGGGTTAGGGTTAGGGTTTGGGATCGGGTTGGGTTAGTGTTAGGGTTTTAGTTAGGGTTAGGGTTAGGGTTAGGGTTAGCGTTTGGGTTAGGGTTAGGCTTACGGTTAGGGTTTGAGTTTGAGTTAGGTTTAGGTTTAGCATTAGGGTTAGAATTAGGGTTACGGTTAGGGTTTGGGTTAGGGTTAGGGTTAGGGTTAGGGTTTGGGTTAGGGTTAGGTTTGAATCTGGGTTAGTGTTAGGGTTAGGGTTAGGGTTAAGATTAGGGTTAGGGTTAGGGTTAGGGTTAGGTTTTGGGTTAGGGTTAGGGTTAGGGTTAGGGTTAGGGTTAGGGTTAGGGTTAGGGTTAGGATAACGATGAGGGTTAGTGTTAGGGTTAGTATTAGGGTTATTATTTGGGTTATGGTTTGGGTTAGGGTTAGGGTTACGGTTTGGGTTAGTGTTAGAGTGAGGGTTTGAGTTAGGGTTAGGTTTAGGGTTTGGTTAGGGTTAGGGTTAGGGTTAGGGTTAGGGTTAGGGTTTGGGTTTGGTTTAGAGTTAGGTTTAGGTTAGGGTTTGGGTTAGAGTTAGGGTTAGGGTGAGGTGTTGGATTAGGGTTATGGTTAGGGTTAGGGTTAGGATTAGGGTTAGGGTTATGGTTCCGATTAGAGTTAGGTTTAGAGTTTTGGTTTGGGTAAGGGTTAAGGTTAGGGTTAGGGTTACGGTTAGGGTTAGGGATAGGACTAGGATTAGGGTTAGGTTTAGGGTTAGGATTAGGGTTAGGGTTTGTGTTTAGGTTTTGGTTATGGTTAGGGTAAGTGTTAGGGTTAGGGTTTAGGGTTTGTTAAGGGTTAGTGTTAGGGTTTCGGTTTGGGTTATATTTTGGGTTAGGCTTAGTGTTAGGGTTAGGGTTTGAATTGGAATTAGGTTTAGGGTTAGCATTAGGGTTAGGGTTAGGTTTAGGATTAGTGTTTCAGTTAGGGTTAGGGTTAGGGTTAGGGTTTCGGTTTGGGTTATGTTTTGGGCTAGGTTTAGGGAAAGGGTTAGGGTTTGGGTTCGGGTTAGGATTAG
>JAJHUQ010000032.1:12257500-12267500 GCA_035773235.1 Eospalax fontanierii
GGGTTAACGTTTGAGTTAGGTTTACGGTTAGGGTTAGGATTAGGGTTAGGGTTTGTGTTAAGATTAGGGTTTGGTTTAGGGTTAGGGTTAGGGTTTGGGTTAAAGTTACGTTTAGGTTTAGGTTTTGTTTTAGGGTTAGGGTTAGGGTTAGGATTAGGGTTAGGGTTTAGGTTTTCGCTTAGGTTTAGTGTTAGGGTTAGGGTTAGGATTAGGGTTTGGGTTAGGGTTTAGGTTTGGTTAGGTTTAGGGTTAGGGTTAGGGTTAGGGTTATGGTTAGGTTGAGCTTTACGGTTATTGTTAGGGTTATGGTTAGGGTTAGGGTTAGGGTTAGGGTTAGGGTTAGGGTTAGGGTTAGTGTTAGGGTTAGGGTTAGAGTTAGGGTTAGGGTTACGGTTTGGGTTTGGTTTAGAGTTAGGGTTAGGTTAGGCTTTGGGTTAGAGTTAGAGGTAGGGTGAGGTGTTGGATTAAGGTTATGGTTAAGGTTAGGGTTAGGATTAGGGTTAGGGTTAGGGTTCCGATTAGAGTTATGTTTAGAGTTTGGGTTTGGGTAAGGGTTAAGGTTAGGTTTAGGGTTAGGATTAGGGTTAGGGTTGGAGTTTGAATTAGGTTTAGGGTTAGCATTAGGGTTAGGGTTAGGTTTAGGATAAGTATTTCAGTTAGGGTTAGGGTTAGGGTTAGGGTTTGGGTTCGGGTTAGGGTTAGGGTTAGGGTTAATGTTTGATTTAGGTTTAGGGTTAGCCTTAGGGTTAGTGTAAGGGTTTGGGTTAGGGTCAGGGTTAGGACTAGGTTTAGTGTTAATGTTAGGTTTAGGGTTAGCATTAGGGTTAGGATTAGGGTTAGGGTTAGTGTTTGGGTTGGGGTTAGGGTTAGGGTTAGGGTTTGGCTTAGGGTTAGGGTTAGGGTTAGGGTTTAGGTTAGGGTTAGGGTTAGGGTTAGGATTAGGGTTAGGGTTTGTGTTAAGATTAGGGTTAGGGTTTGGGTTAAAGTTACGTTTAGGGTTAGGTTTTGTTTTAGGGTTAGGGTTAGGGTTAGGATTAGGGTTAGGGTTTAGGTTTTCGGTTAGGTTTAGTGTTAGGGTTAGGGTTAGGATTAGGGTTTGGGTTAGGGTTTAGGTTTGGTTAGGTTTAGGGTTAGGGTTGGGTTATGGTTAGGTTTAGCTTTACGGTTAGGGTTAGGGTTATGGTTAGGGTTATCGTTATGGTTAGGTTTAGGGTTAGGGTTCCGATTAGAGTTAGGTTTAGAGTTTGGGTTTGGGTAAGGGTTAAGGTTAGGGTGAGGGTTAGTGTTAGGGTTTGGGTTAGGCTTAGTGTTACGAATAGGGTTAGGGTTAGTTTTAGGGTTAGCATTAGTTTTAGGATTAGGTTTAGGATTAGGGTTTGGGTTTGTGTTAAGCTTAGGGTTAGGGTTAGTGTTTGGGTTAGGGTTAGGGTTAGGGTTATCTTTTGAGTTACGGTTACGGTTAGGGTGAGGATTAGGATTAGGTTTTGTGTTAAGATTAGGGTTTGGTTTAGGGTTAGGGTTAGGGTTAGGGTTAGGACTAGGATTAGGGTTAGTGTTAGGGTTAGGATTAGGGTTAGGGTTTGGGTTTAGTTTTGGGTTATGGTTAGGGTAAGTGTTAGGGTTACAGTTTAGGGATAGGGTTAGGGTTAGGGTTAGGGTTTCGGTTTGGGTTATGTTTTGGGCTAGGTTTAGATTTGGGTTTGGGTTTGGGTTCGGGTTAGGATTAGGGTTAGGGTTTGAATTTGAATTAGGTTTAGGTTTAGCATTAGGGTTAGTGTTAGGTTTAGGATTAGTGTTTCAGTTAGGGTTAGGGTTAGGGTTAAGGTTATTGTTAGGGTTAGGTTTAGGGTTTGATTTAGGGTTAGGGTTAGGGTTAGGGTTTGTGTTAGGGTTTGGTTTAGGGTTAGGGTTAGGACTAGTGTTAGTGTTAGGGTTAGGTTTAGTGTTAGCATTAGGGTTAGGATTAGGGTTAGGGTTAGGGTTTGGGTTAGGGTTACGGTTAGAGTTAGGGTTAGGGTTAGGGTTAGGGTTAGGTTTTGGGTTAGGGTTAGGGTTAGGGTTAGGGTTAGGGTTAGGTTTTGTGTTAGGGTTAGGGTTAGGGTTAGGGTTAGGGTTAGGTTTAGGTTAAGAATTAGGGTTAGGGTTAGGGTTAGTATAAGGATGAGGGTTAAGGTTAGGGTTAGGATTAGGGTTATTATTTGGGTTATGGTTTGGGTTAGTGTTAGGGTTAGGGTTTGGGTTAGTGTTAGAGTTAGGTTTTGGGTTAGGGTTAGGTTTAGGGTTAGGTTAGGGTTTGGGTTAGAGTTACGGTTAGGGTTACGGATTGGGTTTGGTTTAGAGTTAATGTTAGGTTAGGCTTTGGGTTAGAGTTAGGGTTAGGGTGAGGTGTTGGATTAGGGTTATGATTAGGGTTAGGATTAGGATTAGTGTTAGGGTTAGGGTTCCGATTAGAGTTATGTTTAGAGTTTGGGTTTGGGTAAGGGTTAAGGTTAGGTTTAGGGTTAGGATTAGGGTTAGGGTTTGAGTTTGAGTTAGGTTTAGGGTTAGCATTAGGGTTAGGGTTCGGTTTAGGATAAGTATTTTAGTTAGGGTAAGGGTTAGGGTTAGGGTTTGGGTTCGGGTTAGGGTTAGGGTTAGGGTTAGGGTTTGATTTACGGTTAGGGTTAGGCTTAGGGTTAGTATAAGGGTTTGGGTTAGGGTCAGGGTTAGGACTAGGGTTAGTGTTAGGGTTAGGTTTAGGGTTAGCATTAGGGTTAGGATTAGGGTTAGGGTTAGGGTTTGGGTTAGGGTTAGGGTTAGGGTTAGGGTTAGGGTTAGGTTTAGCTTTACGGTTAGGGTTAGGGTTATGGTTAGGGTTAGCGTTAGGGTTAGGGTTCGGGTTAGGGTTCCGATTAGAGTTAGGTTTAGAGTTTGGGTTTGGGTAAGGGTTAAGGTTAGGGTTAGGGTTAGGGTTAGGGTTAGGGTTAGGACTAGGATTAGGGTTAGTGTTAGCGTTAGGATTAGGGTTAGGGTTTGGGTTTAGGTTTGGGTTATGGTTAGGGTAAGTGTTAGGGTTACAGTTTAGGGTTAGGGTTAGGGTTAGGGTTAGGGTTTCAGTTTGGGTTATGTTTTGGGCTACGTTTAGGGTTAGGGTTAGGGTTTGGGTTCGGGTTAGGATTAGGGTAAGTGTTAGGATTAGGGTTTGGGTTAGGGTTTAGGTTTGGTTAGGTTTAGGGTTAGGGTTTGGTTATGGTTAGGTTTAGCTTTACGGTTAGGGTTAGGGTTATGGTTAGGGTTATCGTTAGGGTTAGGTTTAGGGTTAGGGTTCAGATTAGAGTTAGGTTTAGAGTTTGGGTTTGGGTAAGGGTTAAGGTTAAGGTTAGGGTTAGGGTTAGGGTTAGGACTAGGATTAGGGTTAGTGTTAGCGTTAGGATTAGGGTTAGGGTTTGGGTTTAGGTTTGGGTTATGTTTAGGGTAAGTGTTAGGGTTACAGTTTAGGGTTAGGGTTAGGGTTAGGGTTAGGGTTTCGGTTTGGGTTATGTTTTGGGCTAGGTTTAGGGTTAGGGTTTAGGTTTTCGGTTAGGTTTAGTGTTAGGGTTAGGGTTAGGATTAGGGTTTGGGTTAGGGTTTAGGTTTGGTTAGGTTTAGGGTTAGGGTTGGGTTATGGTTAGGTTTAGCTTTACGGTTAGGGTTAGGGTTATGGTTAGGGTTATCGTTAGGGTTAGGTTTAGGGTTAGGGTTCCGATTAGAGTTAGGTTTAGAGTTTGGGTTTGGGTAAGTGTTAAGGTTAGGGTGAGGGTTAGTGTTAGGGTTTGGGTTACGGTTAGTGTTACGACTAGGGTTAGGGTTAGGTTTAGTGTTAGCATTAGTTTTACGATTAGGTTTAGGGTTAGGGTTTGGGTTTGTGTTAGGGTTAGGGTTAGGGTTAGGGTTTGGGTTAGGGTTAGGGTTAGGGTTATCGTTTGATTTAGGGTTACGGTTAGGGTGAGGATTAGGGTTAGGGTTTGTGTTAAGATTATTGTTTGGTTTAGGGTTAGGGTTAGGGTTAGGGTTAGGGTTAGGACTACGATTAGGGTTAGTGTTAGGGTTAGGATTAGGGTTAGGGTTTGGGTTTAGGTTTGGGTTATGGTTAGGGTAAGTGTTAGGGTTACATTTTAGGGATAGGGTTAGGGTTAGGGTTAGGGTTTCGGTTTGGGTTATGTTTTGGGCTAGGTTTAGGGTTAGGTTTTGGTTTTGGGGTCGGGTTAGGATTAGGGTTAGGGTTTGAGTTTGAATTAGGTTTAGGGTTAGCATTAGGGTTAGGGTTAGGTTTAGGATTAGTGTTTCAGTTAGGGTTAGGTTTAGGGTTAAGGTTATTGTTAGGGTTAGGCTTAGCGTTTGATTTAGGGTTAGGGTTAGGGTTAGGGTTAGTGTTAGGGTATGGTTTAGGGTTAGGGTTAGGACTAGTGTTAGTGTTAGTGTTAGGATTAGGGTTAGCATTAGGCTTAGGATTAGGGTTAGTGTTAGGGTTTGGGTTAGGGTTACGGTTAGGGTTAGGGTTAGGGTTAGGGTTAGGGTTAGGTTTTGGGTTAGGGTTAGGGTTAGGGTTAGGGTTAGGGTTAGGTTTTGTGTTAGGGTTAGGGTTAGGGTTAGGTTTAGGTTTAGAATTAGGTTTAGGGTTAGGGTTAGTATAAGGAAGAGGGTTAAGTTTAGGGTTAGGATTAGGGTTATTATTTGGGTTATGGTTTGGGTTAGTGTTAGGGTTAGGGTTTGGGTTAGTGTTAGAGTTAGGTTTTGGGTTAGGCTTAGGTTTAGGGTTAGGTTAGGGTTTGGGTTAGAGTTAGGGTTAGGGTTACGGATTGGGTTTGGTTTAGAGTTAGGGTTAGGTTAGGCTTTGGGTTAGAGTTAGGGTTAGGGTGAGGTGTTGGATTAGGGTTATGGTTAGGGTTAGGATTAGGATTAGGGTTAGGGTTCCGATTAGAGTTATGTTTAGAGTTTGGGTTTGGGTAAGGGTTAAGTTTAGGTTTAGGGTTAGGATTAGGGTTAGGGTTTGAGTTTGAATTAGGTTTAGGGTTAGCATTAGGGTTAGGGTTAGGGTTAGGGTTTGCGTTCGGGTCAGGGTTAGGCTTAGGGTTAGGGTTTGATTTAGGGTTAGGGTTAGGCTTAGGGTTAGTATAAGGGTTTGGGTTACGGTCAGGGTTAGGACTAGGGTTAGTGTTAGGGTTAGGTTTAGGGTTAGCATTAGGGTTAGGATTAGGGTTAGGGTTAGGGTTTGGGTTAGGGTTAGGGTTAGGGTTAGGGTTAGGGTTAGGGTTTGGGTTAGGGTTTAGGTTTGGTTAGGGTTATGGTTAGGTTTAGCTTTACGGTTAGGGTTAGGGTTATGGTTAGGGTTAGCGTTAGTGTTAGGGTTCGGGTTAGGGTTCCGATTAGAGTTAGGTTTAGAGTTTGGGTTTGGGTAAGGGTTAAGGTTAGGTTTAGGGTTAGGGTTAGGGTTAGGACTAGGATTATGGTTAGTGTTAGCGTTAGGATTAGGGTTAGGGTTTGGGTTTAGGTTTGGGTTATGGTTAGGGTAAGTGTTAGGGTTACAGTTTAGGGTTAGGGTTAGGGTTAGGGTTAGGGTTTCAGTTTGGGTTATGTTTTGGGCTACGTTTAGGGTTAGGGTTAGGGTTTGGGTTCGGGTTAGGATTAGGGTAAGTGTTAGGATTAGGGTTTGGGTTAGGGTTTAGGTTTGGTTAGGTTTAGGGTTAGGGTTTGGTTATGGTTAGGTTTAGCTTTACGGTTAGGGTTAGGGTTATGGTTAGGGTTATGGTTAGGGTTAGGTTTAGGGTTAGGGTTCAGATTAGAGTTAGGTTTAGAGTTTGGGTTTGGGTAAGGGTTAAGGTTAAGGTTAGGGTTAGGGTTAGGGTTAGGACTAGGATTAGGGTTAGTGTTAGCGTTAGGATTAGGGTTAGGGTTTGGGTTTAGGTTTGGGTTATGGTTAGGGTAAGTGTTAGGGTTACAGTTTAGGGTTAGGGTTAGGGTTAGGGTTAGGGTTTCGGTTTGGGTTATGTTTTGGGCTAGGTTTAGGGTTAGGGTTTAGGTTTTCGGTTAGGTTTAGTGTTAGGGTTAGGGTTAGGATTAGGGTTTGGGTTAGGGTTTAGGTTTGGTTAGGTTTAGGGTTAGGGTTGGGTTATGGTTAGGTTTAGCTTTACGGTTAGGGTTAGGGTTATGGTTAGGGTTATCGTTAGGGTTAGGTTTAGGGTTAGGGTTCCGATTAGAGTTAGGTTGAGAGTTTGGGTTTGGGAAAGGGTTGAGGTTAGGGTGAGGGTTAGTGGTAGGGTTTGGGTTAGGGTTAGTGTTACGACTAGGTTTAGGGTTAGGTTTAGGGTTAGCATTAGTTTTAGGATTAGGTTTAGGGGTAGGGTTTGGGTTTGTGTTAGGGTTAGGGTTAGGGTTTGGGTTAGGGTTAGGGTTAGGGTTATCGTTTGATTTAGGGTTACGGTTAGGGTGAGGATTAGGGTTAGGGTTTGTGTTAAGATTATTGTTTGGTTTAGGGTTAGGGTTAGGGTTAGGGTTAGGGTTAGGACTACGATTAGGGTTAGTGTTAGGGTTAGGATTAGGGTTAGGGTTTGGGTTTAGGTTTGGGTTATGGTTAGGGTAAGTGTTAGGGTTACATTTTAGGGATAGGGTTAGGGTTAGGGTTAGGGTTTCGGTTTGGGTTATGTTTTGGGCTAGGTTTAGGGTTAGGTTTTGGTTTTGGGTTCGGGTTAGGATTAGGGTTAGGGTTTGAGTTTGAATTAGGTTTAGGGTTAGCATTAGGGTTAGGGTTAGGTTTAGGATTAGTGTTTCAGTTAGGGTTAGGTTTAGGGTTAAGGTTATTGTTAGGGTTAGGTTTAGGGTTTGATTTAGGGTTAGGGTTAGGGTTAGGGTTAGTGTTAGGGTTTGGTTTAGGGTTAGGGTTAGGACTAGTGTTAGTGTTAATGTTAGGTTTAGGGTTAGCATGAGGGTTAGGATTAGGGTTAGGGTTAGGGTTTGGGTTAGGGTTACGGTTAGGGTTAGGGTTAGGGTTAGGGTTAGGTTTTGGTTTAGGGTTAGGGTTAGGGTTAGGGTTAGGGTTAGGTTTTGTGTTAGGGTTAGGGTTAGGGTTAGGTTTAGGTTTAGAATTAGGTTTAGGGTTAGGGTTAGTATAAGGAAGAGGGTTAAGTTTAGGGTTAGGATTAGGGTTATTATTTGGGTTATGGTTTGGGTTAGTGTTAGGGTTAGGGTTTGGGTTAGTGTTAGAGTTAGGTTTTGGGTTAGGCTTAGGTTTAGGGTTAGGTTAGGGTTTGGGTTAGAGTTAGGGTTAGGGTTACGGATTGGGTTTGGTTTAGAGTTAGGGTTAGGTTAGGCTTTGGGTTAGAGTTAGGGTTAGGGTGAGGTGTTGGATTAGGGTTATGGTTAGGGTTAGGATTAGGATTAGGGTTAGGGTTCCGATTAGAGTTATGTTTAGAGTTTGGCTTTGGGTAAGGGTTAAGGTTAGGTTTAGGGTTAGGATTAGGGTTAGGGTTTGAGTTTGAATTAGGTTTAGGGTTAGCATTAGGGTTAGGGTTCGGTTGAGGATAAGTATTTTAGTTAGGGTTAGGGTTAGGGTTAGGGTTTGGGTTCGGGTTAGGGTTAGGGTTAGGGTTAGGGTTTGATTTAGGGTTAGGGTTAGGCTTAGGGTTAGTATAAGGGTTTGGGTTAGGGTCAGGGTTAGGACTAGGGTTAGTGTTAGGGTTAGGTTTAGGGTTAGCATTAGGGTTAGGATTAGGGTTAGGGTTAGGGTTTGGGTTAGGGTTAGGGTTAGGGTTAGGGTTAGGGTTAGGGTTTGGGTTAGGGTTTAGGTTTGGTTAGGGTTATGGTTAGGTTTAGCTTTACGGTTAGGGTTAGGGTTATGGTTAGGGTTAGCGTTAGTGTTAGGGTTCGGGTTAGGGTTCCGATTAGAGTTAGGTTTAGAGTTTGGGTTTGGGTAAGGGTTAAGGTTAGGTTTAGGGTTAGGGTTAGGGTTAGGACTAGGATTATGGTTAGTGTTAGCGTTAGGATTAGGGTTAGGGTTTGGGTTTAGGTTTGGGTTATGGTTAGGGTAAGTGTTAGGGTTACAGATTAGGGTTAGGGTTAGGGTTAGGGTTAGGGTTTCGGTTTGGGTTATGGTTTGGGCTAGGTTTAGGGTTAGGGTTAGGGTTTGGGTTCGGGTTAGGTTTAGGGTTAGGGTTTGAGTTTGAATTAGGTTTAGGGTTAGCATTAGGGTTAGGGTTAGGTTTAGGATTAGTGTTTCAGTTAGGGTTAGGGTTAAGGTTAAGGTTAGGGTTAGGGTTAGGTTTAGGGTTTGATTTAGGGTTAGAGTTAGGGTTAGGGTTAGTGTTAGGGTTTGGGTTAGGGTGAGGGTTAGGACTAGGGTTAGTGTTAGGGTTAGGTTTAGGGTTACCATTAGGGTTAGGATTAGGGTTAGGGTTAGGGTTTGGGTTAGGGTTAGGGTTAGGGTTAGGGTTAGGGTTAGGGTTAGGGTTAGGGTTAGGGTTTGGGTTAGGGTTAGGTTAGGGTTAGGGTTTGGGATAGGTTTAGGACTAGGATTAGGGTTAGTGTTAGGGTTAGGATTAGGGTTAGGGTTTGGGTTTAGGTTTGGGTTATGGTTAGGGTAAGTGTTAGGGTTACAGTTTAGGGATAGGGTTAGGGTTAGGGTTAGGGTTTCGGTTTGGGTTATGTTTTGGGCTAGGTTTAGGGTTAGGGTTTGGGTTTGGGTTCGGGTTAGGATTAGGGTTAGGGTTTGAGTTTGAATTAGGTTTAGGGTTAGCATTAGGGTTAGGGTTAGTTTTAGGATTAGTGTTTCAGTTAGGGTTAGGGTTAGGGTTAAGGTTATTGGTAGGGTTAGGTTTAGGGTTTGATTTAGGGTTAATGTTAGGGTTAGGGTTAGTGTTAGGGTTTGGTTTAGGGTTAGGGTTAGGACTAGTGTTAGTGTTAGGGTCAGGTTTAGGGTTACCATTAGGGTTACGGTTAGGGTTCCGGTTAGGGTTTGGGTTAGGGTTACGGTTAGGGTTAGGGTTACGGTTAGGTTTTGTGTTAGGGTTAGGGTTAGGGTTAGGTTTAGGTTTAGAATTAGGGTTAGGGTTAGGTTTAGTATAAGGATGAGGGTTAAGGTTAGGGTTAGGATTAGGGTTATTATTTGGGTTATGGTTTGGGTTAGTGTTAGGGTTAGGGTTTGGGTTAGTGTTAGAGTTAGGTTTTGGGTTAGGGTTAGGTTTAGGGTTAGGTTAGGGTTTGGGTTAGAGTTAGGGTTAGGGTTACGGATTGGGTTTGGTTTAGAGTTAGGGTTAGGTTAGGCTTTGGGTTAGAGTTAGGGTTAGGGTGAGGTGTTGGATTAGGGTTATGGTTAGGGTTAGGATTAGGATTAGGGTTAGGGTTCCGATTAGAGTTATGTTTAGAGTTTGGGTTTGGGTAAGGGTTAAGGTTAGGTTTAGGGTTAGGATTAGGGTTAGGGTTTGAGTTTGAATTAGGTTTAGGGTTAGCATTAGGGTGAGGGTTCGGTTTAGGATAAGTATTTTAGTTAGGGTTAGGGTTAGGGTTAGGGTTTGGGTTCGGGTTAGGGTTAGGGTTAGGGTTAGGGTTTGATTTAGGGTTAGGGTTAGGCTTAGGGTTAGTATAAGGATTTGGGTTAGGGTCAGGGTTAGGACTAGGGTTAGTGTTAGGCTTAGGTTTAGGGTTAGCATTAGGGTTAGGATTAGGGTTAGGGTTAGGGTTTGGGTTAGGGTTAGGGTTAGGGTTAGGGTTAGGGTTAGGGTTTGGGTTAGGGTTTAGGTTTGGTTAGGTTTAGGGTTAGGGTTAGGGTTATGGTTAGGTTTAGCTTTACGGTTAGGGTTAGGGTTATGGTTAGGGTTAGCGTTAGTGTTAGGGTTCAGGTTAGGGTTCCGATTAGAGTTAGGTTTAGAGTTTGGGTTTGGGTAAGGGTTAAGGTTAGGTTTAGGGTTAGGGTTAGGGTTAGGACTAGGATTATGGTTAGTGTTAGCGTTAGGATTAGGGTTAGTGTTTGGGTTTAGGTTTGGGTTATGGT
>JAJHUQ010000032.1:12275000-12280000 GCA_035773235.1 Eospalax fontanierii
GTTAGGATTAGGGTTAGGGTTTGGGTTTGGGTTCCGGTTAGGGTTAGGGTTAGGGTTTGGGTTAGGGTTAGGGTTAGTGTTAGGGTTTCGGAATGGGTTAGGATAAGGATTAGGGTTAGGGTTTGGCTTAGGGTTAGGTTTCGGGTTAGTTTTTGGTTTAGGGTTAGGGATAGGTTTACGGTTGGGTTTAGGTTTTGGGTTAGGGTTAGTGTTAGGGTTTGGGTTAGGGTTAAGGTTAGGGTTAGGGTTAGGGTTAGGGTTAGGGTTTGGTTTAGGATTACATTTAGGTTTAGGTTTTCGGTTAAGTTTCGGGTTAGGGTTAGGGTTTGCGATCGGGTTGGGTTAGTGTTAGGGTTTTAGTTAGGGTTAGGGTTAGGGTTATGGTTAGCGTTTGGGTTAGGGTTAGGCTTAGGGTTAGGGTTTGAGTTTGAGTTACGTTTAGGTTTAGCATTAGGGTTAGAATTAGTGTTACGGTTAGGGTTTGGGTTAGGGTTAGGGTTAGGGTTTGGGTTAGGGTTAGGTTTGAATCTGGGTTAGTGTTAGGGTTAGGGTTAGGGTTAAGATTAGGGTTAGGGTTAGGGTTAGGGTTAGGTTTTGGGTTAGGGTTAGGGTTAGGATTAGAATTAGGGTTAGGATTAGGGTTAGGGTTAGGGTTAGGGTTAGGGTTAGGATAAGGATGAGGGTTAGGGTTAGGGTTAGGATTAGGGTTATTATTTGGGTTATGGTTTCGGTTAGGTTTAGTGTTAGGCTTTGGTTTAGTGTTAGAGTTAGGGTTTGAGTTAGGGTTAGGTTTAGGTTTAGGTTAGAGTTTGGGTTAGAGTTAGGGTTAGGGTTAGGGTTTGCGTTTGGTCTAGAGTTAGGATTAGGTTAGGGTTTGGGTTAGAGTTAGGGTTCGGGTGAGGTGTTGGATTAGGGTTATGGTTAGGGTGAGGGTTAGGATTAGGTTTAGGGTTAGGGTTCCGATTAGAGTTAGGTTTAGAGTTTGTGTTTGGGTAAGGCTTAAGGTTAGTGTTAGTGTTAGGGTTTGGGTTAGGGTTAGGGTTAGGATTAGGATTAGGGTTAGGGTTAGGGTTAGGATTAGGGTTAGGGTTTGGGTTTAGGTTTGGGTTAATATTAGGGTTAGTGTTAGGGTTAGGGTTTAGGGTTAGGGTTAGGGATAGGGTTAAGTTTTCGGTTTCGGTTATGTTTTGGGTTAGGTTTAGGGTTAGGGTTAGTGTTTGGGTTCGGGTTAGGAATAGGGTTAGGGTTTGAGTTTGAATTAGGTAAGGGTTAGCATTAGGGTTAGGGTTAGGTTTAGGATTAGTGTTTCAGTTAGGGTTAGGGTTAGGGTTAGGGTTTGGGTTCGGGTTAGGGTTAGGGATAGGGTTAGGGTTTGATTTAGGGTTAGGGTTAGGGTTAGGTTTACTGTTAGGGTTTGGGTTAGGGTTAGGGTTAGGGTTAGTGTTTGGGTTAGGTTTAGGGTTGGAGTTAGGATTAGGGTTAGGGTTTGTGTTAAAATTAGGGTTTGGGTTTGTGTTAGGGTTAGGATTAGGGTTAGGGTTAGGTTTAGAATTAGGGTTAGGGTTAGGGTTAGGATAAGGATGAGGGTTAAGGTTAGGGTTAGGATTAGGGTTATTATTTGGGTTATGGTTTGGGTTAGTGTTAGGGTTAGGGTTTGGGTTAGTGTTAGAGTTAGGGTTTGAGTTAGGGTTAGGTTTAGGGTTAGGTTAGGTTTTGGGTTAGAGTTAGGGTTAGGTTAGGCTTTGGTTTAGAGTTAGGGTTAGGGTGAGGTGTTGGATTAGGGTTATGGTTAGGGTTAGGGTTAGGATTAGTGTTATGGTTAGGGTTCCGATTAGAGTTATGTTTAGAGTTTGGGTTTGGGTAAGGGTTAAGGTTAGGTTTAGGGTTAGGATTAGGGTTAGGGTTTGAGTTTGAATTAGGTTTAGGGTTAGCATTAGGGTTAGGGTTAGGTTTAGGATAAGTATTTCAGTTAGGGTTAGGGTTAGGGTTAGGGTTAGGGTTTGATTTAGGGGTAGGGTTAGGTTTAGGGTTAGTGTAAGTGTTTGGGTTAGGGTTAGGGTTAGGACTAGGGTTAGTGTTAGGGTTAGGTTTAGGGTTAGCATTAGGGTTAGGATTAGGGTTAGGGTTAGGGTTTGGGTTAGGGTTAGGGTTAGGGTTTGGGTTAGTGTTAGAGAGAGGGTTTGAGTTAGGGTTAGGTTTAGGGTTAGGTTAGGGTTTTGGTTAGAGTTAGGGTTAGGGTTAGGGTTTGGGTTTGGTTTAGAGTTAGGTTTAGGTTAGGGTTTGTGTTAGAGTTAGGGTTAGGGTGAGGTGTTGGATTACGGTTATGGTTAGGGTTAGGGTTAGGATTAGGGTTAGGGTTAGGGTTCCGATTAGAGTTAGGTTTAGAGTTTGGGTTTGGGTAAGGGTTAAGGTTAGGGTTAGGATTACGGTTCGGGTTAGGGATAGGACTAGGATTAGCGTTAGGTTTAGGGTTAGGATTAGGGTTAGGGTTTGTGTTTAGGTTTGGGTTATGGTTAGGGTAAGTGTTAGGGTTAGGGTTTAGGGTTAGGTTTAGGGTTAGGTTTAGGGTTTCGGTATGGGTTATATTTTGGGTTAGGTTTAGGGTTAGGTTTAGGGTTAGGGTTAGGGTTAGGGTTTGGGTTAGGGTTAGGCTTAGCGTTAGGATTAGGGTTAGGGTTTGTGTTAAGATTAGGGTCTGGGTTTGGGTTAGGGTTAGGGTTAGGGTTAGGGTTAGGGTTAGGGTTAGAATTAGGGTTAGGGTTAGGGTTAGGGTTAGGGTTAGGATAAGGATGAGGGTTAGTGTTAGGGTTAGGATTAGGGTTATTATTTGGGTTATGGTTTGGGTTAGGGTTAGGGTTACGGTTTGGGTTAGTGTTAGAGTGATGGTTTGAGTTAGGGTTAGGTTTAGGGTTAGGTTAGGGTTTGGGTTAGAGTTAGGGTTAGGGTTAGGGTTTGGGTTTGGTTTAGAGTTAGGTTTAGGTTAGGGTTTGGGTTAGAGTTAGGGTTAGGGTGAGGTGTTGGATTAGGGTTATGGTTAGGGTTAGGGTTAGGATTAGGGTTAGGGTTAGGGTTCCGATTAGAGTTAGGTTTAGAGTTTGGGTTTGGGTAAGGGTTAAGGTTAGGGTTAGGTTTACGGTTAGGGTTAGGGATAGGACTAGGTTTAGGGTTAGGTTTAGGTTTAGGATTAGGGTTAGGGTTTGTGTTTAGGTTTGGGTCATGGTTAGGGTAAGTGTTAGGGTTAGGGTTTAGGGTTAGGATTAGGGTTAGGGTTAGGGTTTCGGTTTGGGTTATATTTTGGTTTAGGTTTAGGGTTAGGGCTAGGGTTTGGATTCGGGTTAGGATTAGGGTTAGGGTTTGAGTTTGAATTAGGTTTAGGGTTAGCATTAGGGTTAGGGTTAGGTTTAGGATTAGTGTTTCAGTTAGGGTTAGGGTTAGGTTAAGGTTAGGGTTAGGGTTAGGTTTAGGGTTTGATTTAGGGTTAGGGTTAGGTTTAGGGTTAGGGTTAGTGTTAGGATTTGGGTTCGGGTTAGGGTTACGACTAGGGTTAGGGTTAGGTTTAGGGTTAGCATTAGTTTTAGGATTAGGGATAGGGTTAGGGTTTGGGTTTGGGTTAGGTTTAGGGTTAGGGTTAGGGTTTGGGGTAGGGTTATGGTTCCGGTTAGGGTTAGGTTTTGTTTTAGGTTTAGGGTTAGGGTTAGGATCAGGTTTAGGGTTAAGTTTTTCGGTTAAGTTTAGTGTTAGGGTTAGGTTTACGATTAGGGATTGGGTTAGCATTTAGGTTTGGTTAGGTTTAGGGTTAGGGTTAGGGTTATGGTTAGGTTTCGCTTTACGGTTAGGGTTAGGGTTATGGTTAGGGTTAGCGTGAGGGTTAGGGTTAGGGTTGGGGTTCCGAGTAGAGTTTGGTTTAGAGTTTGGGTTTGGGTGAGGGTTAAGGTTAGGGTTAGGGTTAGGGTTAGGTTTAGGGCTAGGACTAGGATTAGGGTTAGGGTTAGGGTTAGGGTTAGGGTTTCGGTTTGGGTTATGTTTTGGGCTAGGTTTAGGGTTAGGGTTAGGGTTTGGGTTAGGGTTAGGTTTAGGGTTAGCATTAGGGTTAGGGTTAGGTTTAGGATTAGTGTTTCAGTTAAGGTTAGGGTTAGGGTTAGGTTTAGGGTTTGATTTAGGGTTAGGGTTAGGGTTAGGGTTAGAGTTAGGGTTTGGGTTCGGGTTAGGGTTAGGACTAGGGTTAGTGTTAGGTTTAGGTTTAGCATTAGGGTTAGGATTAGGTTTAGGGTTAGGGTTTGGGTTAGGGTTAGGATTAGGGTTAGGTTTAGGGTTAGGGATAGGGTTAGGGTTAGGGTTTGGGTTAGGGTTAGGGTTAGGGTTTGGGTTAGGTTTACGGTTGGAGTTAGGATTAGGGTTAGGGTTTGTGTTAAAATTAGGGTTTGGGTTTCTGTTAGGGTTAGGGTTAGGGTTAGGGTTAGGGTTAGGGTTCCGATTAGAGTTATGTTTAGTGTTTGGGTTTGGGTAAGGGTTAAGGTTAGGTTTAGGGTTAGGATTAGGGTTAGGGTTTGAGTTTGAATTAGGTTTAGGGTTAGCATTATGGTTAGGGTTAGTTTTAGTATAAGTATTTCAGTTAGGGTTAGGGTTAGGTTTAGGGTGTGGGTTTGGGTTGGGGTTCCGATTAGAGTTATGTTTAGAGTTTGGGTTTGGGTAAGGGTTAAGGTTAGGTTTAGGGTTATTATTAGGGTTAGGGTTTGAGTTTGAATTAGGTTTAGGGTTAGCATTAGGGTTAGGGTTTGGTTTAGTATAAGTATTTCAGTTACGGTTAGGGTTAGGGTTAGGGTTTGGGTTCGGGTTAGGGTTAGAGTTAGGGTCAGGGTTTGATTTAGGGTTAGGGTTAGGCTTACTGTTAGTGTAAGGGTTTGGGTTAGGGTTAGGGTTAGGACTAGGGTTAGTGTTAGGTTTAGGTTTAGGGTTAGCATTAGGTTTATTAGGGTTAGGGTTAGGGTTTGGGTTAGGGT
>JAJHUQ010000032.1:12285000-12287500 GCA_035773235.1 Eospalax fontanierii
GATAAGGAGGAGGGATAGTGTTAGGGTTAGGATTAGGGTTATTATTTGGCTTATGGTTTGGGTTAGCGATAGGTTTACGGTTTGGGTTAGTGTTAGAGTGAGGCTTTGAGTTAGGGTTAAGTTTAGGGTTAGGTTAGGGTTTGGTTTAGAGTTAGGTTTAGGTTAGGGATTGGGTTAGAGTTAGTGTTAGGGTTAGGTGTTGGATTAGGGTTATGGTTAGGGTTAGGGTTAGGATTAAGGTTAGGGTTAGGGTACCGATTAGAGTTAGGTTTAGAGTTTGGGTTTGGGTAAGGGTTAAGGTTAGGGTTATTGTTACGGTTAGGGTTAGGGATAGGACTAGGTTTAGGGTTAGGTTTACGGTTAGGATTAGGATTAGGGTTTGTGTTTAGGTTTGGGTTATTGTTAGGGTAAGTGTTAGGGTTAGGGTTTAGGGTTAGGTTTAGGTTTAGGGTTAGGGTTTCGGTTTGGGTTATATTTTGGGTTATGTTTAGGGTTAGGGTTAGGGTTAGGGTTTGGGTTCGGGTTAGGATTAGGGTTAGGGTTTGAGTTTGAATTAGGTTTAGGCTTAGCATTAGGGTTAGGGTTAGGTTTAGGATTAATGTTTCAGTTAGGGTTAGGGTTAGGGTTAGGATAAGGATGAGGGTTAGTGTTTTTGTTAGGATTAGGGTTATTATTTGGGTTATGGTTTGGGTTAGGTTTAGGGTTAGGGTTAGGGTTAGGGTTTGGGTTAGGGTTAGGTTTAGGGTTAGGGTTAGGGTTAGGGTTTGTGTTAAGATTAGGGTTTGGTTTAGGGTTAGGGTTAGGGTTAGGATAAGGATGAAGTTTAGTGTTAGGGTTAGGATTAGGGTTATTATTTGGGTTATGGTTTGGGTTAGGGTTAGGGTTCCGGTTTGGGTTTCTGTTAGAGTGAGGGTTTGAGTTAGGGTTAGTTTTCGGGTTAGGTTAGGGTTTGGGTTAGAGTTAGGGTTAGGGTTAGGGTTTGGGTTTGGTTTAGAGTTAGGTTTAGGTTAGGTTTTGGGTTAGAGTTAGGTTTAGGGTGAGGTGTTGGATTAGGGTTATGGTTAGGGTTAGGGTTAGGATTAGGGTTATGGTTAGGGTTCCGATTAGAGTTAGGTTTAGAGTTTGGGTTTGGATAAGGGTTAAGGTTAGGGTTAGGGTTACGGTTAGGGTTAGGGATAGGACTAGGATTAGGGTTACGTTTAGGGTTAGGATTAGGGTTATGGTTTGTGTTTAGGTTTGGGTTATGGTTAGGGTAAGTGTTAGGGTTAGGGTTTAGGGTTAGGTTTAGGGTTAGGGTTAGGGTTTCGGTTTGGGTTATATTTTGGGTTAGGATTAGGGTTAGGGTTAGGTTTTGGGTTCGGGTTAGGATTAGGGTTAGGGTTTGAGTTTGAATTAGGTTTAGGGTTAGCATTAGGGTTAGGGTTAGGTTTAGGATTAGTGTTTCAGTTACGGTTAGGGTTAGGTTAAGGTTAGGGTTAGGGTTAGGTTTAGGGTTTGATTTAGGGTTAGGTTTAGGGTTAGCATTAGTTTTAGGATTAGGGTTAGGGTTAGGGTTAGGGTTTGGGTTTGGTTTAGAGTTAGGTTTAGTTTAGGGTATGGGTTAGAGTTAGGGTTAGGGTGAGGTGTTGGATTAGGGTTATGTTTAGGGTTAGGGTTAGGATTAGGGTTATGGTTAGGGTTCCGATTAGAGTTAGGTTTAGAGTTTGGGTTTGGGTAAGGGTTAAGTTTAGGGTTAGGGTTACGGTTAGGGTTAGGGATAGGACTAGGATTAGGGTTAGGTTTAGGGTTAGGATTAGTGTTAGGGTTTGTGTTTAGGTTTGGGTTATGGTTAGGGTAAGTGTTATGGTTAGGGTTTAGGGTTAGGGTTAGGGTTTCGGTTTGGGTTATATTTTGGGTTAGGATTAGGGTTAGGGTTAGGTTTTGGGTTCGGGTTAGGATTAGGGTTAGGGTTTGAGTTTGAATTAGGTTTAGGGTTAGCATTAGGGTTAGGGTTAGGTTTAGGATTAGTGTTTCAGTTACGGTTAGGGTTAGGTTAAGGTTAGGGTTAGGGTTAGGGTTTGGGTTAGGGTTAAGGTTAACGTTTGAGTTAGGGTTACGGTTAAGGTTAGGATTAGGCTTAGGTTTTGTGTTAAGATTAGGGTTTGGTTTAGGGTTAGGGTTAGGGTTTGGGTTAAAGTTACGTTTAGGGTTAGGTTTTGTTTTAGGGTTAGGCTTAGGGTTAGGATTAGGTTTAGGGTTTAGGTTTTCGGTTAGGTTTAGTGTTAGGGTTAGGATTAGGGTTTGGGTTAGGGTTTAGGTTTGGTTAGGTTTAGGATTAGGTTTAGCTTTACGGTTAGGGTTATTGTTAGGGTTAGCGTTAGGGTTAGGGTTAGGGTTAGGTTTCCGATTAGAGTTAGGTTTAGAGTTTGGGTTTGGGTAAGGGTTAAGGTTAGGGTTAGGGTTAGGGTTAGGGTTAGGGTTAGGGTTAGGGTTAGGACTAGGATTAGGGTTAGTGTTAGGG
>JAJHUQ010000032.1:12290000-12305000 GCA_035773235.1 Eospalax fontanierii
TAGAGTTAGGTTTAGAGTTTGGGTTTGGATAAGGGTTAAGGTTAGGGTTAAGGTTACGGTTAGGGTTAGGGATAGGACTAGGATTAGGGTTACGTTTAGGGTTAGGATTAGGGTTATGGTTTGTGTTTAGGTTTGGGTTATGGTTAGGGTAAGTGTTAGGGTTAGGGTTTAGGGTTAGGTTTAGGGGTAGGGTTAGGGTTACGGTTTGGGTTATATTTTGGGTAAGGATAAGGGTTAGGGTTAGGTTTTGGGTTCGGGTAAGGATAAGGGTTAGGGTTTGAGTTTGAATTAGGTTTAGGGTTAGCATTAGGGTTAGGGTTAGGTTTAGGATTAGTGTTTCAGTTACGGTTAGGGTTAGGTTAAGGTTAGGGTTAGGGTTAGGTTTAGGGTTTGATTTAGGGTTAGGTTTAGGGTTAGCATTAGTTTTAGGATTAGGGTTAGGGGGAGGGATTGGGTTTGGGGTTGGGTTAGGGTTAGGGTTAGGGTTTGGGTTAGGGTTAGGGTTAACGTTTGAGTTAGGGTTACGGTTAAGTTTAGGATTAGGCTTAGGTTTTGTGTTAAGATTAGGGTTTGGTTTAGGGTTAGGGTTAGGGTTTGGGTTAAAGTTACGTTTTAGGGTTAGGTTTTGTTTTAGGGTTTGGGTTAGGGTTAGGATTAGGTTTAGGGTTTAGGTTTTCGGTTAGGTTTAGTGTTAGGGTTAGGATTACGGTTTGGGTTAGGGTTTAGGTTTGGTTAGGTTTAGGGTTTGGTTTATCTTTACGGTTAGGATTATTGTTAGGGTTAGCGTTAGGGTTAGGGTTAGGGTTAGGTTTCCGATTAGAGTTAGGTTTAGAGTTTGGGTTTGGGTAAGGGTTAAGGTTAGGGTTAGGGTTAGGGTTAGGGTTAGGGTTAGGGTTAGGACTAGGATTAGGGTTAGGGTTAGGGTTAGGGTTAGGATTAGGGTTAGGGTTTGGGTTTAGGTTTGGGTTATGGTTAGGGTAAGTGTTAGGGTTACAGTTTAGTGTTAGGGTTAGGGTTAGGGTTTCGGTTTCGGTTATGTTTTGGGCTAGATTTAGGTTTAGGGTTAGGGTTTGGGTTCGGATTAGGATTAGGGTTAGGGTTTGGGTTAGGGTTAGGGTTAGGGTTTGAGTTAGGGTTAGGGTTAGGGTTAGGATTAGGGTTAGGGTTTGTGTTAAGATTAGGGTTTGGGTTTGGGTTAGGGTTAGGGTTAGGGTTAGGGTTAGGGTCAGAATTAGGGTTAGGGTTAGGGTTAGGGTTAGGGTTAGGGTTAGGGTTAGGGTTAGGATAAGGAGGAGGGTTAGTGTTACGGTTAGGATTAGGGTTATTATTTGGGTTAAGGTTTGGGTTAGGGTTAGGGTTACGGTTTGGGTTAGTGTTAGAGTGAGGGTTTGAGTTAGGGTTAGGTTTAGGGTTAGGTTAGGTTTTGGGTTAGAGATAGGGTTAGGGTTAGGGTTTGGGTTTGGTTTAGAGTTAGGTTTAGGTTAGGGTTTGGGTTAGAGTTAGGGTTACGGTTAGGTGTTGGATTAGGGTTATGGTTAGGGTTAGGGTTAGGATTAGGGTTAGGGTTAGGGTTCCGATTAGAGTTAGGTTTAGAGTTTGGGTTTGGGTAAGGGTTAAGGTTAGGGTTAGGGTTACGGTTAGGGTTAGGGATAGGACTAGGTTTAGGGTTAGGTTTAGGGTTAGGATTAGGGTTAGGGTTTGTGTTTAGGTTTGGGTTATGGTTAGGGTAAGTGTTAGGGTTAGGGTTTAGGGTTAGGTTTAGGGTTAGGGTTAGGGTTTCGGTTTGGGTTATATTTTGGGTTAGGTTTAGCTTTACGGTTAGGGTTATTGTTAGGGTTAGCGTTAGGGTTAGGGTTAGGGTTAGGTTTCCGATTAGAGTTAGGTTTAGAGTTTGGGTTTGGGTAAGGGTTAAGGGTTAAGGTTAGGGTTAGGGTTAGGGTTAGGGTTAGGGTTAGGACTAGGATTAGGGTTAGTGTTAGGGTTAGGGTTAGGATTAGGGTTAGGGTTTGGGTTTAGGTTTGGGTTATGGTTAGGGTAAGTGTTAGGGTTACAGTTTAGTGTTAGGGTTAGGGTTAGGGTTTCGGTTTCGGTTATGTTTTGGGCTAGATTTAGATTTAGGGTTAGGGTTTGGGTTCGGATTAGGATTAGGGTTAGGGTTTGGGTTAGGGTTAGGGTTAGGGTTTGAGTTAGGGTTAGGGTTAGGGTTAGGATTAGGGTTAGGGTTTGTGTTAAGATTAGGGTTTGGGTTTGGGTTAGGGTTAGGGTTAGGGTTAGGGTTAGGGTCAGAATTAGGGTTAGGGTTAGGGTTAGGGTTAGGGTTAGTGTTAGGGTTAGGATAAGGAGGAGGGTTAGTGTTAGGGTTAGGATTAGGCTTATTATTTGGGTTAATGTTTGGGTTAGGGTTAGGCTTACGGTTTGGGTTAGTGTTAGAGTGAGGGTTTGAGTTAGGGTTAGGTTTAGGGTTAGGTTAGGTTTTGGGTTAGAGATAGGGTTAGGGTTAGGGTTTGGGTTTGGTTTAGAGTTAGGTTTAGGTTAGGGTTTGGGTTAGAGTTAGGGTTAGGGTTAGGTGTTGGATTAGGGTTATGGTTAGGGTTAGGGTTAGGATTAGTGTTAGGGTTAGGGTTCCGATTAGAGTTAGGTTTAGTGTTTGGGTTTGGGTAAGGGTTAAGGTTAGGGTTAGGGTTACGGTTAGGGTTAGGGATAGGACTAGGTTTAGGGTTAGGTTTAGGGTTAGGATTAGGGTTAGGGTTTGTGTTTAGGTTTGGGTTATGGTTAGGGTAAGTGTTAGGTTTAGGGTTTAGGGTTAGGTTTAGGGTTAGGGTTAGGGTTTCGGTTTGGGTTATATTTTGGGTTAGGTTTAGGGGTAGGGTTAAGGTTTGGGTTCGGGTTAGGATTAAGGTTAGGGTTTGAGTTTGAATTAGGTTTAGGCTTAGCATTAGGGTTAGGGTTAGGTTTAGGATTAATGTTTCAGTTAGGGTTAGGGTTAGGGTTAGGATAAGGATGAGGGTTAGTGTTAGGGTTAGGATTAGGGTTATTATTTGGGTTATGGTTTGGGTTAGGGTTAGGGTTAGGGTTATGGTTAGGGTTTGCGTTAGGGTTAGGGTTAGGGTTAGGGTTAGGGTTAGGGTTAGGGTTAGGGTTAGGATAAGGATGAAGGTTAGTGTTAGGGTTAGGATTAGGGTTATTATTTGGGTTATGGTTTGGGTTAGGGTTAGGGTTCCGGTTTGGGTTTCTGTTAGAGTGAGGGTTTGAGTTAGGGTTAGTTGTCGGGTAAGGTTAGGGTTTGGGTTAGAGTTAGGGTAAGGGTTAGGGTTTGGGTTTGGTTTAGATTTAGGTTTAGGTTAGGTTTTGGGTTAGAGTTAGGTTTAGGGTGAGGTGTTGGATTAGGGTTATGGTTAGGGTTAGGGTTAGGATTAGGGTTATGGTTAGGGTTCCGATTAGAGTTAGGTTTAGAGTTTGGGTTTGGATAAGGGTTAAGGTTAGGGTTAAGGTTACGGTTAGGGTTAGGGATAGGACTAGGATTAGGGTTACGTTTAGGGTTAGGATTAGGGTTTTGGTTTGTGTATTGGTTTGGGTTTTGGTTAGGGTAGGTGTTGGGGTTAGGGTTTAGGGTTAGGTTTAGGGTTAGGGTTAGGGTTTCGGTTTGGGTTATATTTTGGGTTAGGATTAGGGTTAGGGTTAGGTTTTGGGTTCGGGTTAGGATTAGGGTTAGGGTTTGAGTTTGAATTAGGTTTAGGGTTAGCATTAGGGTTAGTGTTAGGTTTAGGATTAGTGTTTCAGTTACGGTTAGGGTTAGGTTAAGGTTAGGGTTAGGGTTAGGTTTAGGGTTTGATTTAGGGTTAGGTTTAGGGTTAGCATTAGTTTTAGGATTAGGGTTAGGGGTAGGGTTTGGGTTTGGGTTAGGGTTAGGGTTAGGGTTAGGGTTTGGTTTAGGGTTAGGGTTAACGTTTGAGTTAGGGTTACGGTTAAGTTTAGGATTAGGCTTAGGTTTTGTGTTAAGATTAGGGTTTGGTTTAGGGTTAGGGTTAGGGTTTGGGTTAAAGTTACGTTTAGGGTTAGGTTTTGTTTTAGGGTTAGGGTTAGGGTTAGGATTAGGTTTAGGGTTTAGGTTTTCGGTTAGGTTTAGTGTTAGGGTTAGGATTACGGTTTGGGTTAGGGTTTAGGTTTGGTTAGGTTTAGGGTTTGGTTTATCTTTACGGTTAGGATTATTGTTAGGGTTAGCGTTAGGGTTAGGGTTAGGGTTAGGTTTCCGATTAGAGTTAGGTTTAGAGTTTGGGTTTGGGTAAGGGTTAAGGTTAGGGTTAGGGTTAGGGTTAGGGTTAGGGTTAGGGTTAGGACTAGGATTAGGGTTAGGGTTAGGGTTAGGGTTAGGATTAGGGTTAGGGTTTGGGTTTAGGTTTGGGTTATGGTTAGGGTAAGTGTTAGGGTTACAGTTTAGTGTTAGGGTTAGGGTTAGGGTTTCGGTTTCGGTTATGTTTTGGGCTAGATTTAGGTTTAGGGTTAGGGTTTGGGTTCGGATTAGGATTAGGGTTAGGGTTTGGGTTAGGGTTAGGGTTAGGGTTTGAGTTAGGGTTAGGGTTAGGGTTAGGATTAGGGTTAGGGTTTGTGTTAAGATTAGGGTTTGGGTTTGGGTTAGGGTTAGGGTTAGGGTTAGGGTTAGGGTCAGAATTAGGGTTAGGGTTAGGGTTAGGGTTAGGGTTAGGGTTAGGGTTAGGGTTAGGATAAGGAGGAGGGTTAGTGTTAGGGTTAGGATTAGGGTTATTATTTGGGTTAAGGTTTGGGTTAGGGTTAGGGTTACGGTTTGGGTTAGTGTTAGAGTGAGGGTTTGAGTTAGGGTTAGGTTTAGGGTTAGGTTAGGTTTTGGGTTAGAGATAGGGTTAGGGTTAGGGTTTGGGTTTGGTTTAGAGTTAGGTTTAGGTTAGGGTTTGGGTTAGAGTTAGGGTTACGGTTAGGTGTTGGATTAGGGTTATGGTTAGGGTTAGGGTTAGGATTAGGGTTAGGGTTAGGGTTCCGATTAGAGTTAGGTTTAGAGTTTGGGTTTGGGTAAGGGTTAAGGTTAGGGTTAGGGTTACGGTTAGGGTTAGGGATAGGACTAGGTTTAGGGTTAGGTTTAGGGTTAGGATTAGGGTTAGGGTTTGTGTTTAGGTTTGGGTTATGGTTAGGGTAAGTGTTAGGGTTAGGGTTTAGGGTTAGGTTTAGGGTTAGGGTTAGGGGTTCGGTTTGGGGTAGATTTTGGGTTTGGTTTAGCTTTACGGTGAGGGTTATTGTTAGGGTTAGCGTTAGGGTTAGGGTTAGGGTTAGGTTTCCGATTAGAGTTAGGTTTAGAGTTTGGGTTTGGGTAAGGGTTAAGGTTAGGGTTAGGGTTAGGGTTAGGGTTAGGGTTAGGACTAGGATTAGGGTTAGTGTTAGGGTTAGGGTTAGGATTAGGGTTAGGGTTTGGGTTTAGGTTTGGGTTATGGTTAGGGTAAGTGTTAGGGTTACAGTTTAGTGTTAGGGTTAGGGTTAGGGTTTCGGTTTCGGTTATGTTTTGGGCTAGATTTAGGTTTAGGGTTAGGGTTTGGGTTCGGATTAGGATTAGGGTTAGGGTTTGGGTTAGGGTTAGGGTTAGGGTTTGAGTTAGGGTTAGGGTTAGGGTTAGGATTAGGGTTAGGGTTTGTGTTAAGATTAGGGTTTGGGTTTGGGTTAGGGTTAGGGTTAGGGTTAGGGTTAGGGTCAGAATTAGGGTTAGGGTTAGGGTTAGGGTTAGGGTTAGGGTTAGGGTTAGGATAAGGAGGAGGGTTAGTGTTAGGGTTAGGATTAGGGTTATTATTTGGGTTAAGGTTTGGGTTAGGGTTAGGGTTACGGTTTGGGTTAGTGTTAGAGTGAGGGTTTGAGTTAGGGTTAGGTTTAGGGTTAGGTTAGGTTTTGGGTTAGAGATAGGGTTAGGGTTAGGGTTTGGGTTTGGTTTAGAGTTAGGTTTAGGTTAGGGTTTGGGTTAGAGTTAGGGTTAGGGTTAGGTGTTGGATTAGGGTTATGGTTAGGGTTAGGGTTAGGATTAGGGTTAGGGTTAGGGTTCCGATTAGAGTTAGGTTTAGAGTTTGGGTTTGGGTAAGGGTTAAGGTTAGGGTTAGGGTTACGGTTAGGGTTAGGGATAGGACTAGGTTTATGGTTAGGTTTAGGGTTAGGATTAGGGTTAGGGTTTGTGTTTAGGTTTGGGTTATGGTTAGGGTAAGTGTTAGGGTTAGAGTTTAGGGTTAGGTTTAGGGTTAGGGTTAGGGTTTCGGTTTGGGTTATATTTTGGGTTAGGTTTAGGGGTAGGGTTAGGGTTTGGGTTTGAATTAGGTTTAGGCTTAGCATTAGGGTTAGGGTTAGGTTTAGGATTAATGTTTCAGTTAAGGTTAGGGTTAGGGTTAGGATAAGGATGAGGGTTAGTGTTAGGGTTAGGATTAGGGTTATTATTTGGGTTATGGTTTGGGTTAGGGTTAGGGTTAGGGTTAGGGTTAGGGATTGCGTTAGGGTTAGGGTTAGGGTTAGGGTTAGGGTTTGTGTTAAGATTAGGGTTTGGTTTAGGGTTAGGGTTAGGGTTAGGATAAGGATGAGGATTAGTGTTAGGGTTAGGATTAGGGTTATTATTTGGGTTATGGTTTGGGTTAGGTTTAGGGTTACGGTTTGGGTTTGTGTTAGAGTCAGGGTTTGAGTTAGGGTTAGGTTTAAGGTTAGGTTAGGGTTTGGGTTAGAGTAAGGGTTAGGGTTAGGGTTTGGGTTTGGTTTAGAGTTAGGTTTAGTTTAGGGTATGGGTTAGAGTTAGGGTTAGGGTGAGGTGTTGGATTAGGGTTATGTTTAGGGTTAGGGTTAGGATTAGGGTTATGGTTAGGGTTCCGATTAGAGTTAGGTTTAGAGTTTGGGTTTGGGTAAGGGTTAAGTTTAGGGTTAGGGTTACGGTTAGGGTTAGGGATAGGACTAGGATTAGGGTTAGGTTTAGGGTTAGGATTAGTGTTAGGGTTTGTGTTTAGGTTTGGGTTATGGTTAGGGTAAGTGTTATGGTTAGGGTTTAGGGTTAGGGTTAGGGTTTCGGTTTGGGTTATATTTTGGGTTAGTTTTAGGGTTAGGGTTAGGGTTTGGGTTCGGGTTAGGATTAGGGTTAGGGTTTGAGTTTGAATTAGGTTTAGGGTTAGCAATAGGGTTAGGGTTAGGTTTAGGATTAGTGTTTCAGTTAGGGTTAGGGTTAGGTTAAGGATAGGGTTAGGGTTAGGTTTAGGGTTTATTTTAGGGTTAGGGTTAGGGTTAGGGTTAGTGTTAGGGTTCGGGTTAGGGTTAGGGTTACGACTAGGGTTAGGGTTAGGTTTAGGGTTAGCATTAGTTTTAGGATTAGGGTTAGGGTTAGGTTTTGGGTTTGGGTAAGGGTTAGGGTTAGGGTTAGGGTTTGGGTTAGGGTTAGGGTTAGGGTTAACGTTTGAGTTAGGGTTACGGTTAGGGTTAGGATTAGGGTTAGGATTTGTGTTAAGATTAGGGTTTGGTTTAGGGTTAGGGTTAGGGTTTGGGTTAAAGTTACGTTTAGGGTTAGGTTTTGTTTTAGGGTTAGGGTTAGGGTTAGGATTAGGTTTAGGGTTTAGGTTTTCGGTTAGTTTTAGTGTTAAGGTTAGGGTTAGGATTAGGGTTTGGTTTAGGTTTTTAGGTTTGGTTAGGTTTAGGGTTAGGGTTAGGGTTATGGTTAGATTTAGCTTTACGGTTAGGGTTAGGGTTATGGTTAAGGTTAGCGTTAGGGTTAGGGTTAGGGTTAGGCTTCCGATTAGAGTTAGGTTTAGAGTTTGGGTTTGGGTAAGGATTAAGGTTAGGGTTAGGGTTAGTGTTAGGGTTAGGGTTAGGACTAGGATTAGGGTTAGGGTTAGGGTTAGGATTAGGGTTAGGGTTTGGGTTTAGGTTTGGGTTATGGTTAGGGTAAGTGTTAGGGTTACAGTTTAGGGTTAGGTTTAGGGTTAGGGTTAGGGTTTCGGTTTGGGTTATGTTTTGGGCTAGGTTTAGGTTTAGGGTTAGGGTTTGGGTTCGGGTTACGATTAGGGTTAGTGTTTGAGTTTGAATTAGGTTTAGGGGTAGCATTAGGTTTAGGGTTAGGTTTAGGATTAGTGTTTCTGTTAGGGTTAGGGTTAGGATTAAGGTTAGGGTTAGGGTTAGGTTTAGGGTTTGATTTAGGGTTAGGGTTAGGGTTAGGGTTAGTGTTAGGGTTTGGGTTAGGGTTAGGGTTAGGACTAGGGTTAGTGTTAGGGTTAGGTTTAGGGTTAGCTTTAGGGTTAGGGTTAGCTTTAGGGTTAGGATTAGGGTTAGGGTTAGGGTTTGGGTTAGGGTTAGGGTTAGGGTTAGGTTTTCGGTTTGGGTTATGTTTTGGGCTAGGTTTAGGTTTAGGGTTAGGGTTTGGGCTCGGGTTACGATTAGGGTTAGTGTTTGAGTTTGAATTAGGTTTAGGGTTAGCATTAGGTTTAGGGTTAGTTTTAGGATTAGTGTTTCAGTTAGGGTTAGGGTTAGGATTAAGGTTAGGGTTAGGGTTAGGTTTAGGGTTTGATTTAGGGTAAGGGTTAGGGTTAGGGTTAGTGTTAGGGTTTGGGTTAGGGTTAGGGTTAGGACTAGGGTTAGTGTTAGGGTTAGGTTTAGGGTTAGCTTTAGGGTTAGGGTTAGCTTTAGGGTTTGGATTAGGGTTAGGGTTAGGGTTTGGGTTAGGGTTAGGGTTAGGGTTAGGGTTAGTGTTAGGGTTAGGGTTAGGGTTAGGGTTTGGGTTAGGGTTAGGGTTAGGGTTAGGGTTAGGGTTAGGGTTAGTGTTAGGGTTAGGGTTAGGGTTAGGTTTAGAATTAGGGTTAGGTTTAGGGTTAGGGTTTGAGTTTGAATTAGGTTTAGGGTTAGCATTAGGGTTAGGGTTAGGTTTAGTATAAGTATTTCAGTTAGGGTTAGGTTTAGGGTTAGGGTTTGGGTTCCGGTTAGGGTTAGGGTGAGGGTTGGGGTTTGATTTAGGGTTAGGGCTCGGCTTAGGGTTAGTGTAAGGGTTTGGGCTAGGGTTAGGGTTAGGGTTAGCGTTTGGGTTAGGGTTAGGGTTAGGGTTAGGGTTAGGGTTAGGGTTAGGGTTAGGTTTAGGATTAGTGTTTCAGTTAGGGTTAGGATTAGGGTTGACGTTAGGGTTAGGGTTAGGTTAAGGGTTTGATTTAGGTTTAGGGTTAGGGTTAGTGTTAGGGTTTGGGTTAGGGTTAGGGTTAGGACTAGGGTCAGTGTTAGGGTTAGGTTTAGGGTTAGCATTAGGGTTAGGATTAGGGTTAGGGTTAGGGTTTGGGTTAGGGTTAGGGTTTGGGTTAGGGTTAGGATTAGGGTTAGGGTTAGGGTTTGGGTTAGGGTTACGGTTAGGGTTAGGGTTAGGGTTAGGGTTAGTGTTAGGGTTAGGACGAGGGTTAGTGTTAGGGTTAGGTTTAGGGTTAGCATTAGGGTTAGGATTAGGGTTAGGGTTAGGGTTAGGGTTAGGGTTTGGGTTAGGATTAGGGTTAGGGTTAGGGTTTGGGTTAGGGTTAGAGTTAGGATTAGGGTTAGGGTTTGTGTTAAGATTAGGGTTTGGGTTTGGGTTAGGGTTAGGGTTAGGTTTAGGGTTCGGATTAGGGTTGGAATTATGGTTAGGGTTAAGGTTAGGGTTAGGGTTAGGGTTAGGGTTAGGGTTATTATTTGGGTTATGGTTTGTGTTAGGTTACGGTTAGGGTTTGTGTTAGTGTTAGAGTTAGGGTTTGAATTAGGAATAGGTTTAGGGTTAGGTTAGGGTTTGGGTTAGAGTTAGGGTTAGGGTTAGGGTTTGGCTTTGGTTTAGAGTTAGGTTTAGGTTAGGGTTTAGGTTAGAGATAGGGTTAGCGTGAGGTGTTGGATTAGGGTTTTGGTTAGGGTTAGGTTTAGGATTAGTGTTAGGGTTAGGGTTCCGATTAGAGTTTGGTTTAGAGTTTGGGTTTGGGTAAGGGTTAAGGTTAGGGTTAGGGTTAGGGTTAGGGTTAACGTTTGAGTTAGGGTTACGGTTAGGGTTAGGATTAGGGTTAGGGTTTGTGTTAAGATTAGGGTTTGGATTTGTGTTAGGGTTAGGCTTAGGGTTAGGGTTAGGGTTAGGGTTAGGGTTAGGGTTAGGGTTAGGGTTTCGGTTTGGGTTATGTTTTGGGTTAGGTTAGGGTTTGGGTTCGGGTTAGGATTAGGGTTAGGGTTTGAGTTTGAATTAGATTTACGGTTAGCATTAGGGTTAGGGTTAGGTTTAGGATAAGTATTTCAGTTAGGCTTAGGGTTAGGGTTAGGGTTTGGGTTCGGGTTAGGGTTAGGGTTAGGGTTACGGTTTGATTTAGGGTTAGGGTTAGGCTTAGGGTTAGCGTAAGGGTTTGGGTTAGGGTTAGGGTTAGGACTAGGGTTAGTGTTAGGGTTAGGTTTAGGGTTAGCATTAGGGTTAGGATTAGGGTTAGGGTTAGGGTTTGGGTTAGGGTTAGGGTTAGGGTTAGGGTAAGGGTTTGGGTTCGGGTTAGGTTTAGGGTTAGGGTTTGGGTTAGGGTTAGGGTTAGGGTTAGGATTAGGGTTAGGGTTTGTGTTAAGATTAGGGTTTGGGTTTGGGTTAGGGTTAGGGTTAGGGTTAGAATTAGGGTTAGGGTTAGGGTTAGGGTTAGGGTTAGGGTTAGGGTTAGGGTTACTACTAGGGTTATAGTTAGGTTTAGGGTTAGCATTAGTTTTAGGATTAGGGTTAGGTTTTGGGTTTGGGTAAGGGTTAGGGTTAGGGTTAGGGTTAGGGTTTGGGTTAGGGTTAGGGTTTGGGTTAGGTTTAGGGTTGGAGTTAGGATTAGGGTTAGGGTTAGCATTAGGGTTAGGGTTAGGTTTAGTATAAGTATTTCAGTTAGGGTTGGGGTTAGGGTTAGGGTTTGGTTTTGGGTTAGGGTTCCGAGTAGAGTTACGTTTAGAGTTTGGGTTTGGGTAAGGGTTAAGGTTAGGTTTAGGGTTATTATTAGGTTTAGGGTTTGAGTTTGAATTAGGTTTAGGGTTAGCATTAGGGTTAGGGTTAGGTTTAGTATAAGTATTTCAGTTTTGGTTAGGGTTAGGGTTAGGGTGTGGGTTCGTGTTAGGGTTAGGGTTATGGTTAGGGTTTGATTTAGGGTTAGGATTAGGCTTAGGCTTAGTGTAAGGGTTTGGGTTAGGGTTAGGTTTAGGACTATGGTTAGTGTTAGGGTTAGGTTTAGGGTTAGCATTAGGGTTATTAGGGTTAGGGTTAGGGTTTGGGTTAGGGTTAGGGTTAGGATTAGGGTTTGCGTTTGGGTTAGGGTTAGGGTTAGGGTTAGGGTTTGGGTTAGGGTTAGGGTTAGGGTTAGGATTAGGGTTAGGGTTTGTGTTAAGATTAGGGTTTGGGTTTGGGTTAGGGTTAGGGTTAGGGTTAGGGTTAGGGTTAGAATTAGGGTTAGGGTTAGGGTTAGGGTTAGGGTTAGGGTTAGGGTTAGGATAAGGAGGAGGGTTAGTGTTAGGGTTAGGATTAGGGTTATTATTTGGGTTAAGGTTTGGGTTAGGGTTAGGGTTACGGTTTGGGTTAGTGTTAGAGTGAGGGTTTGAGTTAGGGTTAGGTTTAGGGTTAGGTTAGGTTTTGGGTTAGAGATAGGGTTAGGGTTAGGGTTTGGGTTTGGTTTAGAGTTAGGTTTAGGTTAGGGTTTGGGTTAGAGTTAGGGTTAGGGTTAGGTGTTGGATTAGGGTTATGGTTAGGGTTAGGGTTAGGATTAGGGTTAGGGTTAGGGTTCCGATTAGAGTTAGGTTTAGTGTTTGGGTTTGGGTAAGGGTTAAGGTTAGGGTTAGGGTTACGGTTAGGGTTAGGGATAGGACTAGGTTTAGGGTTAGGTTTAGGGTTAGGATTAGGGTTAGGGTTTGTGTTTAGGTTTGGGTTATGGTTAGGGTAAGTGTTAGGTTTAGGGTTTAGGGTTAGGTTTAGGGTTAGGGTTAGGGTTTCGGTTTGGGTTATATTTTGGGTTAGGTTTAGGGGTAGGGTTAAGGTTTGGGTTCGGGTTAGGATTAAGGTTAGGGTTTGAGTTTGAATTAGGTTTAGGCTTAGCATTAGGGTTAGGGTTAGGTTTAGGATTAATGTTTCAGTTAGGGTTAGGGTTAGGGTTAGGATAAGGATGAGGGTTAGTGTTAGGGTTAGGATTAGGGTTATTATTTGGGTTATGGTTTGGGTTAGGGTTAGGGTTAGGGTTAGGGTTAGGGTTTGCGTTAGGGTTAGGGTTAGGGTTAGGGTTAGGGTTAGGGTTAGGGTTAGGCTAAGGATGAAGGTTAGTGTTAGGGTTAGGATTAGGGTTATTATTTGGGTTATGGTTTGGGTTAGGGTTAGGGTTCCGGTTTGGGTTTCTGTTAGAGTGAGGGTTTGAGTTAGGGTTAGTTTTCGGGTTAGGTTAGGGTTTGGGTTAGAGTTAGGGTTAGGGTTAGGGTTTGGGTTTGGTTTAGATTTAGGTTTAGGTTAGGTTTTGGGCTAGAGTTAGGTTTAGGGTGAGGTGTTGGATTAGGGTTATGGTTAGGGTTAGGG
Organism: Eospalax fontanierii; assembly: GCA_035773235.1. Classification (NCBI taxonomy): domain Eukaryota; kingdom Metazoa; phylum Chordata; class Mammalia; order Rodentia; family Spalacidae; genus Eospalax; species Eospalax fontanierii. The sequence goes on from JAJHUQ010000032.1 coordinate 12,302,524, forward strand.
TTAGGATTAGGGTTATGGTTAGGGTTCCGATTAGAGTTAGGTTTAGAGTTTGGGTTAGGATAACGGATAAGGTTAGGGTTAAGGTTACGGTTAGGGTTAGGGATAGGACTAGGATTAGGGTTACGTTTAGGGTTAGGATTAGGGTTATGGTTTGTGTTTAGGTTTGGGTTATGGTTAGGGTAAGTGTTAGGGTTAGGGTTTAGGGTTAGGTTTAGGGTTAGGGTTAGGGTTTCGGTTTGGGTTATATTTTGGGTTAGGATTAGGGTTAGGGTTAGGTTTTGGGTTCGGGTTAGGATTAGGGTTAGGGTTTGAGTTTGAATTAGGTTTAGGGTTAGCATTAGGGTTAGGGTTAGGTTTAGGATTAGTGTTTCAGTTACGGTTAGGGTTAGGTTAAGGTTAGGGTTAGGGTTAGGTTTAGGGTTTGATTTAGGGTTAGGTTTAGGGTTAGCATTAGTTTTAGGATTAGGGTTAGGGGTAGGGTTTGGGTTTGGGTTAGGGTTAGGGTTAGGGTTAGGGTTTGGGTTAGGGTTAGGGTTAACGTTTGAGTTAGGGTTACGGTTAAGTTTAGGATTAGGCTTAGGTTTTGTGTTAAGATTAGGATTTGGTTTAGGGTTAGGGTTAGGGTTTGGGTTAAAGTTACGTTTAGGGTTAGGTTTTGTTTTAGGGTTAGGGTTAGGGTTAGGATTAGGTTTAGGGTTTAGGTTTTCGGTTAGGTTTAGTGTTAGGGTTAGGATTACGGTTTGGGTTAGGGTTTAGGTTTGGTTAGGTTTAGGGTTTGGTTTATCTTTACGGTTAGGATTATTGTTAGGGTTAGCGTTAGGGTTAGGGTTAGGGTTAGGTTTCCGATTAGAGTTAGGTTTAGAGTTTGGGTTTGGGTAAGGGTTAAGGTTAGGGTTAGGGTTAGGGTTAGGGTTAGGGTTAGGGTTAGGGTTAGGACTAGGATTAGGGTTAGGGTTAGGGTTAGGGTTAGGATTAGGGTTAGGGTTTGGGTTTAGGTTTGGGTTATGGTTAGGGTAAGTGTTAGGGTTACAGTTTAGTGTTAGGGTTAGGGTTAGGGTTTCGGTTTCGGTTATGTTTTGGGCTAGATTTAGGTTTAGGGTTAGGGTTTGGGTTCGGATTAGGATTAGGGTTAGGGTTTGGGTTAGGGTTAGGGTTAGGGTTTGAGTTAGGGTTAGGGTTAGGGTTAGGATTAGGGTTAGGGTTTGTGTTAAGATTAGGGTTTGGGTTTGGGTTAGGGTTAGGGTTAGGGTTAGGGTTAGGGTCAGAATTAGGGTTAGGGTTAGGGTTAGGGTTGGGGATAGGGTTAGGGTTAGGGTTAGGATAAAGAGGAGGGTTAGTGTTAGGGTTAGGATTAGGGTTATTATTTGGGTTAAGGTTTGGGTTAGGGTTAGGGTTACGGTTTGGGTTAGTGTTAGAGTGAGGGTTTGAGTTAGGGTTAGGTTTAGGGTTAGGTTAGGTTTTGGGTTAGAGATAGGGTTAGGGTTAGGGTTTGGGTTTGGTTTAGAGTTAGGTTTAGGTTAGGGTTTGGGTTAGAGTTAGGGTTAGGGTTAGGTGTTGGATTAGGGTTATGGTTAGGGTTAGGGTTAGGATTAGGGTTAGGGTTAGGGTTCCGATTAGAGTTAGGTTTAGAGTTTGGGTTTGGGTAAGGGTTAAGGTTAGGGTTAGGGTTACGGTTAGGGTTAGGGATAGGACTAGGTTTAGGGTTAGGTTTAGGGTTAGGATTAGGGTTAGCGTTTGTGTTTAGGTTTGGGTTATGGTTAGGGTAAGTGTTAGGGTTAGGGTTTAGGGTTAGGTTTAGGGTTAGGGTTAGGGTTTCGGTTTGGGTTATATTTTGGGTTAGGTTTAGCTTTACGGTTAGGGTTATTGTTAGGGTTAGCGTTAGGGTTAGGGTTAGGGTTAGGTTTCCGATTAGAGTTAGGTTTAGAGTTTGGGTTTGGGTAAGGGTTAAGGTTAGGGTTAGGGTTAGGGTTAGGGTTAGGGTTAGGGTTAGGGTTAGGACTAGGATTAGGGTTAGTGTTAGGGTTAGGGTTAGGATTAGGGTTAGGGTTTGGGTTTAGGTTTGGGTTATGGTTAGGGTAAGTGTTAGGGTTACAGTTTAGTGTTAGGGTTAGGGTTAGGGTTTCGGTTTCGGTTATGTTTTGGGCTAGATTTAGGTTTAGGGTTAGGGTTTGGGTTCGGATTAGGATTAGGGTTAGGGTTTGGGTTAGGGTTAGGGTTAGGGTTTGAGTTAGGGTTAGGGTTAGGGTTAGGATTAGGGTTAGGGTTTGTGTTAAGATTAGGGTTTGGGTTTGGGTTAGGGTTAGGGTTAGGGTTAGGGTTAGGGTCAGAATTAGGGTTAGGGTTAGGGTTAGGGTTAGGGTTAGGGTTAGGGTTAGGATAAGGAGGAGGGTTAGTGTTAGGGTTAGGATTAGGGTTATTATTTGGGTTAAGGTTTGGGTTAGGGTTAGGGTTACGGTTTGGGTTAGTGTTAGAGTGAG
>JAJHUQ010000032.1:12310000-12322500 GCA_035773235.1 Eospalax fontanierii
GGTTCGGGTTAGGGTTAGGGTTTGGTTTTGGGTTAGGGTTCCGAGTAGAGTTACGTTTAGAGTTTGGGTTTGGGTAAGGGTTAAGGTTAGGGTTAGGGTTATTATTAGGTTTAGGGTTTGAGTTTGAATTAGGTTTAGGGTTAGCATTAGGGTTAGGGTTAGGTTTAGTATAAGTATTTCAGTTTTGGTTAGGGTTAGGGTTAGGGTGTGGGTTCGTGTTAGGGTTAGGGTTATGGTTAGGGTTTGATTTAGGATTAGGATTAGGCTTAGGGTTAGTGTAAGGGTTTGGGTTAGGGTTAGGTTTAGGACTATGGTTAGTGTTAGGGTTAGGTTTAGGGTTAGCATTAGGGTTATTAGGGTTAGGGTTAGGGTTTGGGTTAGCGTTAGGGTTAGGATTAGGGTTTGCGTTTGCGTTAGGGTTAGGGTTAGGGTTAGGGTTTGGGTTAGGGTTAGGGTTAGGGTTAGGATTAGGGTTAGGGTGTGTGTTAAGATTAGGGTTTGGGTTTGGGTTAGGTTAGGGTTAGGGTTAGGGTTAGGGTTAGAATTAGGGTTAGGGTTAGGGTTAGGGTTAGGGTTAGGGTTAGGGTTAGGATAAGGAGGAGGGTTAGTGTTAGGGTTAGGATTAGGGTTATTATTTGGGTTAAGGTTTGGGTTAGGGTTAGGGTTACGGTTTGGGTTAGTGTTAGAGTGAGGGTTTGAGTTAGGGTTAGGTTTAGGGTTAGGTTAGGTTTTGGGTTAGAGATAGGGTTAGGGTTAGGGTTTGGGTTTGGTTTAGAGTTAGGTTTAGGTTAGGGTTTGGGTTAGAGTTAGGATTAGGGTTAGGTGTTGGATTAGGGTTATGGTTAGGGTTAGGGTTAGGATTAGGGTTAGGGTTAGGGTTCCGATTAGAGTTAGGTTTAGAGTTTGGGTTTGGGTAAGGGTTAAGGTTAGGGTTAGGGTTACGGTTAGGGTTAGGGATAGGACTAGGTTTAGGGTTAGGTTTAGGGTTAGGATTAGGGTTAGGGTTTGTGTTTAGGTTTGGGTTATGGTTAGGGTAAGTGTTAGGGTTAGGGTTTAGGGTTAGGTTTAGGGTTAGGGTTAGGGTTTCGTTTTGGGTTATATTTTGGGTTAGGTTTAGGGGTAGGGTTAAGTTTTGGGTCTGGGTTTGGATTAAGGTTAGGGTTTGAGTTTGAATTAAGTTTAGGCTTGGGATTTGGGCTTGGGTTAGGTTTAGGATTAATGTTTCAGTTAGGGTTAGGGTTAGGGTTAGGATAAGGATGAGGGTTAGTGTTAGGGTTAGGATTAGGGTTATTATTTGGGTTATGGTTTGGGTTAGGGTTAGGGTTAGGGTTAGGGTTAGGGTTTGCGTTAGGGTTAGGTTTAGGGTTAGGGTTAGGGTTAGGATTAGGGTTAAGATAAGGATGAAGGTTAGTGTTAGGGTTAGGATTAGGGTTATTATTTGGGTTATGGTTTGTGTTAGGGTTAGGGTTCCGGTTTGGGTTTCTGTTAGAGTGAGGGTTTGAGTTAGGGTTAGTTTTCGGGTTAGGTTAGGGTTTGGGTTAGAGTTAGGGTTAGGGTTAGGGTTTGGGTTTGGTTTAGAGTTAGGTTTAGGTTAGGTTTTGGGTTAGAGTTAGGTTTAGGGTGAGGTGTTGGATTAGGGTTATGGTTAGGGTTAGGGTTAGGATTAGGGTTATGGTTAGGGTTCCGATTAGAGTTAGGTTTAGAGTTTGGGTTTGGATAAGGGTTAAGGTTAGGGTTAGGGTTACGGTTAGGGTTAGGGATAGGACTAGGATTAGGGTTACGTTTAGGGTTAGGATTAGGGTTATGGTTTGTGTTTAGGTTTGGGTTATGGTTAGGGTAAGTGTTAGGGTTAGGGTTTAGGGTTAGGTTTAGGGTTAGGGTTAGGGTTTCGGTTTGGGTTATATTTTGGGTTAGGATTAGGGTTAGGGTTAGGTTTTGGGTTCGGGTTAGGATTAGGGTTAGGGTTTGAGTTTGAATTAGGTTTAGGGTTAGCATTAGGGTTAGGGTTAGGTTTAGGATTAGTGTTTCAGTTACGGTTAGGGTTAGGTTAAGGTTAGGGTTAGGGTTAGGTTTAGGGTTTGATTTAGGGTTAGGGTTAGGGTTAGGGTTAGTGTTAGGGTTTGGGTTAGGGTTAGGGTTACGACTAGGGTTAGGGTTAGGTTTAGGGTTAGCATTAGTTTTAGGATTAGGGTTAGGGTTAGGGTTTGGGTTTGGGTTAGGGTTAGGGTTAGGGTTAGGGTTTGGGTTAGGGTTAGGGTTAAGTTTTGAGTTAGGGTTACGGTTAAGGTTAGGATTAGGCTTAGGTTTTGTGTTAAGATTAGGGTTTGGTTTAGGGTTAGGGTTAGGTTTAGGGTTTGGGTTAAAGTTACGTTTAGGGTTAGGTTTTGTTTTAGGGTTAGGGTTAGGGTTAGGATTAGGTTTAGGGTTTAGGTTTTCGGTTAGGTTTAGTGTTAGGGTTAGGATTAGGGTTTGGGTTAGGGTTTAGGTTTGGTTAGGTTTAGGGTTTGGTTTAGCTTTACGGTTAGGGTTATTGTTAGGGTTAGCGTTAGGGTTAGGGTTAGGGTTAGGTTTCCGATTAGAGTTAGGTTTAGAGTTTGGGTTTGGGTAAGGGTTAAGGTTAGGGTTAGGGTTAGGGTTAGGGTTAGGGTTAGGGTTAGGGTTAGGACTAGGATTAGGGTTAGGGTTAGGGTTAGGGTTAGGATTAGGGTTATGGTTTGGGTTTAGGTTTGGGTTATGGTTAGGTTAAGTGTTAGGGTTACAGTTTAGTGTTAGGGTTAGGGTTAGGGTTTCGGTTTCGGTTATGTTTTGGGCTAGATTTAGGTTTAGGGTTAGGGTTTGGGTTCGGATTAGGATTAGGGTTAGGGTTTGGGTTAGGGTTAGGGTTAGGGTTTGAGTTAGGGTTAGGGTTAGGGTTAGGATTAGGGTTAGGGTTTGTGTTAAGATTAGGGTTTGGGTTTGGGTTAGGGTTAGGGTTAGGCTTAGGGTTAGGGTCAGAATTAGGGTTAGGGTTAGGGTTAGGGTTACGGTTAGGGTTAGGGTTAGGGTTAGGATAAAGAGGACGGTTAGTGTTAGGGCTAGGATTAGGGTGATTATTTTGGTTAAGGTTTGGGTTAGGGTTAGGGTTACGGTTTGGGTTAGTGTTAGAGTGAGGGTTTGAGTTAGGGTTAGGTTTAGGGTTAGGTTAGGTTTTGGGTTAGAGATAGGGTTAGGGTTAGGGTTTGGGTTTGGTTTAGAGTTAGGTTTAGGTTAGGGTTTGGGTTAGAGTTAGGGTTAGGGTTAGGTGTTGGATTAGGGTTATGGTTAGGGTTAGGGTTAGGATTAGGGTTAGGGTTAGGGTTCCGATTAGAGTTAGGTTTAGAGTTTGGGTTTGGGTAAGGGTTAAGGTTAGGGTTAGGGTTACGGTTAGGGTTAGGGATAGGACTAGGTTTAGGGTTAGGTTTAGGGTTAGGATTAGGGTTAGGGTTTGTGTTTAGGTTTGGGTTATGGTTAGGGTAAGTGTTAGGGTTAGGGTTTAGGGTTAGGTTTAGGTTTAGGGTTAGGGTTTCGGTTTGGGTTATATTTTGGGTTAGGTTTAGCTTTATGGTTAGGGTTATTGTTAGGGTTAGCGTTAGGGTTAGGGTTAGGGTTAGGTTTCCGATTAGAGTTAGGTTTAGAGTTTGGGTTTGGGTAAGGGTTAAGGTTAGGGTTAGGGTTAGGGTTAGGGTTAGGGTTAGGGTTAGGGTTAGGGTTAGGGTTAGGACTAGGATTAGGGTTAGTGTTAGGGTTAGGGTTAGGATTAGGGTTAGGGTTTGGGTTTAGGTTTGGGTTATGTTTAGGGTAAGTGTTAGGCTTACAGTTTAGTGTTAGGGTTAGGCTTAGGGTTTCGGTTTAGGTTATGCTTTGGCCTAGATTTAGGTTTAAGGTTAGGGTTTGGATTCGGGTTAGGATTAGGGTTAGAGTTTGGGTTAGGGTTAGGGTAAGCGTTTGAGTTAGGGTTAGGGTTAGGGTTAGGATTAGGGTTAGGGTTTGTGTTAAGATTAGGGTTTGGGTTTGGGTTAGGGTTAGGGTTAGGGTTAGGGTTAGGGTCAGAATTAGGGTTAGGGTTAGGGTTAGGGTTAGGGTTAGGGCCAGGAAAAGGAGGAGGGTTAGTGTTAGGGCTAGGATTAGGGATATAATTTGGGTTAAGGTTTGGGTTAGGGTTAGGGTCACGGTTTGGGTTAGTGTTAGAGTGAGGGTTTGAGTTAGGGTTAGGTTTAGGGTTAGGTTAGGTTTTGGGTTAGAGATAGGGTTAGGGTTAGGGTTTGGGTTTGGTTTAGAGTTAGGTTTAGGTTAGGGTTTGGGTTAGAGTTAGGGTTAGGGTTAGGTGTTGGATTAGGGTTATGGTTAGGGTTAGGGTTAGGATTAGGGTTAGGGTTAGGGTTCCTATTAGAGTTAGGTTTAGAGTTTGGGTTTGGGTAAGGGTTAAGGTTAGGGTTAGGGTTACGGTTAGGGTTAGGGATAGGACTAGGTTTAGGGTTAGGTTTAGGGTTAGGATTAGGGTTAGGGTTTGTGTTTAGGTTTGGGTTATGGTTAGGGTAAGTGTTAGGGTTAGAGTTTAGGGTTAGGTTTAGGGTTAGGGTTAGGGTTTCGGTTTGGGTTATATTTTGGGTTAGGTTTAGGGGTAGGGTTAGGGTTTGGGTTTGAATTAGGTTTAGGCTTAGCATTAGGGTTAGGGTTAGGTTTAGGATTAATGTTTCAGTTAAGGTTAGGGTTAGGGTTAGGATAAGGATGAGGGTTAGTGTTAGGGTTAGGATTAGGGTTATTATTTGGGTTATGGTTTGGGTTAGGGTTAGGGTTAGGGTTAGGGTTAGGGTTTGCGTTAGGGTTAGGGTTAGGGTTAGGGTTTGTGTTAAGATTAGGGTTTGGTTTAGGGTTAGGGTTAGGGTTAGGATAAGGATGAGGATTAGTGTTAGGGTTAGGATTAGGGTTATTATTTGGGTTATGGTTTGGGTTAGGTTTAGGGTTACGGTTTGGGTTTGTGTTAGAGTCAGGGTTTGAGTTAGGGTTAGGTTTAGGGTTAGGTTAGGGTTTGGGTTAGAGTAAGGGTTAGGGTTAGGGTTTGGGTTTGGTTTAGAGTTAGGTTTAGTTTAGGGTATGGGTTAGAGTTAGGGTTAGGGTGAGGTGTTGGATTAGGGTTATGTTTAGGGTTAGGGTTAGGATTAGGGTTATGGTTAGGGTTCCGATTAGAGTTAGGTTTAGAGTTTGGGTTTGGGTAAGGGTTAAGTTTAGGGTTAGGGTTACGGTTAGGGTTAGGGATAGGACTAGGATTAGGGTTAGGTTTAGGGTTAGGATTAGTGTTAGTGTTTGTGTTTAGGTTTGGGTTATGGTTAGGGTAAGTGTTAGGGTTAGGTTTTAGGGTTAGGGTTAGGGTTTCGGTTTGGGTTATATTTTGGGTTAGTTTTAGGGTTAGGGTTAGGGCTTGGGTTCGGGTTAGGATTAGGGTTAGGGTTTGAGTTTGAATTAGGTTTAGGGTTAGCAATAGGGTTAGGGTTAGGTTTAGGATTAGTGTTTCAGTTAGGGTTAGGGTTAGGTTAAGGATAGGGTTAGGGTTAGGTTTAGGGTTTATTTTAGGGTTAGGGTTAGGGTTAGGGTTAGTGTTAGGGTTCGGGTTAGGGTTAGGGTTACGACTAGGGTTAGGTTTAGGTTTAGGGTTAGCATTAGTTTTAGGATTAGGGTTAGGGTTAGGTTTTGGGTTTGGGTAAGGGTTAGGGTTAGGGTTAGGGTTTGGGTTAGGGTTAGGGTTAGGGTTAACGTTTGAGTTAGGGTTACGGTTAGGGTTAGGATTAGGGTTAGGATTTGTGTTAAGATTAGGGTTTGGTTTAGGGTTAGGGTTAGGGTTTGGGTTAAAGTTACGTTTAGGGTTAGGTTTTGTTTTAGGGTTAGGGTTAGGGTTAGGATTAGGTTTAGGGTTTAGGTTTTCGGTTAGTTTTAGTGTTAAGGTTAGGGTTAGGATTAGGGTTTGGTTTAGGTTTTTAGGTTTGGTTAGGTTTAGGGTTAGGGTTAGGGTTATGGTTAGATTTAGCTTTACGGTTAGGGTTAGGGTTATGGTTAAGGTTAGCGTTAGGGTTAGGGTTAGGGTTAGGCTTCCGATTAGAGTTAGGTTTAGAGTTTGGGTTTGGGTAAGGATTAAGGTTAGGGTTAGGGTTAGTGTTAGGGTTAGGGTTAGGACTAGGATTAGGGTTAGGGTTAGGGTTAGGATTAGGGTTAGGGTTTGGGTTTAGGTTTGGGTTATGGTTAGGGTAAGTGTTAGGGTTACAGTTTAGGGTTAGGTTTAGGGTTAGGGTTAGGGTTTCGGTTTGGGTTATGTTTTGGGCTAGGTTTAGGTTTAGGGTTAGGGTTTGGGTTCGGGTTACGATTAGGGTTATTGTTTGAGTTTGAATTAGGTTTAGGGTTAGCATTAGGTTTAGGGTTAGGTTTAGGATTAGTGTTTCAGTTAGGGTTAGGGTTAGGATTAAGGTTAGGGTTAGGGTTAGGTTTAGGGTTTGATTTAGGGTTAGGGTTAGGGTTAGGGTTAGTGTTAGGGTTTGGGTTAGGGTTAGGGTTAGGACTAGGGTTAGTGTTAGGGTTAGGTTTAGGGTTAGCTTTAGGGTTAGGGTTAGCTTTAGGGTTAGGATAAGGGTTAGGGTTTGAGTTTGACTTAGGTTTAGGGTTAGCATTACGGTTAGGGTTAGGTTTAGTATAAGTATTTCAGTTAGGGTTAGGTTTAGGGTTAGGGTTTGGGTTCGGGTTAGGGTTAGGGTTAGGGTTAGGGTTTGATTTAGGGTTAGGGTTAGGCTTAGGGTTAGTGTAAGGGTTTGGGCTAGGGTTAGGGTTAGGGTTAGCGTTTGGGTTAGGGTTAGGGTTAGGGTTAGGGTTAGGGTTAGGGTTAGGTTTAGGATTAGTGTTTCAGTTAGGGTTAGGATTAGGGTTGACGTTAGGGTTAGGGTTAGGTTAAGGGTTTGATTTAGGTTTAGGGTTAGGGTTAGGGTTAGTGTTAGGGTTTGGGTTAGGGTTAGGGTTAGGACTAGGGTCAGTGTTAGGGTTAGGTTTAGGGTTAGCATTAGGGTTAGGATTAGGGTTAGGGTTAGGGTTTGGTTTAGGGTTAGGGTTTGGGTTAGGGTTAGGATTAGGGTTAGGGTTAGGGTTTGGGTTAGGGTTACGGTTAGGGTTAGGATTAGGGTTAGGGTTAGTGTTAGGGTTAGGACGAGGGTTAGTGTTAGGGTTAGGTTTAGGGTTAGCATTAGGGTTAGGATTAGGGTTAGGGTTAGGGTTAGGGTTAGGGTTTGGGTTAGGATTAGGGTTAGGGTTAGGGTTTGGGTTAGGGTTAGGGTTAGGATTAGGGTTAGGGTTTGTGTTAAGATTAGGGTTTGGGTTTGGGTTAGGGTTAGGGTTAGGTTTAGGGTTCGGATTAGGGTTGGAATTATGGTTAGGGTTAAGGTTAGGGTTAGGGTTAGGGTTAGGGTTAGGGTTATTATTTGGGTTATGGTTTGTGTTAGGGTTACGGTTAGGGTTTGTGTTAGTGTTAGACGTAGGGTTTGAATTAGGGATAGGTTTAGAGTTAGGTTAGGGTTTGGGTTAGAGTTAGGGTTAGGGTTAGGGTTTGGGTTTGGTTTAGGGTTTGTGTTAAGATTAGGGTTTGGGTTTGGGTTAGGGTTAGGGTTAGGGTTAGGGTTAGGGTTAGGGTTAGAATTAGGGTTAGGGTTAGGGTTAGGGTTAGGGTTAGGATAAGGATGAGGGTTAGTGTTAGGGTTAGGATTAGGGTTATTATTTGGGTTATGGTTTGGGTTAGGGTTAGGGTTACGGTTTGGGTTAGTGTTAGAGTGAGGGTTTGTGTTAGGGTTAGGTTTAGGGTTAGGTTAGGGTTTGGGTTAGAGTTAGGGTTAGGGTTAGGGTTTGGGTTAGGGTTAGGGTTAGGGTTAGGGTTACGGTTTGATTTAGGGTTAGGGTTAGGCTTAGGGTTAGCGTAAGGGTTTGGGTTAGGGTTAGGGTTAGGACTAGGGTTAGTGTTAGGGTTAGGTTTAGGGTTAGCATTAGGGTTAGGATTAGGGTTAGGGTTAGGGTTTGGGTTAGGGTTAGGGTTAGGGTTAGGGTAAGGGTTTGGGTTAGGGTTAGGTTTAGGGTTAGGGTTTGGGTTAGGGTTAGGGTTAGGGTTAGGATTAGGGTTAGGGTTTGTGTTAAGATTAGGGTTTGGGTTTGGGTTAGGGTTAGGGTTAGGGTTAGAATTAGGGTTAGGGTTAGGGTTAGGGTTAGGGTTAGGGTTAGGGTTACTACTAGGGTTATCGTTAGGTTTAGGGTTAGCATTAGTTTTAGGATTAGGGTTAGGTTTTGGGTTTGGGTAAGGGTTAGGGTTAGGGTTAGGGTTAGGGTTTGGGTTAGGGTTAGGGTTTGGGTTAGGTTTAGGGTTGGAGTTAGGATTAGGGTTAGGGTTAGCATTAGGGTTAGGGTTAGGTTTAGTATAAGTATTTCAGTTAGGGTTCGGGTTAGGGTTAGGGTTTGGTTTTGGGTTAGGGTTCCGAGTAGAGTTAGGTTTAGAGTTTGGGTTTGGGTAAGGGTTAAGGTTAGGGTTAGGGTTAGGGTTAGGGTTAGGGTTAGGGTTAGGGTTAGGACTAGGATTAGGGTTAGGGTTAGGGTTAGGGTTAGGATTAGGGTTAGGGTTTGGGTTTAGGTTTGGGTTATGGTTAGGTTAAGTGTTAGGGTTACAGTTTAGTGTTAGGGTTATGGTTAGGGTTTCGGTTTCGGTTATGTTTTGGGCTAGATTTAGGTTTAGGGTTAGGGTTTGGGTTCGGATTAGGATTAGGGTTAGGGTTTGGGTTAGGGTTAGGGTTAGGGTTTGAGTTAGGGTTAGGGTTAGGGTTAGGATTAGGGTTAGGGTTTGTGTTAAGATTAGGGTTTGGGTTTGGGTTAGGGTTAGGGTTAGGGTTAGGGTTAGGGTCAGAATTAGGGTTAGGGTTAGGGTTAGGGTTAGGGTTAGGGTTAGGGTTAGGGTTAGGATAAGGAGGAGGGTTAGTGTTAGGGTTAGGATTATGGTTATTATTTGTGTTAAGGTTTGGGTTAGGGTTAGGGTTACGGTTTGGGTTAGTGTTAGAGTGAGGGTTTGAGTTAGGGTTAGGTTTAGGGTTAGGTTAGGTTTTGGGTTAGAGATAGGGTTAGGGTTAGGGTTTGGGTTTGGTTTAGAGTTAGGTTTAGGTTAGGGTTTGGGTTAGAGTTAGGGTTAGGGTTAGGTGTTGGATTAGGGTTATGGTTAGGGTTAGGGTTAGGATTAGGGTTAGGGTTAGGGTTCCGATTAGAGTTAGGTTTAGAGTTTGGGTTTGGGTAAGGGTTAAGGTTAGGGTTAGGGTTACGGTTAGGGTTAGGGATAGGACTAGGTTTAGGGTTAGGTTTAGGGTTAGGATTAGGGTTAGGGTTTGTGTTTAGGTTTGGGTTATGGTTAGGGTAAGTGTTAGGGTTAGGGTTTAGGGTTAGGTTTAGGTTTAGGGTTAGGGTTTCGGTTTGGGTTATATTTTGGGTTAGGTTTAGCTTTATGGTTAGGGTTATTGTTAGGGTTAGCGTTAGGGTTAGGGTTAGGGTTAGGTTTCCGATTAGAGTTAGGTTTAGAGTTTGGGTTTGGGTAAGGGTTAAGGTTAGGGTTAGGGTTAGGGTTAGGGTTAGGGTTAGGGTTAGGGTTAGGGTTAGGGTTAGGACTAGGATTAGGGTTAGTGTTAGGGTTAGGGTTAGGATTAGGGTTAGGGTTTGGGTTTAGGTTTGGGTTATGTTTAGGGTAAGTGTTAGGGTTACAGTTTAGTGTTAGGGTTAGGGTTAGGGTTTCGGTTTCGGTTATGTTTTGGGCTAGATTTAGGTTTAGGGTTAGGGTTTGGGTTCGGATTAGGATTAGGGTTAGGGTTTGGGTTAGGGTTAGGGTTAGGGTTTGAGTTAGGGTTAGGGTTAAGGTTAGGATTAGGGTTAGGGTTTGTGTTAAGATTAGGGTTTGGGTTTGGGTTAGGGTTAGGGTTAGGGTTAGGGTTAGGGTCAGAATTAGGGTTAGGGTTAGGGTTAGGGTTAGGGTTAGGGTTAGGATAAGGAGGAGGGTTAGTGTTAGGGTTAGGATTAGGGTTATTATTTGGGTTAAGGTTTGGGTTAGGGTTAGGGTTACGGTTTGGGTTAGTGTTAGAGTGAGGGTTTGAGTTAGGGTTAGGTTTAGGGTTAGGTTAGGTTTTGGGTTAGAGATAGGGTTAGGGTTAGGGTTTGGGTTTGGTTTAGAGTTAGGTTTAGGTTAGGGTTTGGGTTAGAGTTAGGGTTAGGGTTAGGTGTTGGATTAGGGTTATGGTTAGGGTTAGGGTTAGGATTAGGGTTAGGGTTAGGGTTCCTATTAGAGTTAGGTTTAGAGTTTGGGTTTGGGTAAGGGTTAAGGTTAGGGTTAGGGTTACGGTTAGGGTTAGGGATAGGACTAGGTTTAGGGTTAGGTTTAGGGTTAGGATTAGGGTTAGGGTTTGTGTTTAGGTTTGGGTTATGGTTAGGGTAAGTGTTAGGGTTAGAGTTTAGGGTTAGGTTTAGGGTTAGGGTTAGGGTTTCGGTTTGGGTTATATTTTGGGTTAGGTTTAGGGGTAGGGTTAGGGTTTGGGTTTGAATTAGGTTTAGGCTTAGCATTAGGGTTAGGGTTAGGTTTAGGATTAATGTTTCAGTTAAGGTTAGGGTTAGGGTTAGGATAAGGATGAGGGTTAGTGTTAGGGTTAGGATTAGGGTTATTATTTGGGTTATGGTTTGGGTTAGGGTTAGGGTTAGGGTTAGGGTTAGGGTTTGCGTTAGGGTTAGGGTTAGGGTTAGGGTTTGTGTTAAGATTAGGGTTTGGTTTAGGGTTAGGGTTAGGGTTAGGATAAGGATGAGGATTAGTGTTAGGGTTAGGATTAGGGTTATTATTTGGGTTATGGTTTGGGTTAGGTTTAGGGTTACGGTTTGGGTTTGTGTTAGAGTCAGGGTTTGAGTTAGGGTTAGGTTTAGGGTTAGGTTAGGGTTTGGGTTAGAGTAAGGGTTAGGGTTAGGGTTTGGGTTTGGTTTAGAGTTAGGTTTAGTTTAGGGTATGGGTTAGAGTTAGGGTTAGGGTGAGGTGTTGGATTAGGGTTATGTTTAGGGTTAGGGTTAGGATTAGGGTTATGGTTAGGGTTCCGATTAGAGTTAGGTTTAGAGTTTGGGTTTGGGTAAGGGTTAAGTTTAGGGTTAGGGCTACGGTTAGGGTTAGGGATAGGACTAGGATTAGGGTTAGGTTTAGGGTTAGGCTTAGTGTTAGTGTTTGTGTTTAGGTTTGGGTTATGGTTAGGGTAAGTGTTAGGGCTAGGTTTTAGGGTTAGGGTTAGGGTTTCGGTTTGGGTTATATTTTGGGTTAGTTTTAGGGTTAGGGTTAGGGTTTGGGTTCGGGTTAGGATTAGGGTTAGGGTTTGAGTTTGAATTAGGTTTAGGGTTAGCAATAGGGTTAGGGTTAGGTTTAGGATTAGTGTTTCAGTTAGGGTTAGGGTTAGGTTAAGGATAGGGTTAGGGTTAGGTTTAGGGTTTATTTTAGGGTTAGGGTTAGGGTTAGGGTTAGTGTTAGGGTTCGGGTTAGGGTTAGGGTTACGACTAGGGTTAGGGTTAGGTTTAGGGTTAGCATTAGTTTTAGGATTAGGGTTAGGGTTAGGTTTTGGGTTTGGGTAAGGGTTAGGGTTAGGGTTAGGGTTTGGGTTAGGGTTAGGGTTAGGGTTAACGTTTGAGTTAGGGTTACGGTTAGGGTTAGGATTAGGGTTAGGATTTGTGTTAAGATTAGGGTTTGGTTTAGGGTTAGGGTTAGGGTTTGGGTTAAAGTTACGTTTAGGGTTAGGTTTTGTTTTAGGGTTAGGGTTAGGGTTAGGATTAGGTTTAGGGTTTAGGTTTTCGGTTAGTTTTAGTGTTAAGGTTAGGGTTAGGATTAGGGTTTGGTTTAGGTTTTTAGGTTTGGTTAGGTTTAGGGTTAGGGTTAGGGTTATGGTTAGATTTAGCTTTACGGTTAGGGTTAGGGTTATGGTTAAGGTTAGCGTTAGGGTTAGGGTTAGGGTTAGGCTTCCGATTAGAGTTAGGTTTAGAGTTTGGGTTTGGGTAAGGATTAAGGTTAGGGTTAGGGTTAGTGTTAGGGTTAGGGTTAGGACTAGGATTAGGGTTAGGGTTAGGGTTAGGATTAGGGTTAGGGTTTGGGTTTAGGTTTGGGTTATGGTTAGGGTAAGTGTTAGGGTTACAGTTTAGGGTTAGGTTTAGGGTTAGGGTTAGGGTTTCGGTTTGGGTTATGTTTTGGGCTAGGTTTAGGTTTAGGGTTAGGGTTTGGGTTCGGGTTACGATTAGGGTTAGTGTTTGAGTTTGAATTAGGTTTAGGGTTAGCATTAGGTTTAGGGTTAGGTTTAGGATTAGTGTTTCAGTTAGGGTTAGGGTTAGGATTAAGGTTAGGGTTAGGGTTAGGTTTAGGGTTTGATTTAGGGTTAGGGTTAGGGTTAGGGTTAGTGTTAGGGTTTGGGTTAGGGTTAGGGTTA
>JAJHUQ010000032.1:12325000-12365000 GCA_035773235.1 Eospalax fontanierii
TAAGGATTAGGGTTAGTGTTAGGGTTAGGATTAGGGTTATTATTTGGGTTATGGTTTGGGTTAGGGTTAGGGTTACGGTTTGGGTTAGTGTTAGAGTGAGGGTTTGTGTTAGGGTTAGGTTTAGGGTTAGGTTAGGGTTTGGGTTAGAGGTAGGGTTAGGGTGAGGGTTTGGGTTTGGTTTAGTGAAAGGTTTAGGTTAGGGTTTGGGTTAGAGTTAGGGTTAGGTTGAGGTGTTGGATTAGGGTTATGGTTAGGGTTAGGGTTAGGATTAGGGTTAGGGTTAGGGTTCCGATTAGAGTTAGGTTTAGAGTTAGGGTTAGGGTTTGAGTTAGGTTTAGAGTTTGGGTTTGTTTAAGGGTTAAGGTTAGGGTTAGGGTTAGGGTTAGGGTTAGGGTTAGGGTTAGGACTAGGATTAGGGTTAGGGTTAGGGTTAGGATTAGGGTTAGGGGTTGGGTTTAGGTTTGGGTTATGGTTAGTGTAAGTGTTAGGGTTACAGTTTAGTGTTAGGGATAGGGTTAGGGTTTCGGTTTCGGTTATGTTTTGGGCTAGATTTAGGGTTAGGGTTAGGGTTTGGGTTCGGATTAGGATTACGGTTAGGGTTTGGGTTAGGGTGAGGGTTAGGGTTTGGGTTAGGTTTAGGGTTAGGGTTAGAATTAGGGTTAGGGTTTGGATTAGAGTTAGGGTTAGGTTGAGGTGTTGGATTAGGGTTATGGTTAGGGTTAGGGTTAGGGTTAGGATTAGGGTTAGGGTTAGGGTTCTGATTAGAGTTAGGTTTAGAGTTTGGGTTTGGGTAAGGGTTAAGGTTAGGGTTAGGGTTACGGTTAGGGTTAGGGATAGGACTAGGATTAGGGTTAGATTTAGGGTTAGGATTAGGATTAGGGTTTGTGTTTAGGTTTGGGTTATGGTTAGGGTAAGTGTTAGGGTTAGGGTTTAGGGTTAGGTTTAGGGTTAGGGTTAGGGTTTCGGTTTGGGTTATATTTTGGGTTAGTTTTAGGATTAGGTTTAGGGTTTGAGTTTGAATTAGGTTTAGGGTTAGCATTAGGGTTAGGGTTAGGTTTAGGATTAGTGTTATAGTTACGGTTAGGGTTACGTTAAGGTTAGGGTTAGGGTTAGGTTTAGGGTTTGATTTATGGTTAGGGTTAGGGTTAGGGTTAGGGTTAGTGTTAGGATTTGGGTTCGGGTTAGGGTTACGACTAGGGTTAGGGTTAGGTTTAGGGTTAGCATTAATTTTAGGATTAGGGTTAGGGTTTGGGTTTGGGTTTGGGTTAGGTTTAGGTTTAGGGTTAGGGTTTGGGTTAGGGTTAGGGTTAGGTTTAACGTTTGAGTTAGGGTTACGGTTAGGGATAGGATTAGGGTTAGGGTTTGTGTTAAGATTAGGGTTTGGTTTAGGGTTAGGGTTAGGGTTTGGGTTAAAGTTATGTTTAGGGTTAGGTTTTGTTTTAGGGTTAGGGTTAGGGTTAGGATTAGGTTTAGGGTTTAGGTTTTCGGTTAGGTTTAGTGTTAGGGTTAGGGTTAGGATTAGGGTTTGGGTTAGGGTTTAGGTTTGTTTAGGTTTAGGGTTAGGGTTAGGTTTATGGTTAGGTTTAGCTTTCCGGTTAGGGTTAGGGTTATGGTTAGTTAGCGTTAGGGTTAGGGTTAGGGTTAGGGTTCCGATTAGAGTTAGGTTTAGAGTTTGGGTTTGGGTAAGGGTTAAGGTTAGGGTTAGGGTTAGGGTTAGGGTTAGGGTTAGGGTTACAGTTTAGTGTTAGGGTTAGGGTTAGGGTTTCGCTTTCTGTTATGTTTTGGAATAGATTTAGGTTTAGGGTTAGGGTTTGGGTTCGGATTAGGATTAGGGTTAGGGTTTGGGTTAGGGTTAGGGTTAGGGTTTGGGTTAGGGTTAGGGTT
This sequence comes from Eospalax fontanierii, assembly GCA_035773235.1. Taxonomy (NCBI): domain Eukaryota; kingdom Metazoa; phylum Chordata; class Mammalia; order Rodentia; family Spalacidae; genus Eospalax; species Eospalax fontanierii. The sequence goes on from JAJHUQ010000032.1 coordinate 12,326,885, forward strand.
AGGGTTAGGATTAGGGTTAGGGTTTGTGTTAAGATTAGGGTTTGGGCTTGGGCTAGGGTTAGGGTTAGGGTTAGGGCTAGGGTTTGGATAAGGAGGAGGGTTAGTGTTAGGGCTAGGATTAGGGTTATTATTTGGGTTATGGTTTGGGTTAGGGCTAGGGCTACGGTTTGGGTTAGTGTTAGAGTGAGGGTTTGAGTTAGGGCTAGGTTTAGGGTTAGGTTAGGGTTTGGGTTAGAGTTAGGGTTAGGGTTAGGGTTTGGTTTTGGTTTAGAGTTAGGTTTAAGTTAGTTTTTGGGTTAGAGTTAGGGTTAGGGTGAGGTGTTGGATTAGGGTTATGGTTAGGGTTAGTGTTAGGATTAGGTTTAGGGTTAGGGTTCCGATTAGAGTTAGGTTTAGAGTTTGGTTTTGGGTAAGGGTTAAGGTTAGGGTTAGGGTTACGGTTAGGGTTAGGGAAAGGACTAGGATTAGGGTTAGGTTTAGCTTTACGGTTAGGGTTAGGTTTATGGTTAGGATTAGGGTTAGGGTTTGTGTTTAGGTTTGGGTTATGGTTAGGGTAAGTGTTAGGGTTAGGGTTTAGGGTTAGGTTTAGGGTTAGGGTTAGGGTTTCGTTTTGGGTTATATTTTGGGTTAGGTTTAGGGGTAGGGTTAAGTTTTGGGTTCGGGTTAGGATTAAGGTTAGGGTTTGAGTTTGAATTAGGTTTAGGCTTAGCATTAGGGTTAGGGTTAGGTTTAGGATTAATGTTTCTGTTAGGGTTAGGGTTAGGGTTAGGATAAGGATGAGGGTTAGTGTTAGGGTTAGGATTAGGGTTATTATTTGGGTTATGGTTTGGGTTAGGGTTAGGGTTAGGGTTAGGGTTAGGGTTTGCGTTAGGGTTAGGGTTAGGGTTAGGGTTAGGGTTAGGGTTAGGGTTAGGATAAGGATGAAGGTTAGTGTTAGGGTTAGGATTAGGGTTATTATTTGGGTTATGGTTTGTGTTAGGGTTAGGGTTCCGGTTTGGGTTTCTGTTAGAGTGAGGGTTTGAGTTAGGGTTAGTTTTCGGGTTAGGTTAGGGTTTGGGTTAGAGTTAGGGTTAGGGTTAGGGTTTGGGTTTGGTTTAGAGTTAGGTTTAGGTTAGGTTTTGGGTTAGAGTTAGTTTTAGGGTGAGGTGTTGGATTAGGGTTATGGTTAGGGTTAGGGTTAGGATTAGGGTTATGGTTAGGGTTCCGATTAGAGTTAGGTTTAGAGTTTGGGTTTGGATAAGGGTTAAGGTTAGGGTTAGGGTTACGGTTAGGGTTAGGGATAGGACTAGGATTAGGGTTACGTTTAGGGTTAGGATTAGGGTTATGGTTTGTGTTTAGGTTTGGGTTATGGTTAGGGTAAGTGTTAGGGTTAGGGTTTAGGGTTAGGTTTAGGGTTAGGGTTAGGGTTTCGGTTTGGGTTATATTTTGGGTTAGGATTAGGGTTAGGGTTAGGTTTTGGGTTCGGGTTAGGATTAGGGTTAGGGTTTGAGTTTGAATTAGGTTTAGGGTTAGCATTAGGGTTAGGGTTAGGTTTAGGATTAGTGTTTCAGTTACGGTTAGGGTTAGGTTAAGGTTAGGGTTAGGGTTAGGTTTAGGGTTTGATTTAGGGTTAGGGTTAGGGTTAGGGTTAGTGTTAGGGTTTGGGTTAGGGTTAGGGTTACGACTAGGGTTAGGGTTAGGTTTAGGGTTAGCATTAGTTTTAGGATTAGGGTTAGGGTTAGGGTTTGGGTTTGGGTTAAAGTTACGTTTAGGGTTAGGTTTTGGGTTAGGGTTAGGGTTAACGTTTGAGTTAGGGTTACGGTTAAGGTTAGGATTAGACTTAGGTGGTGTGTGAAGAGTAGGGTTTGGTTTAGGGTTAGGGTTAGGGTTTGGGTTAAAGTTACGTTTAGGGTTAGGTTTTGTTTTAGGGTTAGGGTTAGGGTTAGGATTAGGTTTAGGGTTTAGGTTTTCGGTTAGGTTTAGTGTTAGGGTTAGGATTAGGGTTTGGGTTAGGGTTTAGGTTTGGTTAGGTTTAGGGTTTGGTTTAGCTTTACGGTTAGGGTTATTGTTAGGGTTAGCGTTAGGGTTAGGGTTAGGGTTAGGTTTCCGATTAGAGTTAGGTTTAGAGTTTGGGTTTGGGTAAGGGTTAAGGTTAGGGTTAGGGTTAGGGTTAGGGTTAGGGTTAGGGTTAGGGTTAGGGTTAGGACTAGGATTAGGGTTAGGGTTAGGGTTAGGGTTAGGATTAGGGTTAGGGTTTGGGTTTAGGTTTGGGTTATGGTTAGGGTAAGTGTTAGGGTTACAGTTTAGTGTTAGGGTTAGGGTTAGGGTTTCGGTTTCGGTTATGCTTTGGGCTAGATTTAGGTTTAGGGTTAGGGTTTGGGTTCGGATTAGGATTAGGGTTAGGGTTTGGGTTAGGGTTAGGGTTAGGGTTTGAGTTAGGGTTAGGGTTAGGGTTAGGATTAGGGTTAGGGTTTGTGTTAAGATTAGGGTTTGGGTTTGGGTTAGGGTTAGGGTTAGGGTTAGGGTTAGGGTCAGAATTAGGGTTAGGGTTAGGGTTAGGGTTAGGGTTAGATTTAGCTTTCCGGTTAGGGTTAGGGTTATGGTTAGTTAGCGTTAGGGTTAGGGTTAGGGTTAGGGTTCCGATTAGAGTTAGGTTTAGAGTTTGGGTTTGGGTAAGGGTTAAGGTTAGGGTTAGGGTTAGGGTTAGGGTTAGGGTTAGGGTTACAGTTAAGTGTTAGGGTTAGAGTTAGGGTTTCGCTTTCGGTTATGTTTTGGAATAGATTTAGGTTTAGGGTTAGGGTTTGGGTTCGGATTAGGATTAGGGTTAGGGTTTGGGTTAGGGTTAGGGTTAGGGTTTGGGTTAGGGTTAGGGTTAGGGTTAGGATTAGGGTTAGGGTTTGTGTTAAGATTAGGGTTTGGGTTTGGGTTAGGGTTAGGGTTAGGGTTAGGGTTAGGGTTTGGATAAGGAGGAGGGTTAGTGTTAGGGTTAGGATTAGGGTTATTATTTGGGTTATGGTTTGGGTTAGGGTTAGGGTTACGGTTTGGGTTAGTGTTAGAGTGAGGGTTTGAGTTCGGGCTAGGTTTAGGGTTAGGTTAGGGTTTGGGTTGGAGTTAGGGTTAGGGTTAGGGTTTGGGTTTGGGTTAGAGTTAGGTTTAAGTTAGTTTTTGGGTTAGAGTTAGGGTTAGGGTGAGGTGTTGGATTAGGGTTATGGTTAGGGTTAGTGTTAGGATTAGGTTTAGGGTTAGGGTTCCGATTAGAGTTAGGTTTAGAGTTTGGTTTTGGGTAAGGGTTAAGGTTAGGGTTAGGGTTACGGTTAGGGTTAGGGAAAGGACTAGGATTAGGGTTAGGTTTAGCTTTACCGATTAGGGTTAGGTTTATGGTTAGGATTAGGGTTAGGGTTTGTGTTTAGGTTTGGGTTATGGTTAGGGTAAGTGTTAGGGTTAGGGTTTAGGGTTAGGTTTAGGGTTAGGGTTAGGGTTTCGTTTTGGGTTATATTTTGGGTTAGGTTTAGGGGTAGGGTTAAGTTTTGGGTTCGGGTTAGGATTAAGGTTAGGGTTTGAGTTTGAATTAGGTTTAGGCTTAGCATTAGGGTTAGGGTTAGGTTTAGGATTAATGTTTCAGTTAGGGTTAGGGTTAGGGTTAGGATAAGGATGAGGGTTAGTGTTAGGGTTAGGATTAGGGTTATTATTTGGGTTATGGTTTGGGTTAGGGTTAGGGTTAGGGTTAGGGTTAGGGTTTGCGTTAGGGTTAGGGTTAGGGTTAGGGTTAGGGTTAGGGTTAGGGTTAGGATAAGGATGAAGGTTAGTGTTAGGGTTAGGATTAGGGTTATTATTTGGGTTATGGTTTGTGTTAGGGTTAGGGTTCCGGTTTGGGTTTCTGTTAGAGTGAGGGTTTGAGTTAGGGTTAGTTTTCGGGTTAGGTTAGGGTTTGGGTTAGAGTTAGGGTTAGGGTTAGGGTTTGGGTTTGGTTTAGAGTTAGGTTTAGGTTAGGTTTTGGGTTAGAGTTAGTTTTAGGGTGAGGTGTTGGATTAGGGTTATGGTTAGGGTTAGGGTTAGGATTAGGGTTATGGTTAGGGTTCCGATTAGAGTTAGGTTTAGAGTTTGGGTTTGGATAAGGGTTAAGGTTAGGGTTAGGGTTACGGTTAGGGTTAGGGATAGGACTAGGATTAGGGTTACGTTTAGGGTTAGGATTAGGGGTAGGGTTTGTGTTTAGGTTTGGGTTATGGTTAGGGTAAGTGTTAGGAGTAGGGGTTAGGGTTAGGTCTAGGGTTGGGGTTAGGGTTTCGGTTTGGGTTATATTTTGGGTTAGGATTAGGGTTAGGGTTAGGTTTTGGGTTCGGGTTAGGATTAGGGTTAGGGTTTGAGTTTGAATTAGGTTTAGGGTTAGCATTAGGGTTAGGGTTAGGTTTAGGATTAGTGTTTCAGTTACGGTTAGGGTTAGGTTAAGGTTAGGGTTAGGGTTAGGTTTAGGGTTTGATTTAGGGTTAGGGTTAGGGTTAGGGTTAGTGTTAGGGTTTGGGTTAGGGTTAGGGTTACGACTAGGGTTAGGGTTAGGTTTAGGGTTAGCATTAGTTTTAGGATTAGGGTTAGGGTTAGGGTTTGGGTTTGGGTTAGGGTTAGGGTTAGGGTTAGGGTTTGGGTTAGGGTTAGGGTTAACGTTTGAGTTAGGGTTACGGTTAAGGTTAGGATTAGGCTTAGGTTTTGTGTTAAGATTAGGGTTTGGTTTAGGGTTAGGGTTAGGGTTTGGGTTAAAGTTACGTTTAGGGTTAGGTTTTGTTTTAGGGTTAGGGTTAGGGTTAGGATTAGGTTTAGGGTTTAGGTTTTCGGTTAGGTTTAGTGTTAGGGTTAGGATTAGGGTTTGGGTTAGGGTTTAGGTTTGGTTAGGTTTAGGGTTTGGTTTAGCTTTACGGTTAGGGTTATTGTTAGGGTTAGCGTTAGGGTTAGGGTTAGGGTTAGGTTTCCGATTAGAGTTAGGTTTAGAGTTTGGGTTTGGGTAAGGGTTAAGGTTAGGGTTAGGGTTAGGGTTAGGGTTAGGGTTAGGGTTAGGGTTAGGGTTAGGACTAGGATTAGGGTTAGGGTTAGGGTTAGGGTTAGGATTAGGGTTAGGGTTTGGGTTTAGGTTTGGGTTATGGTTAGGGTAAGTGTTAGGGTTACAGTTTAGTGTTAGGGTTAGGGTTAGGGTTTCGGTTTCGGTTATGTTTTGGGCTAGATTTAGGTTTAGGGTTAGGGTTTGGGTTCGGATTAGGATTAGGGTTAGGGTTTGGGTTAGGGTTAGGGTTAGGGTTTGAGTTAGGGTTAGGGTTAGGGTTAGGATTAGGGTTAGGGTTTGTGTTAAGATTAGGGTTTGGGTTTGGGTTAGGGTTAGGGTTAGGGTTAGGGTTAGGGTTTAGGTTTTCGGTTAGGTTTAGTGTTAGGGTTAGGGTTAGGATTAGGGTTTGGGTTAGGGTTTAGGTTTGTTTAGGTTTAGGGTTAGGGTTAGGTTTATGGTTAGGTTTAGCTTTCCGGCTAGGGTTAGGGTTATGGTTAGTTAGCGTTAGGGTTAGGGTTAGGGTTAGGGTTCCGATTAGAGTTAGGTTTAGAGTTTGGGTTTGGGTAAGGGTTAAGGTTAGGGTTAGGGTTAGGGTTAGGGTTAGGGTTAGGGTTACAGTTTAGTGTTAGAGTTAGGGTTAGGGTTTCGCTTTCGGTTATGTTTTGGAATAGATTTAGGTTTAGGGTTAGGGTTTGGGTTCGGATTAGGATTAGGGTTAGGGTTTGGGTTAGGGTTAGGGTTAGGGTTTGGGTTAGGGTTAGGGTTAGGGTTAGGATTAGGGTTAGGGTTTGTGTTAAGATTAGGGTTTCGGTTTGGGTTAGGGTTAGGGTTAGGGTTAGGGTTAGGGTTTGGATAAGGAGGAGGGTTAGTGTTAGGGTTAGGATTAGGGTTATTATTTGGGTTATGGTTTGGGTTAGGGTTGGGGTTACGGTTTGGGTTAGTGTTAGAGTGAGGGTTTGAGTTAGGGCAAGGTTTAGGTTTAGGATAGGGTTTGGGTTAGAGTTAGGGTTAGGGTTAGGGTTTGGGTTTGGTTTAGAGTTAGGTTTAAGTTAGTTTTTGGGTTAGAGTTAGGGTTAGGGTGAGGTGTTGGATTAGGGTTATGGTTAGGGTTAGTGTTAGGATTAGGTTTAGGGTTAGGGTTCCGATTAGAGTTAGGTTTAGAGTTTGGTTTTGGGTAAGGGTTAAGGTTAGGGTTAGGGTTACGGTTAGGGTTAGGGAAAGGACTAGGATTAGGGTTAGGTTTAGCTTTACGGTTAGGGTTAGGTTTATGGTTAGGATTAGGGTTAGGGTTTGTGTTTAGGTTTGGGTTATGGTTAGGGTAAGTGTTAGGGTTAGGGTTTAGGGTTAGGTTTAGGGTTAGGGTTAGGGTTTCGTTTTGGGTTATATTTTGGGTTAGGTTTAGGGGTAGGGTTAAGTTTTGGGTTCGGGTTAGGATTAAGGTTAGGGTTTGAGTTTGAATTAGGTTTAGGCTTAGCATTAGGGTTAGGGTTAGGTTTAGGATTAATGTTTCAGTTAGGGTTAGGGTTAGGGTTAGGATAAGGATGAGGGTTAGTGTTAGGGTTAGGATTAGGGTTATTATTTGGGTTATGGTTTGGGTTAGGGTTAGGGTTAGGGTTAGGGTTAGGGTTTGCGTTAGGGTTAGGGTTAGGGTTAGGGTTAGGGTTAGGGTTAGGGTTAGGATAAGGATGAAGGTTAGTGTTAGGGTTAGGATTAGGGTTATTATTTGGGTTATGGTTTGTGTTAGGGTTAGGGTTCCGGTTTGGGTTTCTGTTAGAGTGAGGGTTTGAGTTAGGGTTAGTTTTCGGGTTAGGTTAGGGTTTGGGTTAGAGTTAGGGTTAGGGTTAGGGGTTGGGTTTGGTTTAGAGTTAGGTTTAGGTTAGGTTTTGGGTTAGAGTTAGTTTTAGGGTGAGGTGTTGGATTAGGGTTATGGTTAGGGTTAGGGTTAGGATTAGGGTTATGGTTAGGGTTCCGATTAGAGTTAGGTTTAGAGTTTGGGTTTGGATAAGGGTTAAGGTTAGGGTTAGGGTTACGGTTAGGGTTAGGGATAGGACTAGGATTAGGGTTACGTTTAGGGTTAGGATTAGGGTTATGGTTTGTGTTTAGGTTTGGGTTATGGTTAGGGTAAGTGTTAGGGTTAGGGTTTAGGGTTAGGTTTAGGGTTAGGGTTAGGGTTTCGGTTTGGGTTATATTTTGGGTTAGGATTAGGGTTAGGGTTAGGTTTTGGGTTCGGGTTAGGATTAGGGTTAGGGTTTGAGTTTGAATTAGGTTTAGGGTTAGCATTAGGGTTAGGGTTAGGTTTAGGATTAGTGTTTCAGTTACGGTTAGGGTTAGGTTAAGGTTAGGGTTAGGGTTAGGTTTAGGGTTTGATTTAGGGTTAGGGTTAGGGTTAGGGTTAGTGTTAGGGTTTGGGTTAGGGTTAGGGTTACGACTAGGGTTAGGGTTAGGTTTAGGGTTAGCATTAGTTTTAGGATTAGGGTTAGGGTTAGGGTTTGGGTGTGGGTTAGGGTTAGGGTTAGGGTTAGGGTTTGGGTTAGGGTTAGGGTTAACGTTTGAGTTAGGGTTACGGTTAAGGTTAGGATTAGGCTTAGGTTTTGTGTTAAGATTAGGGTTTGGTTTAGGGTTAGGGTTAGGGTTTGGGTTAAAGTTACGTTTAGGGTTAGGTTTTGTTTTAGGGTTAGGGTTAGGGTTAGGATTAGGTTTAGGGTTTAGGTTTTCGGTTAGGTTTAGTGTTAGGGTTAGGATTAGGGTTTGGGTTAGGGTTTAGGTTTGGTTAGGTTTAGGGTTTGGTTTAGCTTTACGGTTAGGGTTATTGTTAGGGTTAGCGTTAGGGTTAGGGTTAGGGTTAGGTTTCCGATTAGAGTTAGGTTTAGAGTTTGGGTTTGGGTAAGGGTTAGGGTTAGGGTTAGGGTTAGGGTTAGGGTTAGGGTTAGGGTTAGGGTTAGGACTAGGATTAGGGTTAGGGTTAGGGTTAGGGTTAGGATTAGGGTTAGGGTTTGGGTTTAGGTTTGGGTTATGGTTAGGGTAAGTGTTAGGGTTACAGTTTAGTGTTAGGGTTAGGGTTAGGGTTTCGGTTTCGGTTATGTTTTGGGCTAGATTTAGGTTTAGGGTTAGGGTTTGGGTTCGGATTAGGATTAGGGTTAGGGTTTGGGTTAGGGTTAGGGTTAGGGTTTGAGTTATGGTTAGGGTTAGGGTTAGGATTAGGGTTAGGGTTTGTGTTAAGATTAGGGTTTGGGTTTGGGTTAGGGTTAGGGTTAGGGTTAGGGTTAGGGTCAGAATTAGGGTTAGGGTTAGGGTTAGGGTTAGGGTTAGGGTTAGGGTTAGGGTTAGGATAAGGAGGAGGGTTAGTGTTAGGGTTAGGATTAGGGTTATTATTTGGGTTAAGGTTTGGGTTAGGGTTAGGGTTACGGTTTGGGTTAGTGTTAGAGTGAGGGTTTGAGTTAGGGTTAGGTTTAGGGTTAGGTTAGGTTTTGGGTTAGAGATAGGGTTAGGGTTAGGGTTTGGGTTTGGTTTAGAGTTAGGTTTAGGTTAGGGTTTGGGTTAGAGTTAGGGTTAGGGTTAGGTGTTGGATTAGGGTTATGGTTAGGGTTAGGGTTAGGATTAGGGTTAGGGTTAGGGTTCCGATTAGAGTTAGGTTTAGAGTTTGTGTTTGGGTAAGGGTTAAGGTTAGGGTTAGGGTTACGGTTAGGGTTAGGGATAGGACTAGGTTTAGGGTTAGGTTTAGGGTTAGGATTAGGGTTAGGGTTTGTGTTTAGGTTTGGGTTATGGTTAGGGTAAGTGTTAGGGTTAGGGTTTAGGGTTAGGTTTAGGGTTAGGGTTAGGGTTTCGGTTTGGGTTATATTTTGGGTTAGGTTTAGCTTTATGGTTAGGGTTATTGTTAGGGTTAGCGTTAGGGTTAGGGTTAGGGTTAGGTTTCCGATTAGAGTTAGGTTTAGAGTTTGGGTTTGGGTAAGGGTTAAGGTTAGGGTTAGGGTTAGGGTTAGGGTTAGGGTTAGGGTTAGGGTTAGGGTTAGGGTTAGGACTAGGATTAGGGTTAGTGTTAGGGTTAGGGTTAGGATTAGGGTTAGGGTTTGGGTTTAGGTTTGGGTTATGTTTAGGGTAAGTTTTAGGGTTACAGTTTAGTGTTAGGGTTAGGGTTAGGGTTTCGGTTTCGGTTATGTTTTGGGCTAGATTTAGGTTTAGGGTTTGGGTATGGGCACGGATTAGGAATAGGGATAGGGTTTGGGTTAGGGTTAGGGTTAGGGTTTGAGATAGGGTTAGGGTAAGGGTTAGGATTAGGGTTAGGGTTTGTGTTAAGATTAGGGTTTGGGTTTGGGTTAGGGTTAGGGTTAGGGTTAGGGTTAGGGTCAGAATTAGGGTTAGGGTTAGGGTTAGGGTTAGGGTTAGGGTTAGGGTTAGGATAAGGAGGAGGGTTAGTGTTAGGGTTAGGATTAGGGTTATTATTTGGGTTAAGGTTTGGGTTAGGGTTAGGGTTACGGTTTGGGTTAGTGTTAGAGTGAGGGTTTGAGTTAGGGTTAGGTTTAGGGTTAGGTTAGGTTTTGGGTTAGAGATAGGGTTAGGGTTAGGGTTTGGGTTTGGTTTAGAGTTAGGTTTGGGTTAGGGTTTGGGTTAGAGTTAGGGTTAGGGTTAGGTGTTGGATTAGGGTTATGGTTAGGGTTAGGGTTATGATTAGGGTTAGGGTTAGGGTTCGGATTAGAGTTAGGTTTAGAGTTTGGGTTTGGGTAAGGGTTAAGGTTAGGGTTAGGGTTACGGTTAGGGTTAGGGATAGGACTAGGTTTAGGGTTAGGTTTAGGGTTAGGATTAGGGTTAGGGTTTGTGTTTAGGTTTGGGTTATGGTTAGGGTAAGTGTTAGGGTTAGAGTTTAGGGTTAGGGTTAGGGTTAGCGTTAGGGTTTCGGTTTGGGTTATATTTTGGGTTAGGTTTAGGGGTAGCGTTAGGGTTTGGGTTTGAATTAGGTTTAGGCTTAGCATTAGGGTTAGGGTTAGGTTTAGGATTAATGTTTCAGTTAAGGTTAGGGTTAGGGTTAGGATAAGGATGAGGGTTAGTGTTAGGGTTAGGATTAGGGTTATTATTTGGGTTATGGTTTGGGTTAGGGTTAGGGTTAGGGTTAGGGTTAGGGTTTGCGTTAGGGTTAGGGTTAGGGTTAGGGTTTGTGTTAAGATTAGGGTTTGGTTTAGGGTTAGGGTTAGGGTTAGGATAAGGATGAGGATTAGTGTTAGGGTTAGGATTAGGGTTATTATTTGGGTTATGGTTTGGGTTAGGTTTAGGGTTACGGTTTGGGTTTGTGTTAGAGTCAGGGTTTGAGTTAGGGTTAGGTTTAGGGTTAGGTTAGGGTTTGGGTTAGAGTAAGGGTTAGGGTTAGGGTTTGGGTTTGGTTTAGAGTTAGGTTTAGTTTAGGGTATGGGTTAGAGTTAGGGTTAGGGTGAGGTGTTGGATTAGGGTTATGTTTAGGGTTAGGGTTAGGATTAGGGTTATGGTTAGGGTTCCGATTAGAGTTAGGTTTAGAGTTTGGGTTTGGGTAAGGGTTAAGTTTAGGGTTAGGGTTACGGTTAGGGTTAGGGATAGGACTAGGATTAGGGTTAGGTTTAGGGTTAGGATTAGTGTTAGTGTTTGTGTTTAGGTTTGGGTTATGGTTAGGGTAAGTGTTAGGGTAAGGTTTTAGGGTTAGGGTTAGGGTTTCGGTTTGGGTTATATTTTGGGTTAGTTTTAGGGTTAGGGTTAGGGTTTGGGTTCGGGTTAGGATTAGGGTTAGGGTTTGAGTTTGAATTAGGTTTAGGGTTAGCAATAGGGTTAGGGTTAGGTTTAGGATTAGTGTTTCAGTTAGGGTTAGGGTTAGGTTAAGGATAGGGTTAGGGTTAGGTTTAGGGTTTATTTTAGGGTTAGGGTTAGGGTTAGGGTTAGTGTTAGGGTTCGGGTTAGGGTTAGGGTTACGACTAGGGTTAGGGTTAGGTTTAGGGTTAGCATTAGTTTTAGGATTAGGGTTAGGTTTAGGTTTTGGATTTGGCTAAGGGTTAGAGTTAGGGTTAGGGTTTGGGTTAGGGTTAGGGTTAGGGTTAACGTTTGAGTTAGGGTTACGGTTAGGGTTAGGATTAGGGTTAGGATTTGTGTTAAGATTAGGGTTTGGTTTAGGGTTAGGGTTAGGGTTTGGGTTAAAGTTACGTTTAGGGTTAGGTTTTGTTTTAGGGTTAGGGTTAGGGTTAGGATTAGGTTTAGCGTTTAGGTTTTCGGTTAGTTTTAGTGTTAAGGTTAGGGTTAGGATTAGGGTTTGGTTTAGGTTTTTAGGTTTGGTTAGGTTTAGGGTTAGGGTTAGGGTTATGGTTAGATTTAGCTTTACGGTTAGGGTTAGGGTTATGGTTAAGGTTAGCGTTAGGGTTAGGGTTAGGGTTAGGCTTCCGATTAGAGTTAGGTTTAGAGTTTGGGTTTGGGTAAGGATTAAGGTTAGGGTTAGGGTTAGTGTTAGGGTTAGGGTTAGGACTAGGATTAGGGTTAGGGTTAGGGTTAGGATTAGGGTTAGGGTTTGGGTTTAGGTTTGGGTTATGGTTAGGGTAAGTGTTAGGGTTACAGTTTAGGGTTAGGTTTAGGGTTAGGGTTAGGGTTTCGGTTTGGGTTATGTTTTGGGCTAGGTTTAGGTTTAGGGTTAGGGTTTGGGTTCGGGTTACGATTAGGGTTAGTGTTTGAGTTTGAATTAGGTTTAGGGTTAGCATTAGGTTTAGGGTTAGGTTTAGGATTAGTGTTTCAGTTAGGGTTAGGGTTAGGATTAAGGTTAGGGTTAGGGTTAGGTTTAGGGTTTGATTTAGGGTTAGGGTTAGGGTTAGGGTTAGTGTTAGGGTTTGGGTTAGGGTTAGGGTTAGGACTAGGGTTAGTGTTAGGGTTAGGTTTAGGGTTAGCTTTAGGGTTAGGGTTAGCTTTAGGGTTAGGATAAGGGTTAGGGTTAGGGTTTGGGTTAGGGTTAGGGTTAGGGTTAGGGTTAGTGTTAGGGTTAGGGTTAGGGTTAGGGTTTGGGTTAGGGTTAGGGTTAGGGTTAGGGTTAGGGTTAGTGTTAGGGTTAGGGTTAGGGTTAGGTTTAGAATTAGGGTTAGGTTTAGGGTTAGGGTTTGAGTTTGACTTAGGTTTAGGGTTAGCATTACGGTTAGGGTTAGGTTTAGTATAAGTATTTCAGTTAGGGTTAGGTTTAGGGTTAGGGTTTGGGTTCGGGTTAGGGTTAGGGTTAGGGTTAGGGTTTGATTTAGGGTTAGGGTTAGGCTTAGGGTTAGTGTAAGGGTTTGGGCTAGGGTTAGGGTTAGGGTTAGCGTTTGGGTTAGGGTTAGGGTTAGGGTTAGGGTTAGGGTTAGGGTTAGGTTTAGGATTAGTGTTTCAGTTAGGGTTAGGATTAGGGTTGACGTTAGGGTTAGGGTTAGGTTAAGGGTTTGATTTAGGTTTAGGGTTAGGGTTAGGGTTAGTGTTAGGGTTTGGGTTAGGGTTAAGGTTAGGACTAGGGTCAGTGTTAGGGTTAGGTTTAGGGTTAGCATTAGGGTTAGGATTAGGGTTAGGGTTAGGGTTTGGGTTAGGGTTAGGGTTTGGGTTAGGGTTAGGATTAGGGTTAGGGTTAGGGTTTGGGTTAGGGTTACGGTTAGGGTTAGGATTAGGGTTAGGGTTAGTGTTAGGGTTAGGACGAGGGTTAGTGTTAGGGTTAGGTTTAGGGTTAGCATTAGGGTTAGGATTAGGGTTAGGGTTAGGGTTAGGGTTAGGTTTTGGGTTAGGATTAGGGTTAGGGTTAGGGTTTGGGTTAGGGTTAGGGTTAGGATTAGGGTTAGGGTTTGTGTTAAGATTAGGGTTTGGGTTTGGGTTAGGGTTAGGGTTAGGTTTAGGGTTCGGATTAGGGTTGGAATTATGGTTAGGGTTAAGGTTAGGGTTAGGGTTAGGGTTAGGGTTAGGGTTATTATTTGGGTTATGGTTTGTGTTAGGGTTACGGTTAGGGTTTGTGTTAGTGTTAGAGTTAGGGTTTGAATTAGGGATAGGTTTAGGGTTAGGTTAGGGTTTGGGTTAGAGTTAGGGTTAGGTTTAGGGTTTGGGTTTGGTTTAGGGTTTGTGTTAAGATTAGGGTTTGGGTTTGGGTTAGGGTTAGGGTTAGGGTTAGGGTTAGGGTTAGGGTTAGAATTAGGGTTAGGGTTAGGGTTAGGGTTAGGGTTAGGATAAGGATGAGGGTTAGTGTTAGGGTTAGGATTAGGGTTATTATTTGGGTTATGGTTTGGGTTAGGGTTAGGGTTACGGTTTGGGTTAGTGTTAGAGTGAGGGCTTGTGTTAGGGTTAGGTTTAGGGTTAGGTTAGGGGTTGGGTCAGAGTTAGGGTTAGGGTTACGGTTTGGGTTAGGGTTAGGGTTAGGGTTAGGGTTACGGATTGATTTAGGGTTAGGGGTAGGCTTAGGGTTAGCGTAAGGGTTTGGGTTAGGGTTAGGGTTAGGACTAGGGTTAGTGTTAGGGTTAGGTTTAGGGTTAGCATTAGGGTTAGGATTAGGGTTAGGGTTAGGGTTTGGGTTAGGGTTAGGGTTAGGGTTAGGGTAAGGGTTTGGGTTAGGGTTAGGTTTAGGGTTAGGGTTTGGGTTAGGGTTAGGGTTAGGGTTAGGATTAGGGTTAGGGTTTGTGTTAAGATTAGGGTTTGGGTTTGGGTTAGGGTTAGGGTTAGGGTTAGAATTAGGGTTAGGTTTAGGGTTAGGGTTAGGGTTAGGGTTAGGGTTACTACTAGGGTTATCGTTAGGTTTAGGGTTAGCATTAGTTTTAGGATTAGGGTTAGGTTTTGGGTTTGGGTAAGGGTTAGGGTTAGGGTTAGGGTTAGGGTTTGGGTTAGGGTTAGGGTTTGGGTTAGGTTTAGGGTTGGAGTTAGGATTAGGGTTAGGGTTAGCATTAGGGTTAGGGTTAGGTTTAGTATAAGTATTTCAGTTAGGGTTCGGGTTAGGGTTAGGGTTTGGTTTTGGGTTAGGGTTCCGAGTAGAGTTACGTTTAGAGTTTGGGTTTGGGTAAGGGTTAAGGTTAGGTTTAGGGTTATTATTAGGTTTAGGGTTTGAGTTTGAATTAGGTTTAGGGTTAGCATTAGGGTTAGGGTTAGGTTTAGTATAAGTATTTCAGTTTTGGTTAGGGTTAGGGTTAGGGTTTGGGTTCGTGTTAGGGTTAGGGTTAGGGTTAGGGTTTGATTTAGGGTTAGGATTAGGCTTTGGGTTAGTGTAAGGGTTTGGGTTAGGGTTAGGTTTAGGACTATGTTTAGTGTTAGGGTTAGGTTTAGGGTTAGCATTAGGGTTATTAGGGGTAGGGTTAGGGGGTGGGTTAGGGTTAGGGTTAGGATTAGGGTTTGCGTTTGGGTTAGGGTTAGGGTTAGGGTTAGGGTTAGGGTTTGGGTTAGGGTTAGGGTTAGGATTAGGGTTAGGGTTTGTGTTAAGATTAGGGTTTGGGTTTGGGTTAGGGTTAGGGTTAGGGTTAGGGTTAGGGTTAGGGTTAGAATTAGGGTTAGGGTTAGGGTTAGGGTTAGGGTTAGGATAAGGATGAGGGTTAGTGTTAGGGTTAGGATTAGGGTTATTATTTGGGTTATGGTTTGGGTTAGGGTTAGGGTTACGGTTTGGGTTAGTGTTAGAGTGAGGGTTTGTGTTAGGGTTAGGTTTAGGGTTAGGTTAGGGTTTGGGTTAGAGTTAGGGTTAGGGTTAGGGTTTGGGTTTGGTTTAGTGTTAGGTTTAGGTTAGGGTTTGGGTTAGAGTTAGGGTTAGGTTGAGGTGTTGGATTAGGGTTATGGTTAGGGTTAGGGTTAGGATTAGGGTTAGGGTTAGGGTTCCGATTAGAGTTAGGTTTAGAGTTAGGGTTAGGGTTTGAGTTAGGTTTAGAGTTTGGGTTTGTTTAAGGGTTAAGGTTAGGGTTAGGGTTAGGGTTAGGGTTAGGGTTAGGGTTAGGACTAGGATTAGGGTTAGGGTTAGGGTTAGGATTAGGGTTAGGGTTTGGGTTTAGGTTTGGGTTATGGTTAGTGTAAGTGTTAGGGTTACAGTTTAGTGTTAGGGATAGGGTTAGGGTTTCGGTTTCGGTTATGTTTTGGGCTAGATTTAGGGTTAGGGTTAGGGTTTGGGTTCGGATTAGGATTACGGTTAGGGTTTGGGTTAGGGTGAGGGTTAGGGTTTGGGTTAGGTTTAGGGTTAGGGTTAGAATTAGGGTTAGGGTTTGGATTAGAGTTAGGGTTAGGTTGAGGTGTTGGATTAGGGTTATGGTTAGGGTTAGGGTTAGGGTTAGGATTAGGGTTAGGGTTAGGGTTCTGATTAGAGTTAGGTTTAGAGTTTGGGTTTGTGTAAGGGTTAAGGCTAGGGTTAGGGTTACGGTTAGGGGTAGGGAGAGGACTAGGATTAGGGTTAGATTTAGGGTTAGGATTAGGATTAGGGTTTGTGTTTAGGTTTGGGTTATGGTTGGGGTAAGTGTTAGGGTTAGGGTTTAGGGTTAGGTTTAGGGTTAGGGTTAGGGTTTCGGTTTGGGTTATATTTTGGGTTAGTTTTAGGATTAGGTTTAGGGTTTGAGTTTGAATTAGGTTTAGGGTTAGCATTAGGGTTAGGGTTAGGTTTAGGATTAGTGTTATAGTTACGGTTAGGGTTACGTTAAGGTTAGGGTTAGGGTTAGGTTTAGGGTTTGATTTATGGTTAGGGTTAGGGTTAGGGTTAGGGTTAGTGTTAGGATTTGGGTTCGGGTTAGGGTTACGACTAGGGTTAGGGTTAGGTTTAGGGTTAGCATTAATTTTAGGATTAGGGTTAGGGTTTGGGTTTGGGTTTGGGTTAGGTTTAGGTTTAGGGTTAGGGTTTGGGTTAGGGTTAGGGTTAGGTTTAACGTTTGAGTTAGGGTTACGGTTAGGGATAGGATTAGGGTTAGGGTTTGTGTTAAGATTAGGGTTTGGTTTAGGGTTAGGGTTAGGGTTTGGGTTAAAGTTATGTTTAGGGTTAGGTTTTGTTTTAGGGTTAGGGTTAGGGTTAGGATTAGGTTTAGGGTTTAGGTTTTCGGTTAGGTTTAGTGTTAGGGTTAGGGTTAGGATTAGGGTTTGGGTTAGGGTTTAGGTTTGTTTAGGTTTAGGGTTAGGGTTAGGTTTATGGTTAGGTTTAGCTTTCCGGTTAGGGTTAGGGTTATGGTTAGTTAGCGTTAGGGTTAGGGTTAGGGTTAGGGTTCCGATTAGAGTTAGGTTTAGAGTTTGGGTTTGGGTAAGGGTTAAGGTTAGGGTTAGGGTTAGGGTTAGGGTTAGGGTTAGGGTTACAGTTTAGTGTTAGGGTTAGGGTTAGGGTTTCGCTTTCGGTTATGTTTTGGAATAGATTTAGGTTTAGGGTTAGGGTTTGGGTTCGGATTAGGATTAGGGTTAGGGTTTGGGTTAGGGTTAGGGTTAGGGTTTGGGTTAGGGTTAGGGTTAGGGTTAGGATTAGGGTTAGGGTTTGTGTTAAGATTAGGGTTTCGGTTTGGGTTAGGGTTTGGGTTAGGGTTAGGGTTAGGGTTTGGGTTAGGGTTAGGGTTAGGGTTAGGATTAGGGTTAGGGTTTGTGTTAAGATTAGGGTTTCGGTTTGGGTTAGGGTTAGGGTTAGGATTAGGGTTAGGGTTAGGTTTTGGGTTCGGGTTAGGATTAGGGTTAGGGTTTGAGTTTGAATTAGGTTTAGGGTTAGCATTAGGGTTAGGGTTAGGTTTAGGATTAGTGTTTCAGTTACGGTTAGGGTTAGGTTAAGGTTAGGGTTAGGGTTAGGTTTAGGGTTTGATTTAGGGTTAGGGTTAGGGTTAGGGTTAGTGTTAGGGTTTGGGTTAGGGTTAGGGTTACGACTAGGGTTAGGGTTAGGTTTAGGGTTAGCATTAGTTTTAGGATTAGGGTTAGGGTTAGGGTTTGGGTTTGGGTTAGGGTTAGGGTTAGGGTTAGGGTTTGGGTTAGGGTTAGGGTTAACGTTTGAGTTAGGGTTACGGTTAAGGTTAGGATTAGGCTTAGGTTTTGTGTTAAGATTAGGGTTTGGTTTAGGGTTAGGGTTAGGGTTTGGGTTAAAGTTACGTTTAGGGTTAGGTTTTGTTTTAGGGTTAGGGTTAGGGTTAGGATTAGGTTTAGGGTTTAGGTTTTCGGTTAGGTTTAGTGTTAGGGTTAGGATTAGGGTTTGGGTTAGGGTTTAGGTTTGGTTAGGTTTAGGGTTTGGTTTAGCTTTACGGTTAGGGTTATTGTTAGGGTTAGCGTTAGGGTTAGGGTTAGGGTTAGGTTTCCGATTAGAGTTAGGTTTAGAGTTTGGGTTTGGGTAAGGGTTAAGGTCAGGGTTAGGGTTAGGGTTAGGGCTAGGGTTAGGGTTAGGGTTAGGACTAGGACTAGGGTTAGGGTTAGGGTTAGGGTTAGGATTAGGGTTAGGGTTTGGGTTTAGGTTTGGGCTATGGTTAGGGTAAGTGTTAGGGTTACAGTTTAGTGTTAGGGTTAGGGTTAGGGTTTCGGTTTCGGTTATGTTTTGGGCTAGATTTAGGTTTAGGGTTAGGGTTTGGGTTCGGATTAGGATTAGGGTTAGGGTTTGGGTTAGGGTTAGGGTTAGGGTTTGAGTTAGGGTTAGGGTTAGGGTTAGGATTAGGGTTAGGGTTTGTGTTAAGATTAGGGTTTGGGTTTGGGTTAGGGTTAGGGTTAGGGTTAGGGTTAGGGTTTAGGTTTTCGGTTAGGTTTAGTGTTAGGGTTAGGGTTAGGATTAGGGTTTGGGTTAGGGTTTAGGTTTGTTTAGGTTTAGGGTTAGGGTTAGGTTTATGGTTAGGTTTAGCTTTCCGGTTAGGGTTAGGGTTATGGTTAGTTAGCGTTAGGGTTAGGGTTAGGGTTAGGGTTCCGATTAGAGTTAGGTTTAGAGTTTGGGTTTGGGTAAGGGTTAAGGTTAGGGATAGGGTTAGGGTTAGGGTTAGGGTTAGGGTTACAGTTTAGTGTTAGAGTTAGGGTTAGGGTTTCGCTTTCGGTTATGTTTTGGAATAGATTTAGGTTTAGGGTTAGGGTTTGGGTTCGGATTAGGATTAGGGTTAGTGTTAGGGTTAGGGTTAGGGTTAGGGTTTGGGTTAGGGTTAGGGTTAGGGTTAGGATTAGGGTTAGGGTTTGTGTTAAGATTAGGGTTTCGGTTTGGGTTAGGGTTAGGGTTAGGGTTAGGGTTAGGGTTTGGATAAGGAGGAGGGTTAGTGTTAGGGTTAGGATTAGGGTTATTATTTGGGTTATGGTTTGGGTTAGGGTTAGGGTTACGGTTTGGGTTAGTGTTAGAGTGAGGGTTTGAGTTAGGGCTAGGTTTAGGGTTAGGGTACGGGTTGGGTTAGAGTTAGGGTTAGGGTTAGGGTTTGGGTTTGGTTTAGAGTTAGGTTTAAGTTAGTTTTTGGGTAAGAGTTAGGGTTAGGGTGAGGTGTTGGATTAGGGTTATGGTTAGGGTTAGTGTTAGGATTAGGTTTAGGGTTAGGGTTCCGATTAGAGTTAGGTTTAGAGTTTGGTTTTGGGTAAGGGTTAAGGTTAGGGTTAGGGTTACGGTTAGGGTTAGGGAAAGGACTAGGATTAGGGTTAGGTTTAGCTTTACGGTTAGGGTTAGGTTTATGGTTAGGATTAGGGTTAGGGTTTGTGTTTAGGTTTGGGTTATGGTTAGGGTAAGTGTTAGGGTTAGGGTTTAGGGTTAGGTTTAGGGTTAGGGTTAGGGTTTCGTTTTGGGTTATATTTTGGGTTAGGTTTAGGGGTAGGGTTAAGTTTTGGGTTCGGGTTAGGATTAAGGTTAGGGTTTGAGTTTGAATTAGGTTTAGGCTTAGCATTAGGGTTAGGGTTAGGTTTAGGATTAATGTTTCAGTTAGGGTTAGGGTTAGGGTTAGGATAAGGATGAGGGTTAGTGTTAGGGTTAGGATTAGGGTTATTATTTGGGTTATGGTTTGGGTTAGGGTTAGGGTTAGGGTTAGGGTTAGGGTTTGCGTTAGGGTTAGGGTTAGGGTTAGGGTTAGGGTTAGGGTTAGGGTTAGGATAAGGATGAAGGTTAGTGTTAGGGTTAGGATTAGGGTTATTATTTGGGTTATGGTTTGTGTTAGGGTTAGGGTTCCGGTTTGGGTTTCTGTTAGAGTGAGGGTTTGAGTTAGGGTTAGTTTTCGGGTTAGGTTAGGGTTTGGGTTAGAGTTAGGGTTAGGGTTAGGGGTTGGGTTTGGTTTAGAGTTAGGTTTAGGTTAGGTTTTGGGTTAGAGTTAGTTTTAGGGTGAGGTGTTGGATTAGGGTTATGGTTAGGGTTAGGGTTAGGATTAGGGTTATGGTTAGGGTTCCGATTAGAGTTAGGTTTAGAGTTTGGGTTTGGATAAGGGTTAAGGTTAGGGTTAGGGTTACGGTTAGGGTTAGGGATAGGACTAGGATTAGGGTTACGTTTAGGGTTAGGATTAGGGTTATGGTTTGTGTTTAGGTTTGGGTTATGGTTAGGGTAAGTGTTAGGGTTAGGGTTTAGGGTTAGGTTTAGGGTTAGGGTTAGGGTTTCGGTTTGGGTTATATTTTGGGTTAGGATTAGGGTTAGGGTTAGGTTTTGGGTTCGGGTTAGGATTTGTGTTAGGGTTTGAGTTTGACTTAGGTTTAGGGCTAGCCTTAGGGTTAGGCTTAGGTTTAGGATTAGTGTTTCAGTTACGGTTAGGGTTAGCTTAAGGTTAGGGTTAGGGTTAGGTTTAGGGTTTGATTTAGGGTTAGGGTTAGGGTTAGGGTTAGTGTTAGGGTTTGGGTTAGGGTTAGGGTTACGACTAGGGTTAGGGTTAGGTTTAGGGTTAGCATTAGTTTTAGGATTAGGGTTAGGGTTAGGGTTTGGGTTTGGGTTAGGGTTAGGGTTAGGGTTAGGGTTTGGGTTAGGGTTAGGGTTAACGTTTGAGTTAGGGTTACGGTTAAGGTTAGGATTAGGCTTAGGTTTTGTGTTAAGATTAGGGTTTGGTTTAGGGTTAGGGTTAGGGTTTGGGTTAAAGTTACGTTTAGGGTTAGGTTTTGTTTTAGGGTTAGGGTTAGGGTTAGGATTAGGTTTAGGGTTTAGGTTTTCGGTTAGGTTTAGTGTTAGGGTTAGGATTAGGGTTTGGGTTAGGGTTTAGGTTTGGTTAGGTTTAGGGTTTGGTTTAGCTTTACGGTTAGGGTTATTGTTAGGGTTAGCGTTAGGGTTAGGGTTAGGGTTAGGTTTCCGATTAGAGTTAGGTTTAGAGTTTGGGTTTGGGTAAGGGTTAAGGTTAGGGTTAGGGTTAGGGTTAGGGTTAGGGTTAGGGTTAGGACTAGGATTAGGGTTAGGGTTAGGGTTAGGGTTAGGATTAGGGTTAGGGTTTGGGTTTAGGTTTGGGTTATGGTTAGGGTAAGTGTTAGGGTTACAGTTTAGTGTTAGGGTTAGGGTTAGGGTTTCGGTTTCGGTTATGTTTTGGGCTAGATTTAGGTTTAGGGTTAGGGTTTGGGTTCGGATTAGGATTAGGGTTAGGGTTTGGGTTAGGGTTAGGGTTAGGGTGTGAGTTAGGGTTAGGGTTAGGGTTAGGATTAGGGTTAGGGTTTGTGTTAAGATTAGGGTTTGGGTTTGGGTTAGGGTTAGGGTTAGGGTTAGGGTTAGGGCCAGAATTAGGGTTAGGGTTAGGGTTAGGGTTAGGGTTAGGGTTAGGGTTAGGGTTAGGATAAGGAGGAGGGTTAGTGTTAGGGTTAGGATTAGGGTTATTATTTGGGTTAAGGTTTGGGTTAGGGTTAGGGTTACGGTTTGGGTTAGTGTTAGAGTGAGGGTTTGAGTTAGGGTTAGGTTTAGGGTTAGGTTAGGTTTTGGGTTAGAGATAGGGTTAGGGTTAAGGTTTGGGTTTGGTTTAGAGTTAGGTTTAGGTTAGGGTTTGGGTTAGAGTTAGGGTTAGGGTTAGGTGTTGGATTAGGGTTATGGTTAGGGTTAGGGTTAGCATTAGGGTTAGGGTTAGGGTTCCGATTAGAGTTAGGTTTAGAGTTTGTGTTTGGGTAAGGGTTAAGGTTAGGGTTACTGTTACGGTTAGGGTTAGGGATAGGACTAGGTTTAGGGTTAGGTTTAGGGTTAGGATTAGGGTTAGGGTTTGTGTTTAGGTTTGGGTTATGGTTAGGGTAAGTGTTAGGGTTAGGGTTTAGGGTTAGGTTTAGGGTTAGGGTTAGGGTTTCGGTTTGGGTTATATTTTGGGTTAGGTTTAGCTTTATGGTTAGGGTTATTGTTAGGGTTAGCGTTAGGGTTAGGGTTAGGGTTAGGTTTCCGATTAGAGTTAGGTTTAGAGTTTGGGTTTGGGTAAGGGTTAAGGTTAGGGTTAGGGTTAGGGTTAGGGTTAGGGTTAGGGTTAGGGTTAGGGTTAGGACTAGGATTAGGGTTAGTGTTAGGGTTAGGGTTAGGATTAGGGTTAGGGTTTGGGTTTAGGTTTGGGTTATGTTTAGGGTAAGTTTTAGGGTTACAGTTTAGTGTTAGGGTTAGGGTTAGGGTTTCGGTTTCGGTTATGTTTTGGGCTAGATTTAGGTTTAGGGTTAGGGTTTGGGTTCGGATTAGGATTAGGGTTAGGGTTTGGGTTAGGGTTAGGGTTAGGGTTTGAGTTAGGGTTAGGGTTAGGGTTAGGATTAGGGTTAGGGTTTGTGTTAAGATTAGGGTTTGGGTTTGGGTTAGGGTTAGGGTTAGGGTTAGGGTTAGGGTCAGAATTAGGGTTAGGGTTAGGGTTAGGGTTAGGGTTAGGGTTAGGGTTAGGATAAGGAGGAGGGTTAGTGTTAGGGTTAGGATTAGGGTTATTATTTGGGTTAAGGTTTGGGTTAGGGTTAGGGTTACGGTTTGGGTTAGTGTTAGAGTGAGGGTTTGAGTTAGGGTTAGGTTTAGGGTTAGGTTAGGTTTTGGGTTAGAGATAGGGTTAGGGTTAGGGTTTGGGTTTGGTTTAGAGTTAGGTTTAGGTTAGGGTTTGGGTTAGAGTTAGGGTTAGGGTTAGGTGTTGGATTAGGGTTATGGTTAGGGTTAGGGTTAGGATTAGGGTTAGGGTTAGGGTTCCGATTAGAGTTAGGTTTAGAGTTTGGGTTTGGGTAAGGGTTAAGGTTAGGGTTAGGGTTACGGTTAGGGTTAGGGATAGGACTAGCTTTAGGGTTAGGTTTAGGGTTAGGATTAGGGTTAGGGTTTGTGTTTAGGTTTGGGTTATGGTTAGGGTAAGTGTTACGTTTAGAGTTTAGGGTAACGGTTAGGGCTAGGGTTAGGGTTTCGGTTTGGGTTATATTTTGGGTTAGGTTTAGGGGTAGGGTTAGGGTCTGGGTTTGAATTAGGTTTAGGCTTAGCATTAGGGTTAGGGTTAGGTTTAGGATTAATGTTTCAGTTAAGGTTAGGGTTAGGGTTAGGATAAGGATGAGGGTTAGTGTTAGGGTTAGGATTAGGGTTATTATTTGGGTTATGGTTTGGGTTAGGGTTAGGGTTAGGGTTAGGGTTAGGGTTTGCGTTAGGGTTAGGGTTAGGGTTAGGGTTTGTGTTAAGATTAGGGTTTGGTTTAGGGTTAGGGTTAGGGTTAGGATAAGGATGAGGATTAGTGTTAGGGTTAGGATTAGGGTTATTATTTGGGTTATGGTTTGGGTTAGGTTTAGGGTTACGGTTTGGGTTTGTGTTAGAGTCAGGGTTTGAGTTAGGGTTAGGTTTAGGGTTAGGTTAGGGTTTGGGTTAGAGTAAGGGTTAGGGTTAGGGTTTGGGTTTGGTTTAGAGTTAGGTTTAGTTTAGGGTATGGGTTAGAGTTAGGCTTACGGTGAGGTGTTGGATTAGGGTTATGTTTAGGGTTAGGGTTAGGATGAGGGTTATGGTTAGGGTTCCGATTAGAGTTAGTGTTAGAGTTTGGGTTTGGGTAAGGGTTAAGTTTAGGGTTAGGGTTACGGTTAGGGTTAGGGATAGGACTAGGATTAGGGTTAGGTTTAGGGTTAGGATTAGTGTTAGTGTTTGTGTTTAGGTTTGGGTTATGGTTAGGGTAAGTGTTAGGGTAAGGTTTTAGGGTTAGGGTTAGGGTTTCGGTTTGGGTTATATTTTGGGTTAGTTTTAGGGTTAGGGTTAGGGTTTGGGTTCGGGTTAGGATTAGGGTTAGGGTTTGAGTTTGAATTAGGTTTAGGGTTAGCAATAGGGTTAGGGTTAGGTTTAGGATTAGTGTTTCAGTTAGGGTTAGGGTTAGGTTAAGGATAGGGTTAGGGTTAGGTTTAGGGTTTATTTTAGGGTTAGGGTTAGGGTTAGGGTTAGTGTTAGGGTTCGGGTTAGGGTTAGGGTTACGACTAGGGTTAGGGTTAGGTTTAGGGTTAGCATTAGTTTTAGGATTAGGGTTAGGGTTAGGTTTTGGGTTTGGGTAAGGGTTAGGGTTAGGGTTAGGGTTTGGGTTAGGGTTAGGGTTAGGGTTAACGTTTGAGTTAGGGTTACGGTTAGGGTTAGGATTAGGGTTAGGATTTGTGTTAAGATTAGGGTTTGGTTTAGGGTTAGGGTTAGGGTTTGGGTTAAAGTTACGTTTAGGGTTAGGTTTTGTTTTAGGGTTAGGGTTAGGGTTAGGATTAGGTTTAGGGTTTAGGTTTTCGGTTAGTTTTAGTGTTAAGTTTAGGGTTAGGATTAGGGTTTGGTTTAGGTTTTTAGGTTTGGTTAGGTTTAGGGTTAGGGTTAGGGTTATGGTTAGATTTAGCTTTACGGTTAGGGTTAGGGTTATGGTTAAGGTTAGCGTTAGGGTTAGGGCTAGGGTTAGGCTTCCGATTAGAGTTAGGTTTAGAGTTTGGGTTTGGGTAAGGATTAAGGTTAGGGTTAGGGTTAGTGTTAGGGTTAGGGTTAGGACTAGGATTAGGGTTAGGGTTAGGATTAGGGTTAGGGTTAGGGTTTGGGTTTAGATTTGGGTTATGGTTAGGGTAAGTGTTAGGGTTACAGTTTAGGGTTAGGTTTAGGGTTAGGGTTAGGGTTTCGGTTTGGGTTATGTTTTGGGCTAGGTTTAGGTTTAGGGTTAGGGTTTGGGTTCGGGTTACGATTAGGGTTAGTGTTTGAGTTTGAATTAGGTTTAGGGTTAGCATTAGGTTTAGGGTTAGGTTTAGGATTAGTGTTTCAGTTAGGGTTAGGGTTAGGATTAAGGTTAGGGTTAGGGTTAGGTTTAGGGTTTGATTTAGGGTTAGGGTTAGGGTTAGGGTTAGTGTTAGGGTTTGGGTTAGGGTTAGGGTTAGGACTAGGGTTAGTGTTAGGGTTAGGTTTAGGGTTAGCTTTAGGGTTAGGGTTAGCTTTAGGGTTAGGATAAGGGTTAGGGTTAGGGTTTGGGTTAGGGTTAGGGTTAGGGTTAGGGTTAGTGTTAGGGTTAGGGTTAGGGTTAGGGTTTGGGTTAGGGTTAGGGTTAGGGTTAGGGTTAGGGTTAGTGTTAGGGTTAGGGTTAGGGTTAGGTTTAGAATTAGGGTTAGGTTTAGGGTTAGGGTTTGAGTTTGACTTAGGTTTAGGGTTAGCATTACGGTTAGGGTTAGGTTTAGTATAAGTATTTCAGTTAGGGTTAGGTTTAGGGTTAGGGTTTGGGTTCGGGTTAGGGTTAGGGTTAGGGTTAGGGTTTGATTTAGGGTTAGGGTTAGGCTTAGGGTTAGTGTAAGGGTTTGGGCTAGGGTTAGGGTTAGGGTTAGCGTTTGGGTTAGGGTTAGGGTTAGGGTTAGGGTTAGGGTTAGGGTTAGGTTTAGGATTAGTGTTTCAGTTAGGGTTAGGATTAGGGTTGACGTTAGGGTTAGGGTTAGGTTAAGGGTTTGATTTAGGTTTAGGGTTAGGGTTAGGGTTAGTGTTAGGGTTTGGGTTAGGGTTAGGGTTAGGACTAGGGTCAGTGTTAGGGTTAGGTTTAGGGTTAGCATTAGGGTTAGGATTAGGGTTAGGGTTAGGGTTTGGGTTAGGGTTAGGGTTTGGGTTAGGGTTAGGATTAGGGTTAGGGTTAGGGTTTGGGTTAGGGTTACGGTTAGGGTTAGGATTAGGGTTAGGGTTAGTGTTAGGGTTAGGACGAGGGTTAGTGTTAGGGTTAGGGGTTAGGGTTAGGGTTAGGGTTAGGGTTAGGGTTAGGGTTAGGGTTAGGGTTAGGGTTTGGGTTAGGATTAGGGTTAGTGTTAGGGTTTGGGTTAGGGGTAGGGTTAGGATTAGGGTTAGGGTTTGTGTTAAGATTAGGGTTTGGGTTTGGGTTAGGGTTAGGGTTAGGTTTAGGGTTCGGATTAGGGTTGGAATTATGGTTAGGGTTAAGGTTAGGGTTAGGGTTAGGGTTAGGGTTAGGGTTATTATTTGGGTTATGGTTTGTGTTAGGGTTACGGTTAGGGTTTGTGTTAGTGTTAGAGTTAGGGTTTGAATTAGGGATAGGTTTAGGGTTAGGTTAGGGTTTGGGTTAGAGTTAGGGTTAGGTTTAGGGTTTGGGTTTGGTTTAGGGTTTGTGTTAAGATTAGGGTTTGGGTTTGGGTTAGGGTTAGGGTTAGGGTTAGGGTTAGGGTTAGGGTTAGAATTAGGGTTAGGGTTAGGGTTAGGGTTAGGGTTAGGATAAGGATGAGGGTTAGTATTAGGGTTAGGATTAGGGTTATTATTTGGGTTATGGTTTGGGTTAGGGTTAGGGTTACGGTTTGGGTTAGTGTTAGAGTGAGGGTTTGTGTTAGGGTTAGGTTTAGGGTTAGGTTAGGGTTTGGGTTAGAGTTAGGGTTAGGGTTACGGTTTGGGTTAGGGTTAGGGTTAGGGTTAGGGTTACGGTTTGATTTAGGGTTAGGGTTAGGCTTAGGGTTAGCGTAAGGGTTTGGGTTAGGGTTAGGGTTAGGACTAGGGTTAGTGTTAGGGTTAGGTTTAGGGTTAGCATTAGGGTTAGGATTAGGGTTAGGGTTAGGGTTTGGGTTAGGGTTAGGGTTAGGGTTAGGGTAAGGGTTTGGGTTAGGGTTAGGTTTAGGGTTAGGGTTTGGGTTAGGGTTAGGGTTAGGGTTAGGATTAGGGTTAGGGTTTGTGTTAAGATTAGGGTTTGGGTTTGGGTTAGGGTTAGGGTTAGGGTTAGAATTAGGGTTAGGGTTAGGGTTAGGGTTAGGGTTAGGGTTAGGGTTACTACTAGGGTTATCGTTAGGTTTAGGGTTAGCATTAGTTTTAGGATTAGGGTTAGGTTTTGGGTTTGGGTAAGGGTTAGGGTTAGGGTTAGGTTTAGGGTTTGGGTTAGGGTTAGGGTTTGGGTTAGGTTTAGGGTTGGAGTTAGGATTAGGGTTAGGGTTAGCATTAGGGTTAGGGTTAGGTTTAGTATAAGTATTTCAGTTAGGGTTCGGGTTAGGGTTAGGGTTTGGTTTTGGGTTAGGGTTCGGAGTAGAGTTACGTTTAGAGTTTGGGTTTGGGTAAGGGTTAAGGTTAGGTTTAGGGTTATTATTAGGTTTAGGGTTTGAGTTTGAATTAGGTTTAGGGTTAGCATTAGGGTTAGGGTTAGGTTTAGTATAAGTATTTCAGTTTTGGTTAGGGTTAGGGTTAGGGTTTGGGTTCGTGTTAGGGTTAGGGTTAGGGTTAGGGTTTGATTTAGGGTTAGGATTAGGCTTTGGGTTAGTGTAAGGGTTTGGGTTAGGGTTAGGTTTAGGACTATGTTTAGTGTTAGGGTTAGGTTTAGGGTTAGCATTAGGGTTATTAGGGTTAGGGTTAGGGTTTGGGTTAGGGTTAGGGTTAGGATTAGGGTTTGCGTTTGGGTTAGGGTTAGGGTTAGGGTTAGGGTTAGGGTTTGGGTTAGGGTTAGGGTTAGGGTTAGGGTTAGGATTAGGGTTAGGGTTTGTGTTAAGATTAGGGTTTGGGTTTGGGTTAGGGTTAGGGTTAGGGTTAGGGTTAGGGTTAGGGTTAGAATTAGGGTTAGGGTTAGGGTTAGGGTTAGGGTTAGGATAAGGATGAGGGTTAGTGTTAGGGTTAGGATTAGGGTTATTATTTGGGTTATGGTTTGGGTTAGGGTTAGGGTTACGGTTTGGGTTAGTGTTAGAGTGAGGGTTTGTGTTTGGGTTTGGTTTAGGGTTAGGTTAGGGTTTGGGTTAGAGTTAGGGTTAGGGTTAGGGTTTGGGTTTGGTTTAGTGTTAGGTTTAGGTTAGGGTTTGGGTTAGAGTTAGGGTTAGGTTGAGGTGTTGGATTAGGGTTATGGTTAGGGTTAGGGTTAGGATTAGGGTTAGGGTTAGGGTTCCGATTAGAGTTAGGTTTAGAGTTAGGGTTAGGGTTTGAGTTAGGTTTAGAGTTTGGGTTTGTTTAAGGGTTAAGGTTAGGGTTAGGGTTAGGGTTAGGGTTAGGGTTAGGGTTAGGACTAGGATTAGGGTTAGGGTTAGGGTTAGGATTAGGGTTAGGGTTTGGGTTTAGGTTTGGGTTATGGTTAGTGTAAGTGTTAGGGTTACAGTTTAGTGTTAGGGATAGGGTTAGGGTTTCGGTTTCGGTTATGTTTTGGGCTAGATTTAGGGTTAGGGTTAGGGTTTGGGTTCGGATTAGGATTACGGTTAGGGTTTGGGTTAGGGTGAGGGTTAGGGTTTGGGTTAGGTTTAGGGTTAGGGTTAGAATTAGGGTTAGGGTTTGGATTAGAGTTAGGGTTAGGTTGAGGTGTTGGATTAGGGTTATGGTTAGGGTTAGGGTTAGGGTTAGGATTAGGGTTAGGGTTAGGGTTCTGATTAGAGTTAGGTTTAGAGTTTGGGTTTGGGTAAGGGTTAAGGTTAGGGTTAGGGTTACGGTTAGGGTTAGGGATAGGACTAGGATTAGGGTTAGATTTAGGGTTAGGATTAGGATTAGGGTTTGTGTTTAGGTTTGGGTTATGGTTAGGGTAAGTGTTAGGGTTAGGGTTTAGGGTTAGGTTTAGGGTTAGGGTTAGGGTTTCGGTTTGGGTTATATTTTGGGTTAGTTTTAGGATTAGGTTTAGGGTTTGAGTTTGAATTAGGTTTAGGGTTAGCATTAGGGTTAGGGTTAGGTTTAGGATTAGTGTTATAGTTACGGTTAGGGTTACGTTAAGGTTAGGGTTAGGGTTAGGTTTAGGGTTTGATTTATGGTTAGGGTTAGGGTTAGGGTTAGGGTTAGTGTTAGGATTTGGGTTCGGGTTAGGGTTACGACTAGGGTTAGGGTTAGGTTTAGGGTTAGCATTAATTTTAGGATTAGGGTTAGGGTTTGGTTTTGGGTTTGGGTTAGGTTTAGGTTTAGGGTTAGGGTTTGGGTTAGGGTTAGGGTTAGGTTTAACGTTTGAGTTAGGGTTACGGTTAGGGTTAGGATTAGGGTTAGGGTTTGTGTTAAGATTAGGGTTTGGTTTAGGGTTAGGGTTAGGGTTTGGGTTAAAGTTATGTTTAGGGTTAGGTTTTGTTTTAGGGTTAGGGTTAGGATTAGGTTTTGGTTTAGTGTTTAGGTTTTCGGTTAGGTTTAGTGATAGGGATAGGGTTAGGATTAGGGTTTGGGTTAGGGTTTAGGTTTGTTTAGGTTTAGTGTTAGGGTTAGGTTTATGGTTAGGTTTCGCTTTCCGGTTAGGGTTAGGGTTATGGTTAGTTAGCGTTAGGGTTAGGGTTAGGGTTAGGGTTCCGATTAGAGTTAGGTTTAGAGTTTGGGTTTGGGTAAGGGTTAAGGTTAGGGTTAGGGTTAGGGTTAGGGTTAGGGTTAGGGTTACAGTTTAGTGTTAGGGTTAGGGTTAGGGTTTCGCTTTCGGTTATGTTTTGGAATAGATTTAGGTTTAGGGTTAGGGTTTGGGTTCGGATTAGGATTAGGGTTAGGGTTTGGGTTAGGGTTAGGGTTAGGGTTTGGGTTAGGGTTAGGGTTAGGGTTAGGATTAGGGTTAGGGTTTGTGTTAAGATTAGGGTTTGGGTTTGGGTTAGGGTTAGGGTTAGGGTTAGGGTTAGGGTTTGGATAAGGAGGAGGGTTAGTGTTAGGGTTAGGATTAGGGTTATTATTTGGGTTATGGTTTGGGTTAGGGTTAGGGTTACGGTTTGGGTTAGTGTTAGAGTGAGGGTTTGAGTTAGGGCTAGGTTTAGGGTTAGGTTAGGGTTTGGGTTAGAGTTAGGGTTAGGGTTAGGGTTTGGGTTTGGTTTAGAGTTAGGTTTAAGTTAGTTTTTGGGTTAGAGTTAGGGTTAGGGTGAGGTGTTGGATTAGGGTTATGGTTAGGGTTAGTGTTAGGATTAGGTTTAGGGTTAGGGTTCCGATTAGAGTTAGGTTTAGAGTTTGGTTTTGGGTAAGGGTTAAGGTTAGGGTTAGGGTTACGGTTAGGGTTAGGGAAAGGACTAGGATTAGGGTTAGGTTTAGCTTTACGGTTAGGGTTAGGTTTATGGTTAGGATTAGGGTTAGGGTTTGTGTTTAGGTTTGGGTTATGGTTAGGGTAAGTGTTAGGGTTAGGGTTTAGGGTTAGTTTTAGGGTTAGGGTTAGGGTTTCGGTTTGGGTTATATTTTGGGTTAGGTTTAGGGTTAGGGTTAGGGTTTGGGTTCGGGCTAGGATTAGGGTTAGGGTTTGAGTTTGAATTAGGTTTATGGTTAGCATTAGTTTTAGGGTTAGGTTTAGGATTAGTGTTTCAGTTAGGGTTAGGGTTAGGTTAAGGTTACGGTTAGGGTTAGGGTTAGGGTTACGACTAGGGTTAGGGTTAGGTTTAGGGTTAGCATTAGTTTTAGGATTAGGGTTAGGGTTACGGTTTGGGTTTAGGTTAGGGTTAGGGTTAGAGTTAGGGTTTGGGTTAGGGTTAGGGTTAGGGTTAACGTTTGAGTTAGGGTTACGGTTAGAGTTAGGATTAGGGTAAGGATTTGTGTTAAGATTAGGGTTTGGTTTAGGGTTAGGGTTAGGGTTTGGGTTAAAGTTACGTTTAGGGTTATGTTTTGTTTTAGGGTTAGGGTTAGGGTTAGGATTAGGTGTAGGGTTTAGGTTTTCGCTTAGGTTTAGTCTTAGGGTTAGGGTTATGATTAGGGTTTGGGTTAGGGTTTAGGTTTGGTTAGGTTTAGGGTTAGGGTTAGGGTTATGGTTAGGTTTAGCTTTACGGTTAGGGTTAGGGTTATGGTTAGGGTTAGCGTTAGGGTTAGGGTTAGGGTTAGGGTTCCGATTAGAGTTAGGTTTAGAGTTTGGGTTTGGGACAGGGTTAAGGTTAGGGTTAGGGTTAGGGTTAGTGTTAGGGTTAGGGTTTGATTTAGGGTTAGGGTTAGGCTTCGGGTTAGTGTAAGGGTTTGGGTTAGGGTTAGGGTTAGGACTAGGGTTAGGGTTAGAATTAGGGTTAGGGTTAGGGTTAGTGTAAGGGTTAGGGTAAGGGTTAGATTTAGGGTTAGGGTTAGGGTTAGGGTTAGGGTTAGGATAAGGATGAGGGTTAGTGTTAGGGTTAGGATTAGGGTTATTATTTGGGTTATGGTTTGGGTTAGGGTTAGGGTTACAGTTTGGGTAAGTGTTAGAGTGAGGGTTTGAGTTAGGGTTAGGGTTAGGGTTTGGGTTTGGTTTAGAGTTAGGTTTAGTTTAGGGTTTGGGTTAGAGTTAGGGTTATGGTGAGGTGTTGGATTAGGGTTATGGTTAGGGTTAGGGTTAGGATTAGGGTAAGGGTTAGGGTTGCGATTTGAGTTAGGTTTAGAGTTTGGGTTTGGGTAAGGGTTAAGGTTAGGGTTAGGGTTACGGTTAGGGTTAGGGATAGGACTAGGATTAGGCTTAGGTTTAGGGTTAGGATTAGGGTTAGGGTTTGTGTTTAGGTTTGGGTTATGGTTAGGGTAAGTGTTAGGGTTAGGGTTTAGGGATAGGTTAATGGTAAGTTTTAGGGTTTTGGTTTGGGTTATATTTTGGGTTACGTTTAGGGTTAGGGTTAGGGTTTGGGATCGGGTTAGGATTAGGGTAGGGGTTTGCGTTTGAATTAGGTTTATGGTTAGCATTAGGGTTAGGGTTAGGTTTAGGATTAGTGTTTCTGTTAGGGTTAGGGTTAGGTTAAGGTTAGGGTTAAGGTTAGGTTTAGGGTTTGATTTAGGGTTAGGGTTAGGGTTAGGGTAAGTGTAAGGGTTTGGGTTAGGGTTAGGGTTAGGGTTAGGGTTAGGTTTAGGGTTAGCATTAGTTTTAGGATTAGGGTTAGGTTTAGGGTTAGGGTTCCGATTAGAGTTAGGTTTAGAGTTTGGGCTTGGGTAAGAGTTAAGGTTAGGGTTAGGGTTAGGGTTAGGGTTAGGGTTAGGGTTAGGGTTAGGACTAGGATTAGGGTTAGTGTTAGGGTTAGGATTAGGGTTAGGGTTTGGGTTTATGTTTGGGTTATGGTTGGGGTAAGTGTTAGGGTTACAGTTTAGGGTTAGGGTTAGGGTTAGGGTTAGGGTTTCGGTTTGGGTTATGTTTTGGGCTAGGTTTAGGGTTAGGGTTAGGGTATGGGTTCGGGTTAGGATTAGGGTTAGGGTTTGAGTTTGAATTAGGTTTAGGGTTAGCATTAGGGTTAGGGTTAGGTCTAGGATTAGTGTTTCAGTTAGGGTTAGGGTTAGGGTTAAGGTTAGGGTTAGGCTTAGGTTTAGGGTTTGATTTAGGGTTAGGGTTAGGGTTAGGGTTAGTGTTAGGGTTTGGGTAAGGGTTAGAGTTAGGACTAGGGTTAGTGTTAGGGTTAGGTTTAGGGTTAGCATTAGGGTTAGTATTAGGGTTAGGTTTAGGGTTTGGGTTAGGGTTAGGGTTATGGTTAGGGTTACGGTTAGGGTTAGGGTTAGGGTTTGGGTTAGGGTTAGGGTTAGGGTTTGGGTTAGGTTTAGGGTTGGAGTTAGGATTAGGGTTAGGGTTTGTGTTAAAATTAGGGTTTGGCTTTGTGTTAGGGTTAGGGTTAGGGTTAGGGTTAGGTTTAGAATTAGGGTTAGGGTTAGGGTTTGGATAAGGATGAGGGTTAAGGTTAGGGTTAGGATTAGGGTTATTATTTGGGTTATGGTTTGGGTTAGTGTTAGGGTTAGGGTTTGGGTTAGTGTTAGAGTTTGGGTTTGAGTTAGGATTAGGTTTAGGGTTAGGTTAGGGTTTGGGTTAGAGTTAGGGTTAGGGTTCCGGTTTGGGTTTGGTTTAGAGTTAGGGTTAGGTTAGGCTTTGGGTTAGAGTTAGGGTTAGGGTGAGGTTTTGGATTAGGGTTATGGTTAGGGTTAGGGTTAGGATTAGGGTTAGGGTTAGGGTTCCGATTAGAGTTATGTTTAGAGTTTGGGTTTGGGTAAGGGTTAAGGTTAGGTTTAGGGTTAGGGTTTGAGTTTGAATTAGGTTTTGAGTTAGCATAAGCGTTAGGGTTAGGTTTAGTATAAGTATTTCAGTTAGGGTTAGTGTTAGGGTTTGGGTTCGGGTTAGGGTTAGGGTTAGGGTTAGGGTTTGATTTAGGGTTAGGGTTAGGCTTAGGGTTAGTGTAAGGGTTTGGGTTAGGGTTAGGGTTAGGACTAGGGTTAGGGTTAGAATAAGGGTTAGGGTTAGGGTTAGTGTAAGGGTTAGGGTTAGGGTTAGGGTTAGGGTTAGGGTTAGGGTTAGGGTTAGGGTTAGGATAAGGATGAGGGTTAGTGTTAGGGTTAGGATTAGGGTTATTATTTGGGTTATGGTTTGGGTTAGGGTTAGGGTTACGGTTTGGGTTAGTGTTAGAGTGAGGGTTTGAGTTAGGGTTAGGTTTAGGGTTAGGTTAGTGTTTGGGTTAAAGTTAGGGTTAGGGTTAGGGTTTGGGTTTGGTTTAGAGTTAGGTTTAGGTTAGGGTTTGGGTTAGAGTTAGGGTTAGTTTGAGGTGTTGGATTAGGGTTATGGTTAGGGTTAGGGTTAGGATTAGGGTTAGGGTTAGGGTTCCGATTAGAGTTAGGTGTAGAGTTTGGGGTTGGGTAAGTGTTAAGGTTAGAGTTAGGGTTACGGTGAGGGTGAGGGATAGGACTAGGATTAGGGTTTGGTTTAGGGTTAGGATTAGGGTTAGGGTTTGTGTTTAGGTTTGGGTTATGTTTAGGGTAAGTGTTAGGGTTAGGGTTTAGGGTTAGGTTTAGGGTTAGGGTTGGGGTTCAGGTTTGGGTTATATTTTGGGTTAGGTTTAGGGTTAGGGTTAGGGTTTGGGTTCAGGTTAGGATTAGGGTTAGGGTTTGAGTTTGAATTAGGTTTAGGGTTAGCATTAGGGTTAGGGTTAGGTTTAGGATTAGTGTTTCAGTTAGGGTTAGGTTTAGGTTAAGGTTAGGGTTAGGGTTAGGTTTAGGATTTGATTTAGGGTTTGGGTTAGGGTTAGGGTTAGTGTTAGTGTTTGTGTTAGGGTTAGGGTTACGACTAGGGTTAGGGTTAGGTTTAGGGTTATCATTAGTTTTAGGATTAGGGTTAGGGTTAGGGTTAGGGTTCCGATTAGATTTAGGTTTAGAGTTTGGGTTTGGGTAAGGGTTAAGGTTAGGGTTAGGGTTAGGGTTAGGGTTAGGGTTAGCACTAGGATTAGGGTTAGGGTTAGGGTTAGGATTAGGTGTGGGTTTGGGTTTATGTTTGGGTTATGGTTGGGGTAAGTGTTACGGTTACAGTTTAGGGTTAGGGTTAGGGTTAGGGTTAGGGTTTCGGTTTGGGTTTGGTTTTGGTCTAGGTTTGGGGTTAGGGTTAGGGTTTGGGTCCAGGTTAGGATTAGGGTTAGGGTTTGAGTTTGAATTAGGTTTAGGGTTAGCATTAGGGTTAGGGTTAGGTTTAGGATTAGTGTTTCAGTTAGGTTTAGGTTTAGGGTTAAGGTTAGGGTTAGGGTTAGGTTTAGGGTTTGATTTAGGGTTAGGGTTAGGGTTAGGGTTAGTGTTAGGGTTTGGGTAAGGGTTAGGGTTAGGACTAGGGTTAGTGTTAGGGTTAGGTTTAGGGTTAGCATTAGGGTTAGGATTAGGGTTAGGTTTAGGGTTTGGGTTAGGGTTAGGCTTAGGGTTAGGGTTTGGGTTAGGTTTAGGGTTGGAGTTAGGATTAGGGTTAGGGTTTGTGTTAAAATTAGGGTTTGGGTTTGTGTTAGGGTTAGGGTTAGGGTTAGGGTTAGGTTTAGAATTAGGGTTAGGGTTAGGGTTAGGATAAGGATGAGGGTTAAGGTTAGGGTTAGGATTAGGGTTATTATTTGGGTTATGGTTTGGGTTAGTGTTAGGGTTAGGGTTTGGGTTAGTGTTAGAGTTAGGGTTTGGGTTTGGTTTAGAGTTAGGGTTAGGTTAGGCTTTGGGTTAGAGTTAGGGTTAGGGTGAGGTTTTGGATTAGGGTTATGGTTAGGGTTAGGGTTAGGATTAGGGTTAGGGTTAGGGTTCCGATTAGAGTTATGTTTAGAGTTTGGGTTTGGGTAAGGGTTAAGGTTAGGTTTAGGGTTAGGATTAGGGTTAGGGTTTGAGTTTGAATTAGGTTTAGGGTTAGCATTAGGGTTAGGGTTAGGTTTAGTATAAGTATTTCAGTTAGGGTTAGTGTTAGGGTTTGGGTTCGGGTTAGGGTTAGGGTTAGGGTTAGGGTTTGATTTAGGGTTAGGGTTAGGCTTAGGGTTAGTGTAAGGGTTTGGGTTAGGGTTAGGGTTAGGACTAGGGTTAGGGTTAGAATAAGGGTTAGGGTTAGGGTTAGTGTAAGGGTTAGGGTTAGGGTTAGGGTTAGGGTTAGGGTTAGGGTTAGGATAAGGATGAGGGTTAGTGTTAGGGTTAGGATTAGGGTTATTATTTGGGTTATGGTTTGGGTTAGGGTTAGGGTTACGGTTTGGGTTAGTGTTAGAGTGAGGGTTTGAGTTAGGGTTAGGTTTAGGGTT
Source organism: Eospalax fontanierii (assembly GCA_035773235.1). NCBI lineage: Eukaryota > Metazoa > Chordata > Mammalia > Rodentia > Spalacidae > Eospalax > Eospalax fontanierii. The sequence continues at coordinate 12,361,425 of JAJHUQ010000032.1, forward strand.
AGGTTAGCGTTTGGGTTAGAGTTAGGGTTAGGGTTATGGTTTGGGTTTGGTTTAGAGTTAGGGTTAGGTTAGGCTTTGGGTTAGAGTTAGGGTTAGGGTGAGGTGTTGGATTAGGGTTATGGTTAGGGTTAGGGTTAGGATTAGGGTTAGCGTTAGGGTTCTGATTAGAGTTATGTTTAGAGTTTGGGTTTGGGTAAGGGTTAAGGTTATTTTTAGTGTTAGGATTAGGGTTAGGGTTTGAGTTTGAATTAGGTTTAGGGTTAGCATTAGGGTTAGGGTGAGTTTTAGGATAAGTATTTCAGTTAGGGTTAGGGTTAGGGTTAGGGTTTGGGTTCGGGTTAGGGTTAGGGTTAGGGTTAGGGTTTGATTTAGGGTTAGGGTTAGGCTTAGGGTTAGGGTTAGGTTTAGGACTAGGGTTAGTGTTAGGGTTAGGTTTAGGCTTAGCATTAGGGATAGGATTAGGGTTAGGGTTAGGGTTTGGGTTAGGTTTAGGGTTAGGTTTAGGGTTAGGGTTTGGGTTAGGGTAAGGGTTAGGGTTATGGTTTGGGTTAGGGTTAGGGTTAGGGTTAGGATTAGGGTTAGGGTTTGTGTTAAGATTAGGGTTTGGGTTTGGGTTAGGGTTAGGGTTAGGGTTATGGTTAGGGTTAGAACTAGGGTTAGGTTTAGGGTTAGGGTTAGGATAAGGATGAGGGTTAGTGTTAGGGTTAGGATTAGGGTTATTATTTGGGTTATGGTTTGGGTTAGGGTTAGGGTTACGTTTTGGGTTAGTGTTAGAGTGAGGGTTTGAGTTAGGGTTAGGTTTAGGGTTAGGTTAGGATTTTGGTTAGAGTTAGGGTTAGGGTTACGGTTTGAGTTTGGTTTAGAGTTAGGTTTAGGTTAGGGTTTGGGTTAGATTTAGGGTTAGGGTGAGGTGTTGGATTACGGTTATGGTTAGGGTTAGGCTTCCGATTAGAGTTAGGTTTAGAGTTTTTGTTTGGGTAAGGGTTAAGGTTAGGGTTAGGGTTACGGTTAGAGTTATGGATAGGACTAGGATTAGAGTTAGGTTTAGGTTTAGGATTAGGGTTAGGGTTTGTGTTTAGATTTGGATTATGGTTAGGGTAAGTGTTAGGGTTAGAGTTTAAGGTTAGGTTTAGGGTTAGGGTTAGGGTTTCAGTTTGGGTGATATTTTGGTTTGGTTTAGTGTTAGGGTTAGGATTAGAGTTAGGGTGAGGGTTAGGGTTAGTTTTATGTTTACATGTTAGGTTTAGGTTTAGGGTTATTGTTAGGGTTTGGGTTAGGGTTAGTGTTAGGGTTTGGGTTTCAGTTAGAATTAGGGTTAGCGTTAGGTTTTGTGTTAGGGTTAGGGTTAGAGTTTGAATTAGGTTTAGGGTTACGGTTAGATTTAGGATTTGGTTTAGGGGTAGTGTTGGGGTTTGGTTTAGGTTTTGGGTTAGGTTTAGAGTTAGGGTTAGGGTTTGGGTTCGGGTTAGAGTTAGGGTTAGGGATAGGGTTTGAGTTAATGTTAGGGTTAGGGTTAGGGTTAGTGTTAGGGTTTGGGTTAGGATTAGGGTTAGGATTAGGATTAGGGTTGGGGTAGGGTTTGGGTTTGGGTTAGGGTTAGTGTTAGGGTTAGCTTTTGGGTTAGGGTTAGGGTTAGGGTTAGGGTTAGGGTTTGGGTTAGGGTTAGGTTTAGGGTTATTGTTTGGGTTAGGGTTAGGGTTAGGGTTAGGATTAGGGTTAGGGTTTGTGTTAAGATTAGGGTTTGGGTTTGGGTTAGGGTTAGGGTTAGGGTTAGGGTTAGGGTTAGGGTTAGAACTAGGGTTAGGTTTAGGGTTAGGGTTAGGATAAGGATGAGCGTTAGTGTTAGGGTTAGGATTAGGGTTATTATTTGGGTTATGGTTTGGGTTAGGGTTAGGGTTAGGGTTAGGGTTAGGGTTAGGGTTAGGGTTACGTTTTGGGTTAGTGTTAGAGTGAGGGTTTGAGTTAGGGTTAGGTTTAGGGTTAGGTTAGAGTTTTGGTTAGAGTTAGGGTTAGGGTTAGGGTTTGGGTTTGGTTTAGAGTTAGGTTTAGGTTAGGGTTTGGGTTAGAGTTAGGGTTAGGGTGAGGTGTTGGATTAGGGTTATGGTTAGGGTTAGGCTTCCGATTAGAGTTAGGTTTAGAGTTTGGGTTTGGGTAAGGGTTAAGGTTAGGGTTAGGGTTACGGTTAGGGTTATGGATAGGACTAGGATTAGGGTTAGGTTTAGGGTTAGGATTAGGGTGAGTGTTTGTGTTTAGATTTGGATTATGGTTAGGGTAAGTGTTAGGGTTAGGGTTTAGGGTTAGGTTTAGGGTTAGGGTTAGGGTTTCGGTTTGGGTTAGAGTTAGGGTTAGGGATATTGTTTGAGTTACGGTTAGGGTGAGGTTTAGGGTTAGGGTTAGCTTTTGGGTTAGGGTTAGGGTTAGGGTTAGGGTTAGGGTTAGGGTTAGGGTTAGGGTTAGGGTTAGGGTTTGGGTTAGGGTTAGGTTTAGGGTTGGGATTAGGTTAGGGTTTGTGTTAAGATTAGGGTTTGGGTTTGGGTTAGGGTTAGGGTTAGGGTTAGGGTTAGGGTTAGGGTTAGGGTTAGGGTTAGAACTAGGGTTAGGTTTAGGGTTAGGGTTAGGATAAGCATGAGGGTTAGTGTTAGGGTTAGGATTAGGGTTATTATTTGGGTTATGGTTTGGGTTAGGGTTAGGGTTACGTTTTGGGTTAGTGTTAGAGTGAGGGTTTGAGTTAGGGTTAGGTTTAGGGTTAGGTTAGGGTTTTGGTTAGAGTTAGGGTTAGGGTTAGGTTTTGGGTTTGGTTAAGAGCTAGGTTTAGGTTAAGGTTTGGGTTAGACTTAGGGCTAGGGTGAGGTGTTGGATTAGGGTTATGGTTAGGGTTAGGGTTAGGATTAGGGTTAGGGTTAGGGTTCTGATTAGAGTTATGTTTAGAGTTTGGGTTTGGGTAAGGGTTAAGGTTATTTTTAGTGTTAGGATTAGGGTTAGGGTTTGAGTTTGAATTAGGTTTAGGGTTAGCATTAGGGTTAGGGTGAGGTTTAGGATAAGTATTTCAGTTAGGGTTAGGGTTAGGGTTAGGGTTTGGGTTCGGGTTAGGGTTAGGGTTAGGGTTAGGGTTAGGGTTAGGGTTTGATTTAGAGTTAGGGTTAGGCTTAGGGTTAGTGTAAGGGTTTGGGTTAGGGTTAGGTTTAGGACTAGGGTTAGTGTTAGGGTTAGGTTTAGGCTTAGCATTAGGGATAGGATTAGGGTTAGGGTTAGGGTTGGGTTAGGGTTAAGGTTAGGGTTAGGGTTAGGGTTTGGGTTAGGGTTAGGGTTAGGGTTAGGGTTTGGGTTAGGGTTAGGGTTAGGGTTAGGATTAGGGTTAGGGTTTGTGTTAAGATTAGGGTTTGGGTTTGGGTTAGGGTTAGGGTTAGGGTTAGGGTTAGGGTTAGGTTTAGAACTAGGGTTAGGTTTAGGGTTAGGGTTAGGATAAGGATGAGGGTTAGTGTTAGGGTTAGGATTAGGGTTATTATTTGGGTTATGGTTTGGGTTAGGGTTAGGGTTAGGGTTACGTTTTGGGTTAGTGTTAGAGTGAGGGGTTGA
>JAJHUQ010000032.1:12370000-12397500 GCA_035773235.1 Eospalax fontanierii
TAGGGTTTAGGTTTGGTAAGGTTTAGGGTTAGGGTTAGGGTTAGGGTTATGGTTAGGGTTAGCGTTAGGGTTAGGGTTAGGGTTAGGGTTAGGGTTCCGATTAGAGTTAGGTTTAGAGTTTGTGTTTGGGTAAGGCTTAAGGTTAGTGTTAGTGTTAGGGTTAGGGTTAGGGTTAGGGTTAGGACTAGGATTAGGGTTAGGGTTAGGGTTAGGATTAGGGTTAGGGTTTGGGTTTAGGTTTGGGTTAATCTTAGGGTTACTGTTAGGGTTAGGGTTTAGGGTTAGGGTTAGATTTAGGGTTTGGGTTTCGGTTTGGGTTATGTTTTGTGTTAGGTTTAGGGTTAGGGTTAGTGTTTGGGTTCTGTTTAGGAATAGGGTTAGGGTTTGAGTTTGAATTAGGTTTAGGGTTAGCATTACGGTTAGGGTTAGGTTTAGGATTAGGGTTTCAGTTAGGGTTAGGGTTAGGGTTAGGGTTTGGGTTCGGGTTAGGGTTAGGGATAGGGTTAGGGTTTGATTTAGGGTTAGGGTTAGGGTTAGGTTTAGTGTTAGGGTTTGGGTTAGGGTTAGGGTTAGGATTAGGGTTAGGGTTAGGGTTCTGATTAGAGTTATGTTTAGAGTTTGGGTTTGGGTAAGGGTTAAGGTTATTTTTAGTGTTAGGATTAGGGTTAGGGTTTGAGTTTGAATTAGGTTTAGGGTTAGCATTAGGGTTAGGGTGAGGTTTAGGATAAGTATTTCAGTTAGGGTTAGGGTTAGGGTTAGGGTTTGGGTTCGGGTTAGGGTTAGGGTTAGGGTTAGGGTTTGATTTAGGGTTAGGGTTAGGCTTAGGGTTAGTGTAAGGGTTTGGGTTAGGGTAAGGTTTAGGACTAGGCTTAGTGTTAGGGTTAGGTTTAGGCTTAGCATTAGGGATAGGATTAGGGTTAGGGTTTTGGTTAGAGTTAGGGTTAGGGTTAGGGTTTGGGTTTGGTTTAGAGTTAGGTTTAGGATTAGGGTTGGGGTAGGGTTTGGGTTTGGGTTAGGGTTAGTGTTAGGGTTAGCTTTTGGGTTAGGGTTAGGGTTAGGGTTAGGATTAGGGTTTGGGTTTGTGTTAAGATTATGGTTTCTGTGTGGATTAGGGTTAGGGTTAGGGTTTGGATTAAGGTTACGTTTAGGGTTAGGGTTTGTGTTAAGGTTAGGGTTAGGCTTAGGAGTAGGGTTAGGGTTTAGGTTTTCGGTTAGGGTTAGTGGTAGGGTTAGTGTTAGGATTAGGGTTTGGGTTAGGGTTTAGGTTTGGTAAGGTTTAGGGTTAGGGTTAGGGTTATGGTTAGGGTTAGCGTTAGGGTTAGGGTTAGGGTTAGGGTTAGGGTTCCGATTAGAGTTAGGTTTAGAGTTTGTGTTTGGGTTAGGGTTAGGGTTAGGGTTAGGGTTAGGGTTTGGGTTAGGGTTAGGGTTAGGATTAGGATTAGGGTTGGGGTAGGGTTTGGGTTTGGGTTAGGGTTAGTGTTAGGGTTAGCTTTTGGGTTAGGGTTAGGGTTTGGGTTAGGGTTAGGGTTAGGTTTAGGGTTTGGGTTAGGGTTAGGGTTAGGGTTAGGGTTAGGATTAGGGTTAGGGTTTGTGTTAAGATTAGGGTTTGGGTTTGGGTTAGGGTTAGGGTTAGGGTTAGGGTTAGGGTTAGGGTTAGAACTAGCGTTAGGTTTAGGGTTAGGGTTAGGATAAGGATGAGGGTTAGTGTTAGGGTTAGGATTAGGGTTAGGGTTAGGGTTAGGGTTAGGGTTATGGATAGGACTAGGATTAGGGTTAGTTTTAGGGTTAGGATTAGGGTTATGGTTTGTGTTTAGATTTGGGTTATGGTTAGGGTTAGTGTTAGGGTTAGGGTTTAGGGTTAGTTTTAGGGTTAGTGTTAGGGTTTCGCTTTGGGTTATATTTTGGTTTAGGTTTAGGTTTAGGGTTAGGGTTAGGGTTAGGGTTAGGGTTAGGGTTAGGGTTAGTTTTATGGTTAGATGTTAGTTTTAGGTTTAGGGTTATTGTTAGGGTTTGGGTTAGGGTTAGTGTTAGGGTTTGGGTTTCAGTTAGAATTAGGGTTAGCGTTAGGGTTTGTGTTAGGGTTAGGGTTAGAGTTTGAATTAGGTTTAGGGTTAGGGTTAGATTTAGGATTTGGTTTAGGGGTAGTGTTGGGGTTTGGTTTAGGTTTTGGGTTAGGTTTAGAGTTAGGGTTAGGGTTTGGGTTCGGGTTAGAGTTAGGGTTAGGGATAGGGTTTGAGTTAGGGTTAGGGTTAGGGTTAATGTTAGTGTTTGGGTTAGGGTTAGGGTTAGGATTAGGATTAGGGTTGGGGTAGGGTTTGGGTTTGGGTTAGGGTTAGTGTTAGGGTTAGCTTTTGGGTTAGGGTTGGGGTTAGGATTAGGGTTAGGGTTTGGGTTAGGGTTAGAGTTAGGGTTAGGGTTTGGGTTAGGTTTAGGGTTAGGGTTAGGATTAGGGTTAGGGTTTGTGTTAAGATTATGGTTTGGGTTTGGGTTAGGGTTAGGGTTAGGGTTGGGGTTAGGGTTAGGGTTAGAACTAGGGTTAGGTTTAGTGTTAGGGTTAGGATAAGGATGAGGGTTAGAGTTAGGGTTAGGATTAGGGTTATTATTTGGGTTATGGTTTGGGTTAGGGTTAGAGTTAAATTTTGGGTTAGTGTTAGAGTGAGGGTCTGAGTTAGGGTGAGGTTTAGGGTTAGGTTAGGGTTTTGGTTAGGGTTAGGGTTAGGGTTAGGGTTTGGGTTTGGTTTAGAGTTAGGTTTAGGATTAGGGTTGGGGTAGGGTTTGGATTTGGGTTAGGGTTAGTGTTAGGGTTACGGTTTGGGTTAGGGTTAGGTTTAGGGTTAGTGTTAGGGTTTGGGTTTGTGTTAAGATTATGGTTTCTGTGTGGATTAGGGTTAGGGTTATTGTTTGGATTAAGGTTACGTTTAGTGTTAGGGTTTGTGTTAAGGTTAGGGTTAGGCTTAGGAGTAGGGTTAGGGTTTAGGTTTTCGGTAAGGGTTAGTGTTAGGGTTAGTGTTAGGATTAGGGTTTGGGTTAGGGTTTAGGTTTGGTAAGGTTTAGGGTTAGGGTTAGGGTTATGGTTAGGGTTAGCGTTAGGGTTAGGGTTAGGGTTAGGGTTAGGGTTCCGATTAGAGTTAGGTTTAGAGTTTGTGTTTGGGTAAGGCTTAAGGTTAGTGTTAGTGTTAGGGTTAGGGTTAGGGTTAGGGTTAGGACTAGGATTAGGGTTAGGGTTAGGGTTAGGATTAGGGTTAGGGTTTGGGTTTAGGTTTGGGTTAATCTTAGGGTTACTGTTAGGGTTAGGGTTTAGGGTTAGGGTTAGATTTAGGGTTTGGGTTTCGGTTTGGGTTATGTTTTGTGTTAGGTTTAGGGTTAGGGTTAGAGTTTGGGTTCGGTTTAGGAATAGGGTTAGGGTTTGAGTTTGAATTAGGTTTAGGGTTAGCATTACGGTTAGGGTTAGGTTTAGGATTAGGGTTTCAGTTAGGGTTAGGGTTAGGGTTAGGGTTTGGGTTCGGGTTAGGGTTAGGGATAGGGTTAGGGTTTGATTTAGGGTTAGGGTTAGGGTTAGGTTTAGTGTTAGGGTTTGGGTTAGGGTTAGCGTTAGGATTAGGGTTAGGGTTAGGGTTCTGATTAGAGTTATGTTTAGAGTTTGGGTTTGGGTAAGGGTTAAGGTTATTTTTAGTGTTAGGATTAGGGTTAGGGTTTGAGTTTGAATTAGGTTTAGGGTTAGCATTAGGGTTAGGGTGAGGTTTAGGATAAGTATTTCAGTTAGGGTTAGGGTTAGGGTTAGGGTTTGGGTTCGGATTAGGGTTAGGGTTAGGGTTAGGGTTTGATTTAGGGTTAGGGTTAGGCTTAGGGTTAGTGTAAGGGTTTGGGTTAGGGTTAGGTTTAGGACTAGGCTTAGTGTTAGGGTTAGGTTTAGGCTTAGCATTAGGGATAGGATTAGGGTTAGGGTTTTGGTTAGAGTTAGGGTTAGGGTTAGGGTTTGGGTTTGGTTTAGAGTTAGGTTTAGGATTAGGGTTGGGGTAGGGTTTGGGTTTGGGTTAGGGTTAGTGTTAGGGTTAGCTTTTGGGTTAGGGTTAGGGTTAGGGTTAGGATTGGGGTTTGGGTTTGTGTTAAGATTATGGTTTCTGTGTGGATTAGGGTTAGGGTTAGGGTTTGGATTAAGGTTACGTTTAGGGTTAGGGTTTGTGTTAAGGTTAGGGTTAGGCTTAGGAGTAGGGTTAGGGTTTAGGTTTTCGGTTAGGGTTAGTGTTAGGGTTAGTGTTAGGATTAGGGTTTGGGTTAGGGTTTAGGTTTGGTAAGGTTTAGGGTTAGGGTTAGGGTTATGGTTAGGGTTAGCGTTAGGGTTAGGGTTAGGGTTAGGGTTAGGGTTCCGATTAGAGTTAGGTTTAGAGTTTGTGTTTGGGTAAGGCTTAAGGTTAGTGTTAGTGTTAGGGTTAGGGTTAGGGTTAGGGTTAGGACTAGGATTAGGGTTAGGGTTAGGGTTAGGATTAGGGTTAGGGTTTGGGTTTAGGTTTGGGTTAATATTAGGGTTACTGTTAGGGTTAGGGTTTAGGGTTAGGGTTAGGGTTAGGGTTAGATTTAGGGTTTGGGTTTCGGTTTGGGTTATGTTTTGTGTTAGGTTTAGGGTTAGGGTTAGTGTTTGGGTTCGGTTTAGGAATAGGGTTAGGGTTTGAGTTTGAATTAGGTTTAGGGATAGCATTAGGGTTAGGGTTAGGTTTAGGATTAGGGTTTCAGTTAGGGTTAGGGTTAGGGTTAGGGTTTGGGTTCGGGTTAGGGTTAGGGATAGGGTTAGGGTTTGATTTAGGGTTAGGGTTAGGGTTAGGTTTAGTGTTAGGGTTTGGGTTAGGGTTAGGGTTAGGATTAGGGTTAGGGATAGGGTTCTGATTAGAGTTATGTTTAGAGTTTGGGTTTGGGTAAGGGTTAAGGTTATTTTTAGTGTTAGGATTAGGGTTAGGGTTTGAGTTTGAATTAGGTTTAGGGTTAGCATTAGGGTTAGGGTGAGGTTTAGGATAAGTATTTCAGTTAGGGTTAGGGTTAGGGTTAGGGTTTGGGTTCGGGTTAGGGTTAGGGTTAGGGTTAGGGTTTGATTTAGGGTTAGGGTAAGGCTTAGGGATAGTGTAATTGTTTGGGTTAGGGTTAGGTTAAGGACTAGGGTTAGTGTTAGGGTTAGGTTTAGGCTTAGCTTTAGGGATAGGATTAGGGTTAGGGTTAGGGTTCGGGTTAGGGTTAGGGTTAGGGTTAGGGTTAGGGTTTGGGTTAGGGTTAGGGTTAGGGTTAGGGTTTGGGTTAGGGTTAGTGTTAGGGTTAGGGTTAGGATTAGGGTTAGGGTTTGTGTTAAGATTAGGGTTTGGGTTTGGGTTAGGGTTAGGGTTAGGGTTAGGGTTAGGGTTAGAACTAGGGTTAGGTTTAGGGTTAGGGTTAGGATAAGGATGAGGGTTAGGGTTAGGGTTAGGATTAGGGTTATTATTTGGGTTATGGTTTGGGTTAGGTTTAGGGTTACGTTTTGGGTTAGTGTTAGAGTGAGGGTTTGAGTTAGGGTTAGGTTTAGGGTTAGGTTAGGGTTTTGGTTAGAGTTAGGGTTAGGGTTAGGGTTTGGGTTTGGTTTAGAGTTAGGTTTAGGTTAAGGTTTGGGTTAGAGTTAGGGTTAGGGTGAGGTGTTGGATTAGGGTTATGGTTAGGGTTAGGCTTCCGATTAGAGTTAGGTTTAGAGTTTGGGTTTGGGTAAGGGTTAAGGTTAGGGTTAGGGTTACGGTTAGGGTTATGGATAGCACTAGGATTAGGGTTAGGTTTAGGGTTAGGATTAGGGTTAGGGTTTGTGTTTAGATTTGGGTTATGGTTAGGGTAAGTGTTAGGGTTAGGGTTTAGGGTTAGGATTAGGGTTAGGGTTAGGGTTTCGGTTTGGGTTATATTTTGGTTTAGGTTTAGGGTTAGGGTTAGGGTTAGGGTTAGGGTTAGGGTTAGGGTTAGGGTTAGGGTTAGTTTTATGGTTAGATGTTAGGTTTAGGTTTAGGGTTATTGTTAGGGTTTGGGTTAGGGTTAGTGTTAGGGTTTGGGTTTCAGTTAGAATTAGGGTTAGTGTTAGGGTTTGTGTTAGGGTTAGGGTTAGAGTTTGAATTAGGTTTAGGGTTAGGCTTAGATTTAGCATTTGGTTTAGGGGTAGTGTTGGGGTTTTTTTTAGGTTTTGGGTTAGGTTTAGAGTTAGGGTTAGGGTTTGGGTTCGGGTTAGAGTGAGGCTTAGGGATTGGGTTTGAGTTAGGGTTAGGGTTAGGGTTAGGGTTAGGGTTAGGATTAGGATTAGGGTTGGGTTAGGGTTTGGGTTTGGGTTAGGGTTAGTGTTAGGGTTAGCTTTTGGGTTAGGGTTAGGGTTAGGGTTAGGGTTAGGGTTTGGGTTAGGGTTAGGGTTAGGGTTAGGGTTTGGGTTAGGGTTAGGGTTAGGGTTAGGATTAGGGTTAGGGTTTGTGTTAAGATTAGGGTTTGGGTTTGGGTTAGGGTTAGGGTTAGGGTTAGGGTTAGGGTTAGGGTTAGAACTAGGGTTAGGTTTAGGGTTAGGGTTAGGATAAGGATGAGGGTTAGTGTTAGGGTTAGGATTAGGGTTATTATTTGGGTTATGGTTTGGGTTAGGGTTAGGGTTACGTTTTGGGTTAGTGTTAGAGTGAGGGTTTGAGTTAGGGTTAGGTTTAGAGTTCGGTTAGGGCTGTGGTTTGAGTTAGGGTTAGGGTTAGGGGTTGGGTTTGGGTTAGAGTTGGGTTTAGGTTTGGGTTTGGGTTAGGTTTAGGGTTAGGGTGAGGTGATGGGTTAGGATTATGGTTAGGGTTAGGCTTCCGATTAGAGTTAGGTTTAGAGTTTGGGTTTGGGTAAGGGTTAAGGTTAGGGTTAGGGTTACGGTTAGGGTTATGGATAGGACTAGGATTAGGGTTAGGTTTAGGGTTAGGATTAGGGTTAGGGTTTGTGTTTAGATTTGGGTTATGGTTAGGGTAAGTGTTAGGGTTAGGGTTTAGGGTTAGGTTTAGGGTTAGTGTTAGGGTTTCGCTTTGGGTTATATTTTGGTTTAGGTTTAGGTTTAGGGTTAGGGTTAGGGTTAGGGTTAGGGTTAGGGTTAGGGTTAGGGTTAGTTTTATGGTTAGATGTTAGGTTTAGGTTTAGGGTTATTGTTAGGTTTTGGGTTAGGGTTAGTGTTAGGGTTTGGGTTTCAGTTAGTATTAGGGTTAGTGTTAGGGTTTGTGTTAGGGTTAGGGTTAGAGTTTGAATTAGGTTTAGGGTTAGGGTTAGATTTAGGATTTGATTTAGGGGTAGTGTTGGGGTTTGGTTTAGGTTTTGGGTTAGGTTTAGAGTTAGGGTTAGGGTTTGGGTTCGGGTTAGAGTTAGGGTTAGGGATAGGGTTTGAGTTAGGGTTAGGGTTAGGGTTAGGGTTAATGTTAGTGTTTGGGTTAGGGTTAGGGTTAGGATTAGGATTAGGGTTGGGGTAGGGTTTGGGTTTGGGTTAGGGTTAGTGTTAGGGTTAGCTTTTGGGTTAGGGTTAGGGTTAGGGTTAGGGTTAGGGTTAGGTTTTGGGTTAGGGTTAGGGTTAGGGTTTGGGTTAGGGTTAGGGTTAGGGTTAGGATTAGGGTTAGGGTTTGTGTTAAGATTAGGGTTTGGGTTTGGGTTAGGGTTAGGGTTAGGGTTAGGGTTAGGGTTAGAACTAGGGTTAGGTTTAGGGTTAGGGTTAGGATAAGGATGAGGGTTAGAGTTAGGGTTAGGATTAGGGTTATTATTTCGGTTATGGTTTGGGTTAGGGTTAGGGTTACATTTTGGGTTAGTGTTAGAGTGAGGGTTTGAGTTAGGGTTAGGTTTAGGGTTAGGTTAGTGTTTTGGTTAGAGTTAGGGTTAGGGTTAGGGTTTATGTTTGGTTTAGAGGTAGGTTTAGGATTAGGGGTGGGGTAGGGTTTGGGTTTGTGGTAGGGTTAGTGTTAGGGTTAGCTTTTGGGTTAGGGTTAGGGTTAGGGTTAGGATTAGGGTTTGTGTTTGTGTTAAGATTATGGTTTCTGTGTGGATTAGGGTTAGGGTTAGGGTTTGGATTAAGGTTACGTTTAGGGTTAGGGTTTGTGTTAAGGTTAGGGTTAGGCTTAGGAGTAGGGTTAGGGTTTAGGTTTTCGGTTAGGGTTAGTGTTAGGGTTAGTGTTAGGATTAGGGTTTGGGTTAGGGTTTAGGTTTGGTTAGGTTTAGGGTTAGGGTTAGGGTTATGGTTAGGGTTAGCGTTAGGGTTAGGGTTAGGGTTAGGGTTAGGGTTAGGGTTAGGGTTCCGATTAGAGTTAGGTTTAGAGTTTGTGTTTGGGTAAGGCTTAAGGTTAGTTTTAGTGTTAGGGTTAGGGTTAGGGTTAGGGTTAGGACTAGGATTAGGGTTAGGGTTAGGGTTAGGATTAGGGTTAGGGTTTGGGTTTAGGTTTGGGTTAATATTAGGGTTACTGTTAGGGTTAGGGTTTAGGGTTAGGGTTAGATTTAGGGTTAGGTTTTCGGTTTGGGTTATGTTTTGTGTTAGGTTTAGGGTTAGGGTTAGTGTTTGGGTTCGGTTTAGGAATAGGGTTAGGGTTTGAGTTTGAATTAGGTTTAGGGTTAGCATTAGGGTTAGGGTTATGTTTAGGATTAGGGTTTCAGTTAGGGTTAGGGTTAGGGTTAGGGTTTGGGTTCGGGTTAGGGTTAGGGATAGCGTTAGGGTTTGATTTAGGGTTAGGGTTAGGGTTAGGTTTAGTGTTAGGGTTTGGGTTAGGGTTAGGGTTAGGACTAGGGTTAGTGTTAGGGTTACGTTTAGGGTTAACATTAGGGTTAGGATTAGGGTTAGGGTTAGGGTTTGAGTTAGGGTTAGGGTTAGGGTTAAGGTTAGGGTTAGGGTTAGGGTTTGGGTTAGGGTTAGGGTTAGGGTTAGGGTTTGGGTTAGGTTTAGGGTTGGAGTTAGGATTAGGGTCTGGGTTTGTGTTAAAATTAGGGTTTGGGTTTGTGTTAGGGTTACGGTTAGGGTTAGGTTTAGAATTAGGGTTAGGGTTAGGGTTAGGATAAGGATGAGGGTTCAGGTTAGGGTTAGGATTAGGGTTATTATTTGCGTTATGGTTTGGGTTAGTGTTAGAGTTAGGGTTTGAGTTAGGGTTAGGTTTAGGGTTAGGTTAGGGTTTGGGTTAGAGTTAGGGTTAGGGTTACGTTTTGGGTTTGGTTTAGAGTTAGGGTTAGGTTAGGCTTTGGGTTAGAGTTAGGGTTAGGGTGAGGTTTTGGATTAGGGTTATGGTTAGGGTTAGGGTTAGGATTAGGGTTAGGGTTAGGGTTCTGATTAGAGTTATATTTAGAGTTTGGGTTTGGGTAAGGGTTAAGGTTATTTTTAGTGTTAGGATTAGGGTTAGGGTTTGAGTTTGAATTAGGTTTAGGGTTAGCATTAGGGTTAGGGTGAGGTTTAGGATAAGTATTTCAGTTAGGGTTAGAGTTCGGGTTAGGGTTTGGGTTCGGGTTAGGGTTAGGGTTAGGGTTAGGGTTTGATTTAGGGTTAGGGTTAGGCTTAGGGTTAGTGTAAGGGTTTGGGTTAGGGTTAGGTTTAGGACTAGGGTTAGTGTTAGGGTTAGGTTTAGGCTTAGCATTAGGGATAGGATTAGGGTTAGGGTTAGGGTTTGGGTTAGGGTTAGGGTTAGGGTTAGGGTTAGGGTTTGGGTTAGGGTTAGGGTTAGGTTTAGGGTTTGCGTTAGGGTTAGGGTTAGGGTTAGGGTTAGGATTAGGGTTAGGGTTTGTGTTAAGATTAGGGTTTGGGTTTGGGTTTGGGTTAGGGTTAGGGTTAGGGTTAGGGTTAGGGTTAGGGTTAGGGTTAGAATTAGGGTTAGGGTTAGGGTTAGGGTTAGGATAAGGATGAGGGTTAGTGTTAGGGTTAGGATTAGGGTTATTATTTGGGTTATGGTTTGGGTTAGGGTTAGGGTTACAGTTTGGGTTAGTGTTAGAGTGAGGGTTTGAGTTAGGGTTAGGTTTAGGGTTAGGTTAGGCTTTTGGTTAGAGTTAGGTTTAGGATTAGGGTTTGGGTTTGGTTTAGAGTTAGGTTTAGGTTAGGGTTAAGGTTAGAGATAGGGTTAGTGTGAGGTGTTGGATTAGGGTTATGGTTAGGGTTAGGCTTCTGATTAGAGTTAGGTTTAGAGTTTGGGTTTGGGTAAGGGTTAAGGTTAGGGTTAGGGTTATGGTTAGGGTTATGGATAGGACTAGGATTAGGGTTAGGTTTAGGGTTAGGATTAGGTTAGGGTTTGTGTTTAGATTTGGGTTATGGTTAGGGTAAGTGTTAGGGTTGGGGTTAATGGTTAGGTTTAGGGTTAGGTATAGGGTTTCGGCATGGGTTATATTTTGGGTAAGGTTAAGGTTAAGGTTTAGGGTTAGGGTTAGGGTTAGGGTTAGGGTTAGGGTTAGTTTTAGGGTTAGATGTTAGGTTTAGGTTTAGGGATATTGTTTGGTTTTGGGTTAGGGTTAGTGTTAGGGTTTGGGTTTCAGTTAGAATTAGGGTTAGCGTTAGGGTTTGTGTTAGGGTTAGGGTTAGAGTTTGAATTAGGTTTAGGGTTAGGGTTAGATTTAGGATTTGGTTTAGGGGTAGTGTTGGGGTTTGGTTTAGGTTTTGGGTTAGGTTTAGAGTTAGGGTTAGGGTTTGGGTTCAGATTAGAGTTAGGGTTAGGGATAGGGTTTGAGTTAGGGTTAGGGTTAGGGTTAGGGTTAGTTTTAGGGTTTGGGTTAGGGTTAGGGTTAGGATTAGGATTAGGGTTGGGGTAGGGTTTGGGATTGGGTTAGGGTTAGTGTTAGGGTTAGCTTTTGGGTTAGGGTTAGGGTTAGGATTAGGGTTTGGGTTTGTGTTAAGATTATGGTTTCTGTGTGGATTAGGGTTAGGGTTAGGGTTTGGATTAAGGTTACGTTTAGGGTTAGGGTTTGTATTAAGGTTAGGTTTAGGCTTAGGAGTAGGGTTAGGGTTTAGGTTTTCGGTTAGGGTTAGTGTTAGGGTTAGTGTTAGGATTAGGGTTTGGGTTAGGGTTTAGGTTTGGTTAGGTTTAGGGTTAGGGTTAGGGTTATGGTTAGGGTTAGCGTTAGGGTTAGGGGTAGGGGTAGGGTTAGGGTTAGGGTTAGGGTTAGGGTTAGGGTTTGGGTTTGGGTTAGGGTTTGGGTTAGGGTTTGGGATTGAATTAGGTTTAGGTTTAGCAATAGGGTTAGGGTTAGTTTTAGGATTAGTGTTTCAGTTAGGGTTAGGGTTAGGTTAAGGTTAGGGTTAGGGTTAGGTTTAGGGTTTGATTTAGGGTTGGGGTTAGGGATAGGGTTAGTGTTAGGGTTTGGGTTAGGTTTAGGGTTACGACTAGGGTTAGGGTTAGGTTTAGGGTTAGCATTAGTTTTAGGATTAGGGTTAGGATGAGGGTTTGGGTTTGGGTTAGGTTTAGGGTTAGGGTTAGGGTTTGGGTTAGGGTTAGGGTTAGGGTTAACGTTTGAGTTAGGGTTACGGTTAGGGTTAGGATTAGGGTTAGGGTTTGTGTTAAGATTAGGGTTTGGTTTAGGGTTAGGGTTAGGGTTTGGGTTAAAGTTACGTTTAGGGTTAGGTTTTGTTTTAGGGTTAGGGTTAGGGTTAGGATTAGGTTTAGGGTTTAGGTTTTCGGTTAGGTTTAGTGTTAGGGTTAGTGTTAGGATTAGGGTTTGGGTTAGGGTTTAGGTTTGGTTAGGTTTAGGGTTAGGGTTAGGGTTATGGTTAGGTTTAGCTTTACGGTTAGGGTTAGGGTTATGGTTAGGGTTAGCGTTAGGGTTAGGGTTAGGGTTAGGGTTCCGATTAGAGTTAGGTTTAGAGTTTGGGTTTGGGTAAGGGTTAAGGTTAGGGTTAGGGTTAGGGTTAGGGTAAGGGTTAGGACTAGGATTAGGGTTAGTGTTAGTGTTAGGATTAGGGTTAGGGTTTGGGTTTAGTTTTGGGTTATGGTTAGGGTAAGTGTTAGGGTTACAGTTTAGGGTTAGGGTTAGGGTTAGTCTTAGGGTTTCGGTTTGGGTTATGTTTTGGGCTAGGTTTAGGGTTAGGGTTAGGGTTTGGGTTCGTGTTAGGATTAGGGCTAGGGTTTGGGTTTGAATTAGGTTTAGGGTTAGCATTAGGGTTAGGGTTAGGTTTAGCATTAGTGTTTCAGTTAGGGTTAGGGTTAGGGTTAGCGTTAGGGTTAGGACTAGGATTAGGATTAGGGTTAGGCTTAGGATTAGGGTTAGGGTTTGGGTTTAGGTTTGGGTTATGATTAGGGTAAGTGTTAGGGTTAGGGTTTAGGGTTAGGGTGAGGGTTAGGGTTAGGATTAGGGTTTCGGTTTGGGTTAGGTTTAGGGTTAGGTTTAGGGTTTGATTTTGGGTTAGGGTTAGGGTTAGGGTTAGTGTTAGGGTTTGGGTTAGGGTTAGGGTTAGGACTAGGGTTAGTGTTAGGGTTAGGTTTAGGGTTAGCATTAGTGTTAGGATTAGGGTTAGGGTTAGGGTTTGGGTTAGGCTTAGGGTTAGGGTTAGGGTTTGGGTTAGGGTTAGGGTTAGGGTTCGTGTTTGGGTTAGGGTTAGGGTTAGGGTTAGGGTTAGGGTTAGGGTTAGGATTAGGGTTAGTGTTAGTGTTAGTGTTAGGGTTTGGTTTAGGATTACGGTTAGGTTCAGGTTTTCGGTTAAGTTTCGGGTTAGGGTTAGGGTTTGCGTTCGGGTTGGGTTAGTGTTAGGGTTTTAGTTAGGGTTAGGATTAGGGTTAGGGTTAGGGTTTGGGTTAGGGTTAGGCTTACGGTTAGGGTTTGTGTTTGAGTTAGGTTTAGGGTTATCATTAGGGTTAGGATTAGGGTTACGGTTAGGGTTTGGGTTAGGGTTAGGGTTAGGGTTAGGTTTTGGGTTAGGGTTAGGTTTGAATCTGGGTTAGTGTTAATGTTAGGGTTAGTGTTAAGATTAAGTTTAGGGTTAGGTTTAGGATTAGGTTTTGGGTCAGGGTTAGGGTTAGGGTTCGAATTAGGGTTAGGGTTAGTGTTAGAATTAGGGTCAGGGTTAGGATAAGGATTAGGGCTAGGGTTAGGTTTAGGATTAGGGTTATTATTTGGGTTAGGGTTAGGGTTAGGGTTAGGGTTAGGGTTAGGGATAGGGTTTGAGTTAGGGTTAGGGTTAGGGTTAGGGTTAGTGTTAGGGTTTGTGTTAGGGTTAGGGTTAGGATTAGGATTAGGTTTTGGGTTAGGGTTAGGGTTTGGGTTAGGGTTAGAGTTAGGGTTAGCTTTTGGGTTAGGGTTAGGGTTAGGGTTAGGATTAGGGTTAGGGTTTGTGTTAAGATTATGGTTTCTGTGTGGATTAGGTTTAGGGTTAGGGTTTGGATTAAGGTAACGTTTAGGGTTAGGGTTTGTGTTAAGTTTAGGGTTAGGCTTAGGAGTAGGGTTAGGGTTTAGGTTTTCGGTTAGGGTTAGTGTTAGGGTTAGTGTTACGATTAGGGTTTGTGTTAGGGTTTAGGTTTGGTTAGGTTTAGGGTTAGGGTTAGAGTTATGGTTAGGGTTAGCGTTAGGGTTAGGCTTAGGGTAAGGGTTAGCGTTAGGGTTAGGGTTAGGGTTTGGGTTTGGGTTAGGGTTTGGGTTAGGGTTAGGGTTAGGGTTTGGGTTAGGGTTAGGGTTAGGGTTAGGGTAAGGATTTGGGTTAGGCTTAGGTTTAGGGTTCGGGTTTGGGTTAGAGTTATTGTGAGGGTTAGGGGTTTGGTTAGGGTTAGGGTTAGGGTTAGGATTAGGGTTAGGGTTTGTGTTAAGATTACGGTTTGGGTTTGGGTTAGGGTTAGGGTTTGGGTTTTATTTAGAATTAGGGTTAGTGTTATGGTTAGGGTTAGGGTTAGGGTTAGGGTTAGGGTTAGGGTTAGGGTTAAGGTTAGGGTTAGGGTTAGGTTTTGGGTTAGGGTTAGGGTTAGGATTAGGGTTTGAGTTTGAGTTTGGTTTAGGGTTAGCATTAGGGTTAGGATTAGGGTTAGGGTTTGGGTTTGGGTTCGGGTTAGGGTTAGGGTTAGGGTTTGGGTTAGGGTTAGGGTTAGTGTTAGGGTTTGGGTTAGGGTTAGGGTTACGTTTAGGGTTAGTTTTTGGTTTAGGGTTAGGGTTAGGTTTACGGTTGGGTTTAGGTTTTGGGTTAGGGTTAGGGTTAGGGTTTGGGTTAGGGTTAAGGTTAGGGTTAGGGTTAGGGTTAGGGTTAGGGTTAGGGTTAGGGTTAGGGTTTGGTTTAGGATTACATTTAGGTTTAGGTTTTCGGTTAAGTTTCGGGTTAGGGTTAGGGTTTGTGATCGGGTTCGGTTAGTGTTAGGGTTTTAGTTAGGGTTAGACTTAGGGTTAGGGTTAGCGTTTGGGTTAGGGTTAGGCTTAGGGTTAGGGTTAGGGTTCCGATTAGAGTTAGGTTTAGAGTTTGTGTTTGGGTAAGGCTTAAGGTTAGTGTTAGTGTTAGGGTTAGGGTTAGGGTTAGGACTAGGATTAGGGTTAGGGTTAGGGTTAGTATTAGGGTTAGGGTTTGGGTTTAGGTTTGGGTTAATATTAGGGTTAGTGTTAGGGTTAGGGTTTAGGGTTAGGGTTAGATTTAGGGTTAGGGTTTCGGTTTGGGTTATGTTTTGTGTTAGGTTTAGGGTTAGGGTTAGTGTTTGGGTTCGGGTTAGGAATAGGGTTAGGGTTTGAGTTTGAATTAGGTTTAGGGTTAGCATTAGGGTTAGGGTTAGGTTTAGGATTAGGGTTTCAGTTAGGGTTAGGGTTAGGGTTAGGGTTTGGGTTCGGGTTAGGGTTAGGGATAGGGTTAGGGTTTGATTTAGGGTTAGGGTTAGGGTTAGGTTTAGTGTTAGGGTTTGAGTTAGGGTTAGGGTTAGGACTAGGGTTAGTGGTAGGGTTAGGTTTAGGGTTAGCATTAGGGTTAGGATTAGGGTTAGGGTTAGGGTTTGGGTTAGGCTTAGGGTTAGGGTTAGGGTTTGGGTTAGGGTTAGGGTTAGGGTTCGGGTTCGGGTTAGGGTTAGGGTTAGGGTTAGGGTTAGGGTTAGGGTTAGGATTAGGGTTAGTGTTAGTGTTAGGGTTAGGGTTTGGTTTAGGATTACGGTTAGGTTTAGGTTTTCGGTTAAGTTTCGGGTTAGGGTTAGGGTTTGCGTTCGGATTGGGTTAGTGTTAGGGTTTTAGTTAGGGTAAGGGTTAGGGTTAGGGTTAGGGTTTGGGTTAGGGTTAGGCTTACCGTTAGGGTTTGTGTTTGAGTTAGGTTTAGGGTTATCATTAGGGTTAGGATTAGGGTTACGGTTAGGGTTTGGGTTAGGGTTAGGGTTAGGGTTAGGGTTTGGGTTAGGGTTAGGTTTGAATCTGGGTTAGTGTTAACGTTAGGGTTAGTGTTAAGATTAAGTTTAGGGTTAGGTTTAGGATTAGGTTTTGGGTCAGGGTTAGGGTTAGGGTTAGAATTAGGGTTAGGGTTAGTGTTAGAATTAGGGTTAGGGTTAGGATAAGGATTAGGGCTAGGGTTAGGTTTAGGATTAGGGTTATAATTTGGGTTAGGGTTAGGGTTAGGGTTAGGGTTAGGGTTAGGGTTAGGGTTAGGGATAGGGTTTGAGTTAGGGTTAGGGTTAGGGTTAGGGTTAGTGTTAGGGTTTGGATTAGGGTTAGGGTTAGGATTAGGAGTAGGGTTTGGGTTAGGGTTAGGGTTTGGGTTAGGGTTAGGGTTAGGGTTAGCTTTTGGGTTAGGGTTAGGGTTAGGGTTAGGATTAGGGTTAGGGTTTGTGTTAAGAAGGTTAGGGTTAGTGTTAGGGTTAGGGTTAGGGTTAGGGTTAGGGTTAGGCCTAGGATTAGGGTTAGGGTTAGGGTTAGGATTAGGCTTAGGGTTTGGGTTTAGGTTTGGGTTATGGTTAGGGTAAGTGTTAGGGTTACAGTTTAGGGTTAGGGTTAGGGTTAGTCTTAGGGTTTCGTTTTGGGTTATGTTTTGGGCTAGGTTTAGGGTTAGGGTTAGGGCTTGGGTGCGGGTTAGGATTAGGGTTATGGTTTGAGTTTGAATTAGGATTAGGGTTAGCATTAGGGTTAGGGTTAGTTTTAGGATTAGTGTTTCAGTTAGGGTTAGGGTTAGGGTTAAGGTTAGGGTTAGGGTTAGGTTTAGGGTTTGATTTAGGGTTTGGGTTAGGGTTAGGGTTAGTGTTAGGGTTTGGGTTAGGGTTAGGGTTAGGACTAGGTTAGTGTTACGGTTAGGTTTAGGGTTAGCATTAGGGTTAGGATTATGGTTAGGTTAGGGTTTGGGTTAGGGTTAGGGTTAGGGTTAGGGTTAGGCTTAGGGTTAGGGTTATGGTTAGGGTTACGGTTAGGGTTAGGGTTAGGGTTAGGGTTAGGGTTAGGGTTAGGACGAGGGTTAGTGTTAGGGTTTGGTTTAGGGTTAGCATTAGGGTTAGGATTAGGGTTAGGGTTAGGGTTAGGTTTAGGGTTTGGGTTAGGATTAGGGTTAGGGTTAGGGTTTGGGTTAGGGTTAGGGTTAGGGTTAGGATTAGGTTAGCGTTTTTGTTAAGATTAGGGTTTGGGTTTGGGTTAGGGTTAAGGTTAGGGTTAGGGTTAGGTTTAGGGTTATTATTTGGGTTATGGTTTGTGTTAGGGTTAGGGTTAGGGTTTGGGTTAGTGTTAGAGTTAGGGTTTGAATTAGGGATAGGTTTAGGGTTAGGTTAGGGTTTGGGTTAGAGTTAGGGTTAGGGTTAGGGTTTGGGTTTGGTTTAGAGTTAGGTTTAGGTTAGGGTTAAGGTTAGAGATAGGGTTAGTGTGAGGTGTTGGATTAGGGTTATGGTTAGGGTTAGGGTTAGGATTAGGGTTAGGTTTAGGGTTCCAATTAGAGTTTGGTTTAGAGTTTGGGTTTGGGTAAGGGTTAAGGTTAGGGTTAGGGTTAGGGTTAGGACTAGGGTTAGGGTTAGGGTTAGGGTTAGGATTAGGGTTAGGGTTTGGGTTTAGGTTTTGGTTATGATTAGGGTAAGTGTTAGGGTTAGGGTTTAGGGTTAGGGTTAGGGTTAGGGTTAGGGTTAGGGTTTCGGTTTGCGTTATGTTTTGCGTTAGGTTTAGGCTTAGGGTTAGGGTTTGGGTCCGGGTTAGGATTAGGGTTAGGATTTGAGTTTGAATTAGGCTTAGGGTTAGCATTAGGGTTCGGGTTAGGTTTAGGATTAGTATTTCAGTTAGGGTTAGGGTTAGGGTTAGGGTTTGGGTTCGCGTCAGGTTTAGGGTTAGGTTTAGGGTTTGATTTAGTTTTAGGGTTAGGGTTAGGGTTAGTGTTAGGGTTTGGGTTAGGGTTAGGGTTAGGACTAGGGTTAGTGTTAGGGTTAGGTTTAGGGTTAGCATTAGGGTTAGGATTAGGGTTAGGGTTAGGGTTTGGGTTAGGCTTAGGGTTAGCGTTAGGGTTAGGGTTTGGGTTAGGGTTAGGGTTAGGGTTCGGGTTTGGGTTAGGGTTAGGGTTAGCGTTAGGGTTAGGGTTAGGATTAGGGTTAGTGTTAGTGTTAGGGTTAGGCTTTGGTTTAGGATTACGGTTAGGTTTAGGTTTTCGGTTAAGTTTCGGGTTAGGGTTAGGGTTTGCGTTCGGGTTGGGTTATTGTTAGGGTTTTAGTTAGGGTTAGGGTCAGGGTTAGGGTTAGGGTTTGGGTTAGGGTTAGGCTTACGGTTAGGGTTTGTGTTTGAGTTAGGTATAGGGTTATCATTAGGGTTAGGATTAGGGTTACGGTTAGGGTTTGGGTTAGGGTTAGGGTTAGGGTTAGGGTTTGGGTTAGGGTTAGGTTTGAATCTGGGTTAGTGTTAATGTTAGGGTTAGTGTTAAGATTAAGTTTAGGGTTAGGTTTAGGATTAGGTTTTGGGTCAGGGTTAGGGTTAGGGTTAGAATTAGGGTTAGGTTTAGTGTTAGAATTAGGGTTAGGGTAAGGATAAGGATTAGGGCTAGGGTAAGTTTTAGGATTAGGGTTATTATTTGGGTTAGGGTTAGGGTTAGGGTTAGGGTTAGGGTTAGGGTTAGGGTTAGGGATACGGTTTGAGTTAGGGTTAGGGTTAGGGTTTGGGTTAGGGTTAGGGTTAGGGTTAGTTTTTCTGGTTAGGGTTAGGGTTAGGATTAGGGTTAGGGTTTGTGTTAAGATTATGGATTCTGTGTGGATTAGAGTTAGGTTTAGGGTTTGGATTAAGGTAACGTTTAGGGTTAGGGTTTGTGTTAAGGTTAGGGTTAGGCTTAGGAGTAGGGTTAGGGTTTAGGTTTTCGGTTAGGGTTAGTGTTAGGGTTAGTGTTACGATTAGGGTTTGGGTTAGGGTTTAGGTTTGGTTAGGTTTAGGGTTAGGGTTAGGGTTATGGTTAGGGTTAGCGTTAGGGTTAGGGTTAGGGTTAGGGTTAGGGTTAGCGTTAGGGTTAGGGTTAGGGTTAGGGTTTGGGTTTGGGTTAGGTTTTGGGTTAGGGTTAGGGTTAGGGTTAGGGTTTGGGTTAGGGTTAGCGTTAGGGTTAGGGTAAGGATTTGGGTTAGGCTTACGTTTAGGGTTCGGGTTCGGGTTAGAGTTATGGTGAGGGTTAGGGGTTTGGTTAGGGTTAGGGTTAGGGTTAGGATTAGGGTTAGGGTTTGTGTTAAGATTACGGTTTGGGTTTGGGTTAGGGTTAGGGTTTGGGTTTTAGTTAGAATTAGGGTTACTGTTATGGTTAGGGTTAGGGTTAGGGTTAGGGTTAGGGTTAGGGTTAAGGTTAGGGTTAGAGTTAGGTTTTGGGTTAGGGTTAGGGTTAGGATTAGGGTTTGAGTTTGAGTTTGGTTTAGGGTTAGCATTAGGGCTAGGATTAGGGTTAGGGTTTGGGTTTGGCTTCGGGTTAGGGTTAGGGTTAGGGTTTGGGTTAGGGTTAGGGTTTGTGTTAGGTTTTGGGAATGGGTTAGGATAAGGGTTAGGGTTAGGGTTTGGCTTAGGGTTAGGTTTAGGGTTAGTTTTTGGTTTAGGGTTAGGGTTAGGTTTACGGTTGGGTTTAGGTTTTGGGTTAGGGTTAGGGTTAGGGTTTGGGTTAGGGTTAAGTTTAGGGTTAGGGTTAGGGTTAGGGTTAGGGTTAGGGTTTGTTTTAGGATTACATTTAGGTTTAGGTTTTCGGTTAAGTTTCGGGTTAGGGTTAGGGTTTGTGATCGGGTTCGGTTAGTGTTAGGGTTTTAGTTAGGGTTAGAGTTAGGGTTAGGGTTAGCGTTTGGGTTAGGGTTAGGCTTAGGGTTAGGGTTAGGGTTCCGATTAGAGTTAGGTTTAGAGTTTGTGTTTGAGTAAGGCTTAAGGTTAGTGTTAGTGTTAGGGTTAGGGTTAGGGTTAGGACTAGGATTAGGGTTAGGGTTAGGGATAGGATTAGGGTTAGGGTTTGGGTTTAGGTTTGGGTTAATATTAGGGTTAGTGTTAGGGTTAGGGTTTAGGGTTAGGTTTAGATTTAGGGTTAGGGTTTCGGTTTGGGTTATGTTTTGTGTTAGGTTTAGGGTTAGGGTTAGTGTTTGGGTTCGGGTTAGGAATAGGGTTAGGGTTTGAGTTTGAATTAGGTTTAGGGTTAGCATTAGGGTTAGGGTTAGGTTTAGGATTAGGGTTTCAGTTAGGGTTAGGGTTAGGGTTAGGGTTTGGGTTCGGGTTAGGGTTAGGGATAGGGTTAGGGTTTGATTTAGGGTTAGGGTTAGGGTTAGGTTTAGTGTTAGGGTTTGAGTTAGGGTTAGGGTTAGGACTAGGGTTAGTGGTAGTTTTAGGTTTAGGGTTAGCATTAGGGTTAGGATTAGGGTTAGGGTTAGGGTTTGGGTTAGGCTTAGGGTTAGGGTTAGGGTTTGGGTTAGGGTTAGGGTTAGGGTTAGGGTTCGGGTTCGGGTTAGGGTTAGGGTTAGGGTTAGGATTAGGGTTAGTGTTAGGGTTAGGATTAGGGTTAGTGTTAGTGTTAGGTTTAGGGTTTGGTTTAGGATTACGGTTAGGTTTAGGTTTTCGGTTAAGTTTCGGGTTAGGGTTAGGGTTTGCGTTCGGGTTGGGTTAGTGTTAGGGTTTTAGTTAGGGTTAGGGTTAGGGTTAGGTTTAGGGTTTGGGTTAGGGTTAGGCTTACGGTTAGGGTTTGTGTTTGAGTTAGGTTTAGGGTTATCATTAGGGTTAGGATTAGGGTTACGGTTAGGGTTTGGGTTAGGGTTAGGGTTAGGGTTAGGGTTAGCGTTAGGGTTAGGGTTTGGTTTTGGGTTAGGGTTTGGGTTAGGGTTTGGGATTGAATTAGGTTTAGGTTTAGCATTAGGGTTAGGGTTAGTTTTAGGATTAGTGTTTCAGTTAGGGTTAGGGTTAGGTTAAGGTTAGGGTTACGGTTAGGTTTAGGGTTTGATTTAGGGTTGGGGTTAGGGATAGGGTTAGTGTTAGGGTTTGGGTTAGGTTTAGGGTTACGACTAGGGTTAGGGTTAGGTTTAGGGTTAGCATTAGTTTTAGGATTAGGGTTAGGATTAGAGTTTGGGTTTGGGTTAGGTTTGGGGTTAGGGTTAGGTTTTGGGTTAGGGTTAGGGTTAGGGTTAACGTTTGAGTTAGGGTTACGGTTAGGGTTAGGATTAGGGTTAGGGTTTGTGTTAAGATTAGGGTTTGGTTTAGGGTTAGGGTTAGGGTTTGGGTTAAAGTTACGTTTAGGGTTAGGTTTTGTTTTAGGGTTAGGGTTAGGGTTAGGATTAGGTTTAGGGTTTAGGTTTTCGGTTAGGATTAGTGTTAGGGTTAGGGTTAGGATTAGGGTTTGGGTTAGGGTTTAGGTTTGGTTAGGTTTAGGGTTAGGGTTAGGGTTATGGTTAGGTTTAGCTTTACGGTTAGGGTTAGGGTTATGGTTAGGGTTAGCGTTAGGGTTAGGGTTAGGGTTAGGGTTCCGATTAGAATTAGGTTTAGAGTTTGGGTTTGGGTAAGGGTTAAGGTTAGCGTTAGGGATAGGGTTAGGGTTAGGGTTAGGACTAGGATTAGGGTTAGTGTTAGGGTTAGGATTAGGGTTAGGGTTTGGGTTTAGGTTTGGGTTATGGTTAGGGTAAGTGTTAGGGTTACAGTTTAGGGTTAGGGTTAGTGTTAGTCTTAGGGTTTCGGTTTGGGTTATGTTTTGGGCTAGGTTTAGGGTTTGGGTTAGGGTTTGTGTTCGTGTTAGGATTAGGGTTAGGGTTTGAGTTTGAATTAGGTTTAGGGTTAGCATTAGGGTTAGGGTTAGGTTTAGGATTAGTGTTTCAGTTAGGGTTAGGGTTAGGGTTAGGGTTAGGACTAGGATTAGGATTAGGGTTAGGCTTAGGATTAGGGTTAGGGTTTGGGTTTAGGTTTGGGTTATGATTAGGGTAAGTGTTAGGGTTAGGGTTTAGGGTTAGGGTTAGGGTTAGGGTTAGGGTTAGGGTTTCGGTTTGGGTTAGGTTTATGGTTAGGTTTAGGGTTTGATTTTGGGTTAGGGTTAGGGTTAGGGTTAGTGTTAGGGTTTGGGTTAGGATTAGGGTTAGGACTAGGGTTAGTGTTAGGGTTAGGTTTAGGGTTAGCATTAGTGTTAGGATTAGGGTTAGGGTTAGGGTTTGGGTTAGGCTTAGGGTGAGGGTTAGGGTTTGGGTTAGGGTTAGGGTTATGGTTCGTGTTTGGGTTAGGGTTAGGGTTAGGGTTAGGGTTAGGGTTAGGGTTAGGATTAGGGTTAGTGTTACTGTTAGTGTTAGGGTTTGGTTTAGGATTACGGTTAGGTTTAGGTTTTCGGTTAAGTTTCGGTTTAGGGTTAGGGTTTGCGTTCGGGTTGGGTTAGTGTTAGGGTTTTAGTTAGGTTTAGGGTTAGGGTTAGGGTTTGGGTTAGGGTTAGGCTTACGGTTAGGGTTTGTGTTTGAGTTAGGGTTAGGGTTATCATTAGGGTTAGGATTAGGGTTACGGTTAGGGTTTGGGTTAGGGTTAGGGTTAGGGTTAGGTTTTGGGTTAGGGTTAGGTTTGAATCTGGGTTAGTGTTAATGTTAGGGTTAGTGTTAAGATTAAGTTTAGGGTTAGGTTTAGGATTAGGTTTTGGGTCAGGGTTAGGGTTAGGGTTAGAATTAGGGTTAGGGTTAGTGTTAGAATTAGGGTTAGGGTTAGGATAAGGATTAGGGCTAGGGTTAGGTTTAGGATTAGGGTTATTATTTGGGTTAGGGTTAGGGTTAGGGTTAGGGTTAGGGTTAGGGTTAGGGATAGGGTTTGAGTTAGGGTTAGGGTTAGGGTTAGGGTTAGTGTTAGGGTTTGGGTTAGGGTTAGGGTTAGGATTAGTATTAGGGTTTGGGTTAGGGTTAGGGTTTGGGTTAGGGTTAGGGTTAGGGTTAGCTTTTGGGTTAGGGTTAGGGTTAGGGTTAGGATTAGGGTTAGGGTTTGTGTTAAGAGGGTTAGGGTTAGTGTTAGCGTTAGGGTTAGGGTTAGGGTTAGGGTTAGGCCTAGGATTAGGGTTAGGGTTAGGGTTAGGATTAGGCTTAGGGTTTGGGTTTAGGTTTGGGTTATGGTTACGGTAAGTGTTAGGGTTACAGTTTAGGGTTAGGGTTGGGGTTAGTCTTGGGGTTTGGTTTTGGGTTATGTTTTGGGCTAGGTTTAGGGTTAGGGTTAGGGTTTGGGTTCTGGTTAGGATTAGGGTTAGGGTTTGAGTTTGAATTAGGTTTAGGGTTAGCATTAGGGTTAGGGTTAGGTTTAGGATTAGTGTTTCAGTTAGGGTTAGGGTTAGGGTTAAGGTTAGGGTTAGGGTTAGGTTTAGGGTTTGATCTAGGGTTTGGGTTAGGGTTAGGGTTAGTGTCAGGGTTTGGGTTAGGGTTAGGGTTAGGACTAGGGTTAGTGCTACGGTTAGGTTTAGGGTTAGCATTAGGGTTAGGATTATGGTTAGGTTAGGGTTTGGGTTAGGGTTAGGGTTAGGGTTAGGGTTAGGCTTAAGGTTAGGGTTATGGTTAGGGTTAGGATTAGGGTTAGGGTTAGGGTTAGGGTTAGGGTTAGGGTTAGGGTTAGGGTTAGCGTTAGGGTTAGGGTTAGGGTTTGGGTTAGGGTTAGGTTTGAATCTGGGTTAGTGTTAATGTTAGGGTTAGTGTTAAGATTAAGTTTAGGGTTATGTTTAGGATTAGGTTTTGGGTCAGGGTTAGGGTTAGGGTTAGAATTAGGGTTAGGTTTAGTGTTAGAATTAGGGTTAGGGTTAGGATAAGGATTAGGGCTAGGGTTAGTTTTAGGATTAGGGTTATTATTTGGGTTAGGGTTAGGGTTAGGGTTAGGGTTAGGGTTAGGGTTAGGGATAGGGTTTGAGTTAGGGTTAGGGTTAGGGTTAGTGTTAGGGTTTGTGTTAGGGTTAGGGTTAGGATTAGATTTAGGGTTTGGGTTACGGTTAGGGTTTGGGTTAGGGTTAGGGTTAGGGTTAGCTTTTGGGTTAGGGTTAGGGTTAGGGTTAGGATTAGGGTTAGGGTTTGTGTTAAGATTATGGATTCTGTGTGGATTAGAGTTAGGTTTAGGGTTTGGATTAAGGTAACGTTTAGGGTTAGGGTTTGTGTTAAGGTTAGGGTTAGGCTTAGGAGTAGGGTTAGGGTTTAGGTTTTCGGTTAGGGTTAGTGTTAGGGTTAGTGTTACGATTAGGGTTTGGGTCAGGGTTTAGGTTTGGTTAGGTTTAGGGTTAGGGTTAGTGTTATGGTTAGGGTTAGCGTTAGGGTTAGGGTTAGGGTTAGGGTTAGGGTTAGCGTTAGGGTTAGGGTTAGGGTTTGGGTTTGGGTTAGGTTTTGGGTTAGGGTTAGGGTTAGGGTTTGGGTTAGGGTTAGCGTTAGGGTTAGGGTAAGGATTTGGGTTAGGCTTACATTTAGGGTTCGGGTTCGGGTTAGAGCTATGGTGAGGGTTAGGGGTTTGGTTAGGGTTAGGGTTAGGGTTAGGATTAGGGTTAGGGTTTGTGTTAAGATTACGGTTTGGGTATGGGTTAGGGTTAGGGTTTGGGTTTTAGTTAGGATTAGGGTTACTGTTATGGTTAGGGTTAGGGTTAGGGTTAGGGTTAGGGTTAGGGTTAAGGTTAGGGTTAGAGTTAGGTTTTGGGTTAGGGTTAGGATTAGGGTTTGAGTTTGAGTTTGGTTTAGGGTTAGCATTAGGGCTAGGATTAGGGTTGGGGTTTGGGTTGGGCTTGGGGTTGGGGTTTGGGTTAGGGTTTGGGTTAGGGTTAGGGTTAGTGTTAGGTTTTGGGAATGGGTTAGGATAAGGGTTAGGGTTAGGGTTTGGCTTAGGGTTAGGTTTAGGGTTAGTTTTTGGTTTAGGGTTAGGGTTAGGTTTACGGTTGGGTTTAGGTTTTGGGTTAGGGTTAGGGTTAGGGTTTGGGTTAGGGTTAAGGTTAGGGTTAGGGTTAGGGTTAGGGTTAGGGTTAGGGGTAGGGTTTGGTTTAGGATTACATTTAGGTTTAGGTTTTCGGTTAAGGTTCGGGTTAGGGTTAGGGTTTGTGAGCGGGTTCGGTTAGTGTTAGGGTTTTAGTGAGGGTGAGAGTTAGGGTTAGGGTTAGCGTTTGGGTTAGGGTTAGGCTTAGGGTAAGGGTTAGGGTTCCGATTAGAGTTAGGTTTAGAGTTTGTGTTTGAGTAAGGCTTAAGGTTAGTGTTAGTGTTAGGGTTAGGGTTAGGGTTAGGACTAGGATTAGGGTTAGGGTTAGGGTTAGGATTAGGGTTAGGGTTTGGGTTTAGGTTTGGGTTAATATTAGGGTTAGTGTTAGGGTTAGGGTTAGATTTAGGGTTAGGGTTTCGGTTTGGGTTATGTTTTGTGTTAGGTTTAGGGTTAGGGGTTAGTGTTTGGGTTCGGGTTAGGAATAGGGTTAGGGTTTGAGTTTGAATTAGGTTTAGGGTTAGCATTAGGGTTAGGGTTAGGTTTAGGATTAGGGTTTCAGTTAGGGTTAGGGTTAGGGTTAGGGTTTGGGTTCGGGTTAGGGTTAGGAATAGGGTTAGGGTTTGATTTAGGGTTAGGGTTAGGGTTAGGTTTAGTGTTAGGGTTTGAGTTAGGGTTAGGGTTAGGACTAGGGTTAGTGGTAGGGTTAGGTTTAGGGTTAGCATTAGGGTTAGGATTAGGGTTAGGGTTAGGGTTTGGGTTAGGCTTAGGGTTAGGGTTAGGGTTTGGGTTAGGGTTAGGGTTAGGGTTCGGGTTCGGGTTAGGGTTAGGGTTAGGGTTAGGATTAGGGTTAGTGTTAGGGTTAGGATTAGGGTTAGTGTTAGTGTTAGGGTTAGGGTTTGGTTTAGGATTACGGTTAGGTTTAGGTTTTCGGTTAAGTTTCGGGTTAGGGTTAGGGTTTGCGTTCGGGTTGGGTTAGTGTTAGGGTTTTAGTTAGGGTTAGGGTTAGGGTTAGGGTTAGGGTTAGGGTTAGGCTTACGGTTAGGGTTTGTGTTTGAGTTAGGTTTAGGGTTATCATTAGGGTTAGGATTAGGGTTACGGTTAGGGTTTGGGTTAGGGTTAGGGTTAAGGTTAGGGTTAGCGTTAGGGTTAGGGTTAGGGTTTGGGTTTGGGTTAGGGTTTGGGTTAGGGTTTGGGATTGAATTAGGTTTAGGTTTAGCATTAGGGTTAGGGTTAGTTTTAGGATTAGTGTTTCAGTTAGGGTTAGGGTTAGGTTAAGGTTAGGGTTAGGGTTAGGTATAGGGTTTGATTTAGGGTTGGGGTTAGGGTTAGGGTTAGTGTTAGGGTTTGGGTTAGGTTTAGGGTTACGACTAGGGTTAGGGTTAGGTTTAGGGTTAGCATTAGTTTTAGGATTAGGGTTAGGATTAGAGTTTGAGTTTGGGTTAGGTTTAGGGTTAGGGTTAGGGTTTGGGTTAGGGTTAGGGTTAGTGTTACTGTTAGGTTTTGTGTTAGTGTTAGGGTTAAGCTTAGTGTTAGTGTTAGGGCTTGGGTTAGGGTTAGGGTTAGGTTTAGAGTTAGGATTAGGTTTAGGGTTAGGGTTAGATTTAGGGTTTGGTTTAGGAGTAGTGTTAGGGTTAGGTTTAGGGTTTGGGTTAGGTTTAGGGTTAGGGTTACGGTTTGCGTTCGGGTTCGGGTTAGGGTTAGCGTTAGGGTTTGAGTTAGGGTTAGGGTTAGGGTTAGGGGTAGGGTTAGGGTTAGGGTTTGGGTTAGGGTTAGGGTTAGGGTTAGGGTTAGGGTTAGGGTTAGGGTTTGGGTTAGGGTTAGGGTTAGGGTTAGGGTTTGGGTTAGGGTTAGGGTTAGGGTTAGGATTAGGATTAGGTGGAGGGTGTGGGTTAGTGTTAGGGGTCGGGTTACGGTTAGGGTTAGGTTTAGGGTTAGGGTTTGTGTTAAGATTAGGGTTTGGGTTTGGGTTAGGGTTAGGGTTAGGTTTAGGGTTTGATTTAGGTTTAGGGTTAGGGTTAGGGTTAGTGTTAGGGTTTGGGTTAGGGTTAGGGTTAGGACTAGGGTTAGTGTTAGGGTTAGGTTTAGGGTTAGCATTAGGGTTAGGATTAGGGTTAGGGTTAGGGTTTGTGTTAGGGTTAGGGTTAGGGTTAGGGTTAGGGTTTGGGTTAGGGTTAGGGTTAGGGTTAGGGTTAGGGTTAGGGTTAGGTTTACAATTAGGGTTAGTGTTAAGTTTAGGGTTAGGGTTAGGGTTAGGATAAGGATGAACGTTAGGGTTAGCGTTAGGATTAGGGTTACTATTTGGGTTATGGTTGGGGTTAGGGTTAGGGTTAGGGTTTGGGTTAGTGTTAGAGTTAGGGTTTGAGTTAGGGTTAGGTTTAGGGTTAGATTAGGGTTTGGGTTAGAGTCAGTGTTAGGGTTACGGTTTGGGTTTGGTTTAGAGTTAGGGTTAGGTTAGGGTTTGGGTTAGAGTTAGGGTTAGGGTGAGGTGTTGGATTAGAGTTATGGTTAGGGTTAGATTTTGGGTTAGTGTTAGAGTTAGGGTTTGAGTTAGGGTTAGGTTTAGGCTTACATTGGGGTTTGGGTTAGAGTTAGGGTTAGGGTTAGGGTTTGTGTTTGGTTTAGAGTTAGGGTTAGGTTAGGGTTTGGGTTAGAGTTAGGGTTAGGGTGAGGTGTGGGTTATGTTTTGGGTTACGTTTAGGGTTAGGGTTAGGGTTTCGGTGTGGGTTATGTTTTGGGTTAGGTTTAGGGTTAGGATTAGGGTTTCGGTTCAGGTTAGGATTAGGGTTAGGGTTTGAGTTTGAATTAGGTTTAGGGTTAGCATTAGGGTTAGGGTTAGGTTTAGGATTAGTGTTTCGGTTAGGGTTAGGGTTAGGGTTAGGGTTAGGTTTCCTATTAGATTAAGGTTTAGCGTATGGGTTTGGGTAACGTTTAAGGTTAGGGTAAGTGTTAGGGTTAGGGTTAGGTTTAGGGTTAGGGTTAGTACTAGGATTAGGGTTAGGGTTAGGGATAGGGTTAGCGTTAGGGTTAGGGTTAGGGTTTGGGTTTGGGTTAGGTTTTGGGTTAGGGTTAGGGTTAGGGTTTGGGTTAGGGTTAGCGTTAGGGTTAGGGTAAGGATTTGGGTTAGGCTTACATTTAGGGTTCGGGTTCGGGTTAGAGTTATGGTGAGGGTTAGGGGTTTGGTTAGGGTTAGGGTTAGGGTTAGGATTAGGGTTAGGGTTTGTGTTAAGATTACGGTTTGGGTATGGGTTAGGGTTAGGGTTTGGGTTTTAGTTAGAATTAGGGTTACTGTTATG
>JAJHUQ010000032.1:12402500-12465000 GCA_035773235.1 Eospalax fontanierii
TATTATTTGGGTTAGGGTTAGGGTTAGGGTTAGGGTTAGGGTTAGGGTTAGGGTTAGGGTTAGGGATAGGGTTTGAGTTAGGGGTAGGGTTAGTGTTAGGGTTAGTGTTAGGGTTTGGGTTAGGGTTAGGGTTAGGATTAGGATTAGGGTTTGGGTTAGGGTTAGGGTTTGGGTTAGGGTTAGGGTTAGGGTTAGGATTAGGGTTAGGGTTTGTGTTAAGAGGGTTAGGGTTAGTGTTAGGGTTAGGGTTAGGGTTAGGGTTAGGGTTAGGCCTAGGATTAGGGTTAGGGTTAGGGTTAGGATTAGGCTTAGGGTTTGGGTTTAGGTTTGGGTTATGGTTAGGGTAAGTGTTAGGGTTACAGTTTAGGGTTAGGGTTAGGGTTAGTCTTAGGGTTTCGTTTTGGGTTGTGTTTTGGGCTAGGTTTAGGGTTAGGGTTAGGGTTTGGGTTCGGGTTAGGATTAGGGTTAGGGTTTGAGTTTGAATTAGGTTTAGGGTTAGCATTAGGGTTAGGGTTAGGTTTAGGATTAGTGTTTCAGTTAGGGTTAGGGTTAGGGTTAGGGTTAGGGTTAGGATTAGGTTAGCGTTTGTGTTAAGATTAGGGTTTGGGTTTGGGTTAGGGTTAAGGTTAGTGTTAGGGTTAGGTTTAGGGTTATTATTTGGGTTATGGTTTGTGTTAGGGTTAGGGTTAGGGTTTGGGTTAGTGTTAGAGATAGGGTTTGAATTAGGGATAGGTTTAGGGTTAGGTTAGGGTTTGGGTTAGAGTTAGGGTTAGGGTTAGGGTTTGGGTTTGGTTTAGAGTTAGGTTTAGGTTAGGGTTAAGGTTAGAGATAGGGTTAGTGTGAGGTGTTGGATTAGGGTTATGTTTAGGGTTAGGGTTCGGATTAGGGTTAGGTTTAGGGTTCCGATTAGAGTTTGGTTTAGAGTTTGGGTTTGGGTAAGGGTTAAGGTTAGGGTTAGGGTTAGGGTTAGGTTTAGGGTTAGGACTAGGGTTAGGGTTAGGGTTAGGGTTAGGATTAGGGTTAGGGTTTGGGTTTAGGTTTGGGTTATGATTAGGGTAAGTGTTAGGGTTAGGGTTTAGGGTTAGGGTTAGGGTTAGGGTTAGGGTTAGGGTTTCGGTTTGGGTTATGTTTTGGGTTAGGTTTAGGGTTAGGGTTAGGGTTTGGGTTCGGGTTAGGATTAGGGTTAGCATTTGAGTTTGAATTAGGTTTAGGGTTAGCATTAGGGTTCGGGTTAGGTTTAGGATTAGTATTTCAGTTAGGGTTAGGGTTAGGGTTAGGGTTTGGGTTCGGGTTAGGTTTAGGGTTAGGTTTAGGGTTTAATTTAGGGTTAGGGTTAGGTTTAGGGTTAGTGTTAGGGTTTGGGTTAGAGTTAGGGTTAGGACTAGGGTTAGTGTTAGGGTTAGGTTTAGGGTTAGCATTCGGGTTAGGATTAGGGTTAGGGTTAGGGTTTGGGTTAGGCTTAGGGTTAGGGTTTGGGTTAGGGTTTGGGTTAGGGTTAGGGTTAGGGTTCGGGTTTGGGTTAGGGTTAGGGTTAGGGTTAGGGTTAGGATTAGGGTTAGTGTTAGTGTTAGGGTTAGGCTTTGGTTTAGGATTACGGTTAGGTTTAGGTTTTCGGTTAAGTTTCGGGTTAGGGTTAGGGTTTGCGTTCGGGTTGGGTTATTGTTAGGGTTTTAGTTAGGGTTAGGGTTAGGGTTAGGGTTAGGGTTTGGGTTAGGGTTAGGCTTACGGTTAGGGTTTGTGTTTGAGTTAGGTATAGGGTTATCATTAGGGTTAGGATTAGGGTTACGGTTAGGGTTTGGATTAGGGTTAGGGTTAGGGTTAGGGTTTGGGTTAGGGTTAGGTTTGAATCTGGGTTAGTGTTAATGTTAGGGTTAGTGTTAAGATTAAGTTTAGGGTTAGGTTTAGGATTAGGTTTTGGGTCAGGGTTAGGGTTAGGGTTAGAATTAGGGTTAGGTTTAGTGTTAGAATTAGGGTTAGGGTTAGGATAAGGATTAGGGCTAGGGTTAGTTTTAGGATTAGGGTTATTATTTGGGTTAGGGTTAGGGTTAGGGTTAGGGTTAGGGTTAGGGATAGGGTTTGAGTTAGGGTTAGGGTTAGGGTTAGGGTTAGTGTTAGGGTTTGTGTTAGGGTTAGGGTTAGGATTAGGATTAGGGTTTGGGTTAGGGTTAGGGTTTGGGTTAGGGTTAGGGTTAGGGTTAGCTTTTGGGTTAGGGTTAGGGTTAGGGTTAGGATTAGGGTTAGGGTTTGTGTTAAGATTATGGATTCTGTGTGGATTAGAGTTAGGGTTAGGGTTTGGATTAAGGTAACGTTTAGGGTTAGGGTTTGTGTTAAGGTTAGGGTTAGGCTTAGGAGTAGGGTTAGGGTTTAGGTTTTCGGTTAGGGTTAGTGTTAGGGTTAGTGTTACGATTAGGGTTTGGGTTAGGGTTTAGGTTTGGTTAGGTTTAGGGTTAGGGTTAGGGTTATGGTTAGGGTTAGCTTTAGGGTTAGGGTTAGGGTTAGGGTTAGCGTTAGGGTTAGGGTTAGGGTTTGGGTTTGGGTTAGGTTTTGGGTTAGGGTTAGGGTTAGGGTTTGGGTTAGGGTTAGGGTAAGGATTTGGGTTAGGCTTACGTTTAGGGTTCGGGTTCGGGTTAGAGTTATGGTGAGGGTTAGGGGTTTGGTTAGGGTTAGGGTTAGGGTTAGGATTAGGGTTAGGGTTTGTGTTAAGATTACGGTTTGGGTTTGGGTTAGGGTTAGGGTTTGGGTTTTAGTTAGAATTAGGGTTACTGTTATGGTTAGGGTTAGGGTTAGGGTTAGGGTTAGGGTTAGGGTTAGGGTTAAGGTTAGGGTTAGGGTTAGGTTTTGGGTTAGGGTTAGGTTTAGGATTAGGGTTTGAGTTTGAGTTTGGTTTAGGGTTAGCATTAGGGTTAGGATTAGGGTTAGGGTTTGGGTTTGGCTTCGGGTTAGGGTTAGGGTTAGGGTTTGGGTTAGGGTTAGGGTTAGTGTTAGGTTTTGGGAATGGGTTAGGATAAGGGTTAGGGTTAGGGTTTGGCTTAGGGTTAGGTTTAGGGTTAGTTTTTGGTTTAGGGTTAGGGTTAGGTTTACGGTTGGGTTTAGGTTTTGGGTTAGGTTTAGGGTTAGGGTTTGGGTTAGGGTTAAGTTTAGGGTTAGGGTTAGGGTTAGGGTTAGGGTTAGGGTTTGGTTTAGGATTACATTTAGGTTTAGGTTTTCGGTTAAGTTTCGGGTTAGGGTTAGGGTTTGTGATCGGGTTCGGTTAGTGTTAGGGTTTTAGTTAGGGTTAGGGTTAGGGTTAGGGTTAGCGTTTGGGTTAGGGTTAGGCTTAGGGTTAGGGTTTGAGTTTGAGTTAGGTTTAGGTTTAGCATTAGGGTTAGAATTAGGGTTACTGTTAGGGTTTGGGTTAGGGTTAGGGTTAGGGTTAGGGTTTGGGTTAGGGTTAGGTTTGAATCTGGGTTAGTGTTAGGGTTAGGGTTAGTGTTAAGATTAGGGTTAGGGTTAGGGTTAGGTTTTGGGTTAGGGTTAGGGTTAGGATTAGGATTAGTGTTAGGATTAGGGTTAGGGTTAGGGTTAGGGTTAGGATAAGGATGAGGGTTAGGGTTAGGGTTAGCATTAGGGTTATTATTTGGGTTATGGTTTGGGTTAGGGTTAGTGTTAGGGTTTGGTTTAGTGTTAGAGTTAGGGTTTGAGTTAGGGTTAGGTTTAGGGTTAGGTTAGAGTTTGGGTTAGAGTTAGGGTTAGGGTTAGGGTTTGCGTTTGGTTTAGAGTTAGGGTTAAGTTAGGGTTTGGGTTAAAGTTAGGGTTCGGGTGAGGTGTTGGATTAGGGTTATGGTTAGGGTTAGGGTTAGGATTAGGGTTAGGGTTAGGGTTCCGATTAGAGTTAGGTTTAGAGTTTGTGTTTGGGTAAGGCTTAAGGTTAGTGTTGGTGTTAGGGTTAGGGATAGGGTTAGGGTTAGGGTTAGGTCTAGGATTAGGGTTAGGGTTAGGGTTAGGATTAGGGTTAGGGTTTGGGTTTAGGTTTGGGTTAATATTAGGGTTAGTGTTAGGGTTAGGGTTTAGGGTTAGGGTTAGATTTAGGGTTAGGGTTTCGGTTTGGGTTATGTTTTGTGTTAGGTTTAGGGTTAGGGTTAGTGTTTGGGTTCGGGTTAGGAATAGGGTTAGGGTTTGAGTTTGAATTAGGTTTAGGGTTAGCATTAGGGTTAGGGTTAGGTTTAGGATTAGGGTTTCAGTTAGGGTTAGGGTTAGGGTTACGGTTTGGGTTCGGGTTAGGGTTAGGGATAGGGTTAGGGTTTGATTTAGGGTTAGGGTTAGGGTTAGGTTTAGTGTTAGGGTTTGGGTTAGGGTTAGGGTTAGGACTAGGGTTAGTGTTAGGGTTACGTTTAGGGTTAGCATTAGGGTTAGGATTAGGGTTAGGGTTAGGGTTTGGGTTAGGGTTAGGGTTAGGGTTAAGGTTAGGGTTAAGGTTAGGGTTTGGGTTAGGGTTAGGGTTAGGGTTAGCGTTTGGGTTACGTTTAGGGTTGGAGTTAGGATTAGGGTTAGGGTTTGTGTTAAAATTAGGGTTTGGGTTTGTGTTAGGGTTAGGGTTAGGGTTAGGGTTAGTTTTTGAATTAGGGTTAGGGTTAGGGGTAGGATAAGGATGAGGGTTCAGGTTAGGGTTAGGATTAGGGTTATTATTTGGGTTATGGTCTGGGTTAGTGTTAGGGTTAGGGTTTGGGTTAGTGTTAGATTTAGGGTTTGAGTTAGGGTTAGGGTTAGGGTTAGGTTAGGGTTTGGGTTAGAGTTAGGGTTAGGGTTACGGTTTGGGTTTGGTTTAGAGTTAGGGTTAGGTTAGGCTTTGGGTTAGAGTTAGGGTTAGGGTGAGGTGTTGGATTAGGGTTATGGTTAGGGTTAGGGTTAGGATTAGGGTTAGGGTTAGGGTTCCGATTAGAGTTATGTTTAGAGTTTGGGTTTGGGTAAGGGTTAAGGTTATTTTTAGTGTTAGGATTAGGGTTAGGGTTTGAGTTTGAATTAGGTTTAGGGTTAGCATTAGGGTTAGTGTTAGGTTTAGGATAAGTATTTCAGTTAGGGTTAGGGTTTGATTTAGGGTTAGGGTTAGGCTTAGGGTTAGTGTAAGGGTTTGGGTTAGGGTTAGGTTTAGGACTAGGGTTAGTGTTAGGGTTAGGTTTAGGGTTAGCATTAGGGTTAGGATTAGGGTTAGGGTTAGGGTTTGAGTTAGGGTTAGGGTTAGGGTTAGGGTTAGGGTTTGGGTTAGGGTTAGGGTTAGGGTAAGGATTAGGGTTAGGGTTTGTGTTAAGATTAGGGTTTGCGTTTGGGTTAGGGTAAGGGTTAGGGTTAGGGTTAGGGCTTGTGTTAAGATTAGGGTTTGCGTTTGGGTTAGGGTTAGGGTTAGGGTTAGGGTTAGGGTTAGGGTTAGGGTAAGGGTTAGGATAAGGATGAGGTTTAGTGTTAGGGTTAGGATTAGGGTTATTATTTGGGTTATGGTTTGGGTTAGGGTTAGGGTTACGGTTTGGGTTAGTGTTAGAGTGAGGGTTTGAGTTAGGGTTAGGGTTAGGGTTAGGTTAAGGTTTTGGTTAGAGTTAGGGTTAGGGTTAGGGTTTGGGTTTGGTTTAGAGTTAGGTTTAGGTTAGGGTTTGGGTTAGAGTTAGGGTTAGGGTGAGGTGTTGGATTAGGGTTATGGTTAGGGTTAGGGTTAGGATTAGGGTTAGGGTTAGGCTTCCGATTAGAGTTAGGTTTAGAGTTTGGGTTTGGGTAAGGGTTAAGGTTAGGGTTAGGGTTACGGTTAGGGTTAGGGATAGGACTAGGATTAGGGTTAGGTTTAGGGTTAGGATTAGGGTTAGGGTTTGTGTTTAGGTTTGGGTTATGGGTAGGGTAAGTGTTAGGGTTAGGGTTTAAGGTTAGGTTTAGGGTTAGGGTTAGGGTTTCGGTTTGGTTTATGTTTTGGGTTAGGTTTAATGTTAGGGTTAGGGTTTGGGATCGGGTTAGGCTTAGGGTTAGGATTTGAGTTTGAATTAGGTTTAGGGATAGCATTAGGGTACGGGTTAGGTTTAGGATTAGTATTTCAGTTAGGGTTAGGGTTAGGGTTAGGGTTTGGGTTCGGGTTAGGTTTAGGGTTAAGTTTAGGGTTTGATTTAGGGTTAGGGTTAGGGTGAGGGTTAGTGTTAGGGTTTGGGTTAGGGTTAGGGTTAGGACTAGGGTTAGTGTTAGGGTTAGGTTTAGGGTTAGCATTAGGGTTAGGATTAGGGTTAGGGTTAGGGTTTGGGTTAGGCTTAGGGATAGGGTTAGGGTTAGGGTTTGGGTTAGGGTTAGGGTTAGGGTTCGGGTTTGGGTTAGGGTTAGGGTTAGGGTTAGGGTTAGGATTAGGGTTAGTGTTAGTGTTAGGGTTAGGCTTTGGTTTAGGATTACGGTTAGGTTTAGGTTTTCGGTTAAGTTTCGGGTTAGGGTTAGGTTTTGCGTTCGGGTTGGGTTATTGTTAGGGTTTTAGTTAGGGTTAGGGTTAGGGTTAGGGTTAGGGTTAGGGTTAGGGTTAGGGTTTGGGATAGGGTTAGGTTTGAATCTGGGTTAGTGTTAATGTTAGGGTTAGTGTTAACATTAAGTTTAGGGTTAGGTTTAGGATTAGGATTTGGGTCAGGGTTAGGGTTAGGGTTAGAATTAGGGTTAGGTTTAGTGTTAGAATTAGGGTTAGGGTTAGGATAAGGATTAGGGCTAGGGTTAGTTTTAGGATTAGGGTTATTATTTGGGTTAGGGTTAGGGTTAGGGTTAGGGTTAGGGTTAGGGTTAGGGATAGGGTTTGAGTTAGGGTTAGGGTTAGGGTTAGTGTTAGGGTTTGTGTTAGGGTTAGGGTTAGTATTAGATTTAGGGTTTGGGTTAGGGTTAGGGTTTGGGTTAGGGTTAGGGTTAGGGTTAGCTTTTGGGTTAGGGTTAGGGTTAGGGTTAGGAGTTGGATTAGAGTTTGTGTGAAGATTATGCGTTCTGGGTGGAGTAGAGTTAGGGTTAGGCTTTGGATTATGGTAACGTTTAGGGTTAGGGTTTGTGTTAAGGTTAGGGTTAGGCTTAGGAGTAGGGTTAGGGTTTAGGTTTTCGGTTAGGGTTAGTGTTAGGGTTAGTGTTACGATTAGGGTTTGGGTTAGGGTTTAGGTTTGGTTAGGTTTAGGGTTAGGTTTAGGGTTATGGTTAGGGTTAGCGTTAGGGTTAGGGTTAGGGTTAGGGTTAGTGTTAGGGTTAGGGTTAGGGTTTGGGTTTGGCTTAGGTTTTGGGTTAGGGTTAGGGTTAGGGTTTGGGTTAGGGTTAGCGTTAGGATTAGGGTAAGGATTTGGGTTAGGCTTACGTTTAGGGTTCGGGTTCGGGTTAGAGTTATGGTGAGGGTTAGGGGTTTGGTTAGGGTTAGGGTTAGGGTTAGGATTAGGGTTAGGGTTTGTGTTAAGATTACGGTTTGGGTTTGGGTTAGGGTTAGGGTTTGGGTTTTAGTTAGAATTAGGGTTACTGTTATGGTTAGGGTTAGGGTTAGGGTTAGGGTTAGGGTTAGGGTTAGGGTTAAGGTTAGGGTTAGGGTTAGGTTTTGGGTTAGGGTTAGGTTTAGGATTAGGGTTTGAGTTTGAGTTTGGTTTAGGGTTAGCATTAGGGTTAGGATTAGGGTTAGGGTTTGGGTTTGGCTTCGGGTTAGGGTTAGGGTTAGGGTTTGGGTTAGGGTTAGGGTTAGTGTTAGGTTTTGGGAATGGGTTAGGATAAGGGTTAGGGTTAGGGTTTGGCTTAGGGTTAGGTTTAGGGTTAGTTTTTGGTTTAGGGTTAGGGTTAGGTTTACGGTTGGGTTTAGGTTTTGGGTTAGGTTTAGGGTTAGGGTTTGGGTTAGGGTTAAGTTTAGGGTTAGGGTTAGGGTTAGGGTTAGGGTTAGGGTTTGGTTTAGGATTACATTTAGGTTTAGGTTTTCGGTTAAGATTCGGGTTAGGGTTAGGGTTTGTGATCGGGTTCGGTTAGTGTTAGGGTTTTAGTTAGGGTTAGGGTTAGGGTTAGGGTTAGCGTTTGGGTTAGGGTTAGGCTTAGGGTTAGGGTTTGAGTTTGAGTTAGGTTTAGGTTTAGCATTAGGGTTAGAATTAGGGTTACTGTTAGGGTTTGGGTTAGGGTTAGGGTTAGGGTTAGGGTTTGGGTTAGGGTTAGGTTTGAATCTGGGTTACTGTTAGGGTTAGGGTTAGTGTTAAGATTAGGGTTAGGGTTAGGGTTAGGTTTTGGGTTAGGGTTTGGGTTAGGATTAGGATTAGTGTTAGGATTAGGGTTAGGGTTAGGGTTAGGGTTAGGATAAGGATGAGGGTTAGGGTTAGGGTTAGCATTAGGGTTATTATTTGGGTTATGGTTTGGGTTAGGGTTAGTGTTAGGGTTTGGTTTAGTGTTAGAGTTAGGGTTTGAGTTAGGGTTAGGTTTAGGGTTAGGTTAGAGTTTGGGTTAGAGTTAGGGTTAGGGTTAGGGTTTGCGTTTGGTTTAGAGTTAGGGTTAAGTTAGGGTTTGGGTTAAAGTTAGGGTTCGGGTGAGGTGTTGGATTAGGGTTATGGTTAGGGTTAGGGTTAGGATTAGGGTTAGGGTTAGGGTTCCGATTAGAGTTAGGTTTAGAGTTTGTGTTTGGGTAAGGCTTAAGGTTAGTGTTAGTGTTAGGGTTAGGGTTAGGGTTAGGGTTAGGGTTAGGTCTAGGATTAGGGTTAGGGTTAGGGTTAGGGTTAGGGTTAGGGTTAGGGTTAGGGTTAGGGTTAGGGTTTGGGTTTAGGTTTGGGTTAATATTAGGGTTAGTGTTAGGGTTAGGGTTTAGGGTTAGGGTTAGATTTAGGGTTAGGGTTTCGGTTTGGGTTATGTTTTGTGTTAGGTTTAGGGTTAGGGTTAGTGTTTGGGTTCGGGTTAGGAATAGGGTTAGGGTTTGAGTTTGAATTAGGTTTAGGGTTAGCATTAGGGTTAGCGTTAGGTTTAGGATTAGGGTTTCAGTTAGGGTTAGGGTTAGGGTTACGGTTTGGGTTCGGGTTAGGGTTAGGGATAGGGTTAGGGTTTGATTTAGGGTTAGGGTTAGGGTTAGGTTTAGTGTTAGGGTTTGGGTTAGGGTTAGGGTTAGGACTAGGGTTAGTGTTAGGGTTACGTTTAGGGTTAGCATTAGGGTTAGGATTAGGGTTAGGGTTAGGGTTTGGGTTAGGGTTAGGGTTAGGGTTAAGGTTAGGGTTAAGGTTAGGGTTTGGGTTAGGGTTAGGGTTAGGGTTAGCGTTTGGGTTACGTTTAGGGTTGGAGTTAGGATTAGGGTTAGGGTTTGTGTTAAAATTAGGGTTTGGGTTTGTGTTAGGGTTAGGGTTAGGGTTAGGGTTAGTTTTTGAATTAGGGTTAGGGTTAGGGGTAGGATAAGGATGAGGGTTCAGGTTAGGGTTAGGATTAGGGTTATTATTTGGGTTATGGTCTGGGTTAGTGTTAGGGTTAGGGTTTGGGTTAGTGTTAGATTTAGGGTTTGAGTTAGGGTTAGGTTTAGGGTTAGGTTAGGGTTTGGGTTAGAGTTAGGGTTAGGGTTACGGTTTGGGTTTGGTTTAGAGTTAGGGTTAGGTTAGGCTTTGGGTTAGAGTTAGGGTTAGGGTGAGGTGTTGGATTAGGGTTATGGTTAGGGTTAGGGTTAGGATTAGGGTTAGGGTTAGGGTTCCGATTAGAGTTATGTTTAGAGTTTGGGTTTGGGTAAGGGTTAAGGTTATTTTTAGTGTTAGGATTAGGGTTAGGGTTTGAGTTTGAATTAGGTTTAGGGTTAGCATTAGGGTTAGTGTTAG
Organism: Eospalax fontanierii; assembly: GCA_035773235.1. Taxonomy (NCBI): domain Eukaryota; kingdom Metazoa; phylum Chordata; class Mammalia; order Rodentia; family Spalacidae; genus Eospalax; species Eospalax fontanierii. Next base: position 12,412,265 of record JAJHUQ010000032.1, read on the forward strand.
GTTTAGGATAAGTATTTCAGTTAGGGTTAGGGTTTGATTTAGGGTTAGGGTTAGGCTTAGGGTTAGTGTAAGGGTTTGGGTTAGGGTTAGGTTTAGGACTAGGGTTAGTGTTAGGGTTAGGTTTAGGGTTAGCATTAGGGTTAGGATTAGGGTTAGGGTTAGGGTTTGAGTAAGGGTTAGGGTTAGGGTTAGGGTTAGGGTTTGGGTTAGGGTTAGGGTTAGGGTTAGGATTAGGGTTAGGGTTTGTGTTAAGATTAGGGTTTGGGTTTGGGTTAGGGTTAGGGTTAGGGTTAGGATTAGGGTTAGGATTTGTGTTAAGATTAGGGTTTGGGTTTGGGTTAGGGTTAGGGTTAGGGTTAGGGTTAGGGTTAGGGTAAGGGTTAGGATAAGGATGAGGTTTAGTGTTAGGGTTAGGATTAGGGTTATTATTTGGGTTATGGTTTGGGTTAGAGTTAGGGTTACGGTTTGGGTTAGTGTTAGAGTGAGGGTTTGAGTTAGGGTTAGGGTTAGGGTTAGGTTAAGGTTTTGGTTAGAGTTAGGGTTAGGGTTAGGGTTTGGGTTTGGTTTAGAGTTAGGTTTAGGTTAGGGTTTGGGTTAGAGTTAGGGTTAGGGTGAGGTGTTGGATTAGGGTTATGGTTAGGGTTAGGGTTAGGATTAGGGTTAGGGTTAGGCTTCCGATTAGAGTTAGGTTTAGAGTTTGGGTTTGGGTAAGGGTTAAGGTTAGGGTTAGGGTTACGGTTAGGGTTAGGGATAGGACTAGGATTAGGGTTAGGTTTAGGGTTAGGATTAGGGTTAGGGTTTGTGTTTAGGTTTGGGTTATGGGTAGGGTAAGTGTTAGGGTTAGGGTTTAAGGTTAGGTTTAGGGTTAGGGTTAGGGTTTCGGTTTGGTTTATGTTTTGGGTTAGGTTTAATGTTAGGGTTAGGGTTTGGGTTCGGGTTAGGATTAGGGTTAGGATTTGAGTTTGAATTAGGTTTAGGGTTAGCATTAGGGTTCGGGTTAGGTTTAGGATTAGTATTTCAGTTAGGGTTAGGGTTAGGGTTAGGGTTTGGGTTCGGGTTAGGTTTAGGGTTAAGTTTAGGGTTTGATTTAGGGTTAGGGTTAGGGTGAGGGTTAGTGTTAGGGTTTGGGTTAGGGTTAGGGTTAGGACTAGGGTTAGTGTTAGGGTTAGGTTTAGGGTTAGCATTAGGGTTAGGATTAGGGTTAGGGTTAGGGTTTGGGTTAGGCTTAGGGATAGGGTTAGGGTTAGGGTTTGGGTTAGGGTTAGGGTTAGGGTTCGGGTTTGGGTTAGGGTTAGGGTTAGGGTTAGGGTTAGGATTAGGGTTAGTGTTAGTGTTAGGGTTAGGCTTTGGTTTAGGATTACGGTTAGGTTTAGGTTTTCGGTTAAGTTTCGGGTTAGGGTTAGGTTTTGCGTTCGGGTTGGGTTATTGTTAGGGTTTTAGTTAGGGTTAGGGTTAGGGTTAGGGTTAGGGTTAGGGTTAGGGTTAGGGTTAGGGTTTGGGTTAGGGTTAGGTTTGAATCTGGGTTAGTGTTAATGTTAGGGTTAGTGTTAAGATTAAGTTTAGGGTTAGGTTTAGGATTAGGTTTTGGGTCAGGGTTAGGGTTAGGGTTAGAATTAGGGTTAGGTTTAGTGTTAGAATTAGGGTTAGGGTTAGGATAAGGATTAGGGCTAGGGTTAGTTTTAGGATTAGGGTTATTATTTGGGTTAGGGTTAGGGTTAGGGTTAGGGTTAGGGTTAGGGTTAGGGTTAGGGATAGGGTTTGAGTCAGGGTTAGGGTTAGGGTTAGAGTTAGGGTTTGTGTTAGGGTTAGGGTTAGTATTAGATTTAGGGTTTGGGTTAGGGTTAGGGTTTGGGTTAGGGTTAGGGGTAGGGGTACCTTTTGGGTTAGGGTTAGGGTTAGGGTTAGGATTAGGGTTAGGGTTTGTGTTAAGATTATGGATTCTGTGTGGATTAGAGTTAGGGTTAGGGTTTGGATTAAGGTAACGTTTAGGGTTAGGGTTTGTGTTAAGGTTAGGGTTAGGCTTAGGAGTAGGGTTAGGGTTTAGGTTTTCGGTTAGGGTTAGTGTTAGGGTTAGTGTTACGATTAGGGTTTGGGTTAGGGTTTAGGTTTGGTTAGGTTTAGGGTTAGGTTTAGGGTTATGGTTAGGGTTAGCGTTAGGGTTAGGGTTAGGGTTAGGGTTAGTGTTAGGGTTAGGGTTAGGGTTTGGGTTTGGCTTAGGTTTTGGGTTAGGGTTAGGGTTAGGGTTTGGGTTAGGGTTAGCGTTAGGATTAGGGTAAGGATTTGGCTTAGGCTTACGTTTAGGGTCGGGGTTCGGGTTAGAGTTATGGTGAGGGTTAGGGGTTTGGTTAGGGTTAGGGTTAGGGTTAGGATTAGGGTTAGGGTTTGTGTTAAGATTACGGTTTGGGTTTGGGTTAGGGTTAGGGTTTGGGTTTTAGTTAGAATTAGGGTTACTGTTATGGTTAGGGTTAGGGTTAGGGTTAGGGTTAGGGTTAGGGTTAAGGTTAGGGTTAGGGTTAGGGTTAGGTTTTGGGTTAGGGTTAGGGTTAGGATTAGGGTTTGAGTTTGAGTTTGGTTTAGGGTTAGCATTAGGGTTAGGATTAGGGTTAGGGTTTGGGTTTGGCTTCGGGTTAGGGTTAGGGTTAGGGTTTGGGTTAGGGTTAGGGTTAGTGTTAGGTTTTGGGAATGGGTTAGGATAAGGGTTAGGGTTAGGGTTTGGCTTAGGGTTAGGTTTAGGGTTAGTTTTTGGTTTAGGGTTAGGGTTAGGTTTACGGTTGGGTTTAGGTTTTGGGTTAGGGTTAGGGTTAGGGTTTGGGTTAGGGTTAAGGTTAGGGTTAGGGTTAGGGTTAGGGTTAGGGTTAGGGTTAGGGTTTGGTTTAGGATTACATTTAGGTTTAGGTTTTCGGTTAAGTTTCGGGTTAGGGTTAGGGTTTGTGATCGGGTTCGGTTAGTGTTAGGGTTTTAGTTAGGGTTAGAGTTAGTGTTAGGGTTAGCGTTTGGGTTAGGGTTAGGCTTAGGGTTAGGGTTAGGGTTCCGATTAGAGTTAGGTTTAGAGTTTGTGTTTGGGTAAGGCTTAAGGTTAGAGTTAGTGTTAGGGTTAGGGTTAGGGTTAGGACTAGGATTAGGGTTAGGGTTAGGGTTAGGATTAGGGTTAGGGTTTGGGTTTAGGTTTGGGTTAATATTAGGGTTAGTGTTAGGGTTAGGGTTTAGGGTTAGGGTTAGATTTAGGGTTAGGGTTTCGGTTTGGGTTATGTTTTGTGTTAGGTTTAGGGTTAGGGTTAGTGTTTGGGTTCGGGTTAGGAATAGGGTTAGGGTTTGAGTTTGAATTAGGTTTAGGGTTAGCATTAGGGTTAGGGTTAGGTTTAGGATTAGGGTTTCAGTTAGGGTTAGGGTTAGGGTTAGGGTTTCGGTTCGGGTTAGGGTTAGGGATAGGTTTAGGGTTTGATTTAGGGTTAGGGTTAGGGTTAGGTTTAGTGTTAGGGTTTGAGTTGGGGTTAGGGTTAGGACTAGGGTTAGTGGTGGGGTTAGCCTTAGGGTTAGCATTAGGGTTAGGACTAGGGTTAGGGTTAGGGTTTGGGTTAGGCTTAGGGTTAGGTTTAGGGTTTGGGTTAGGGTTAGGGTTAGGGTTCGGGTTCGGGTTAGGGTTAGGGTTAGGGTTAGGATTAGGGTTAGGGTTAGGGTTAGGATTAGGGTTAGTGTTAGTGTTAGGGTTAGGGTTTGGTTTAGGATTACGGTTAGGTTTAGGTTTTCGGTTAAGTTTCGGGTTAGGGTTAGGGTTTGCGTTCGGGTTGGGTTAGTGTTAGGGTTTTAGTTAGGGTTAGGGTTAGGGTTAGGGTTAGGGTTTGGGTTAGGGTTAGGCTTACGGTTAGGGTTTGTGTTTGAGTTAGGTTTAGGGTTATCATTAGGGTTAGGATTAGGGTTACGGTTAGGGTTTGGGTTAGGTTTAGGATTAGGGTTAGGGTTTGGGTTAGGGTTAGGTTTGAATCTGGGTTAGTGTTAATGTTAGGGTTAGTGTTAAGATTAAGTTTAGGGTTAGGTTTAGGATTAGGTTTTGGGTCAGGGTTAGGGTTAGGGTTAGAATTAGGGTTAGGGTTAGTGTTAGAATTAGGGTTGGGGTTAGGTTAAGGATTAGGGCTACGGTTAGGGTTAGGATTAGGGTTAGTATTTGGGTTAGGGTTAGGGGTAGGGTTAGCGGTAGGGTGTGGTTTAGGGATGGGGTTTGTGTTTGGGTTAGGGTTAGGGTTAGGGTTAGTGTTAGGGTTTGGGTTAGGGTTAGGGTTAGGATTAGGATTAGGGTTTGGGTTAGGGTTAGGGTTTGGGTTAGGGTTAGGGTTAGGGTTAGGATTAGGGTTAGGGTTTGTGTTAAGAGGGTTAGGGTTAGTGTTAGGGTTAGGGTTAGGGTTAGGGTTAGGGTTAGGCCTAGGATTAGGGTTAGGGTTAGGGTTAGGATTAGGCTTAGGGTTTGGGTTTAGGTTTGGGTTATGGTTAGGGTAAGTGTTAGGGTTACAGTTTAGGGTTAGGGTTAGGGTTAGTCTTAGGGTTTCGTTTTGGGTTGTGTTTTGGGCTAGGTTTAGGGTTAGGGTTAGGGTTTGGGTTCGGGTTAGGATTAGGGTTAGGGTTTGAGTTTGAATTAGGTTTAGGGTTAGCATTAGGGTTAGGGTTAGGTTTAGGATTAGTGTTTCAGTTAGGGTTAGGGTTAGGGTTAGGGTTAGGGTTAGGATTAGGTTAGCGTTTGTGTTAAGATTAGGGTTTGGGTTTGGGTTAGGGTTAAGGTTAGTGTTAGGGTTAGGTTTAGGGTTATTATTTGGGTTATGGTTTGTGTTAGGGTTAGGGTTAGCGTTTGGGTTAGTGTTAGAGATAGGGTTTGAATTAGGGATAGGTTTAGGGTTAGGTTAGGGTTTGGGTTAGAGTTAGGGTTAGGGTTAGGGTTTGGGTTTGGTTTAGAGTTAGGTTTAGGTTAGGGTTAAGGTTAGAGATAGGGTTAGTGTGAGGTGTTGGATTAGGGTTATATTTAGGGTTAGGGTTCGGATTAGGGTTAGGTTTAGGGTTCCGATTAGAGTTTGGTTTAGAGTTTGGGTTTGGGTAAGGGTTAAGGTTAGGGTTAGGGTTAGGGTTAGGGTTAGGGTTAGGACTAGGGTTAGGGTTAGTGTTAGGGTTAGGGTTAGGTTTAGGGATAGGGTTTGAGTTAGGGTTAGGGTTAGGGTTAGTGTTAGGTTTTGTGTTAGGGTTAGGGTTAGGATTAGATTTAGGTTTTGGGTTAGGGTTAGGGTTTGGGTTAGGGTTAGGGTTAGGGTTAGCTTTTGGGTTAGGGTTAGGGTTAGGGTTAGGATTAGGGTTAGGGTTTGTGTTAAGATTATGGATTCTGTGTGGATTAGAGTTAGGGTTAGGGTTTGGATTAAGGTAATGTTTAGGGTTAGGGTTTGTGTTAAGGTTAGGGTTAGGCTTAGGAGTAGGGTAAGGGTTTAGGTTTTCGGTTAGGGTTAGTGTTAGGGTTAGTGTTATGATTAGGGTTTGGGTTAGGGTTTAGGTTTGGTTAGGTTTAGGGTTAGGGTTAGGGTTATGGTTAGGGTTAGCGTTAGGGTTAGTGTTAGGGTTAGGGTTAGCGTTAGGGTTAGGGTTAGGGTTTGGGTTTGGGTTAGGTTTTGGGTTAGGGTTAGGGTTAGGGTTTGGGTTAGGGTTAGCGTTAGGATTAGGGTAAGGATTTGGGTTAGGCTTACGTTTAGGGTTCGGGTTCGGGTTAGAGTTATGGTGGGGGTTAGGGGTTTGGTTAGGGTTAGGGTTAGGGTTAGGATTAGGGTTAGGGTTTGTGTTAAGATTACGGTTTGGGTTTGGGTTAGGGTTAGGGTTTGGGTTTTAGTTAGAATTAGGGTTACTGTTATGGTTAGGGTTAGGGTTAGGGTTAGGGTTAGGGTTAGGGTTAAGGTTAGGGTTAGGGTTAGGTTTTGGGTTAGGGTTAGGGTTAGGATTAGGGTTTGAGTTTGAGTTTGGTTTAGGGTTAGCATTAGGGTTAGGATTAGGGTTAGGGTTTGGGTTTGGCTTCGGGTTAGGGTTAGGGTTAGGGTTTGGGTTAGGGTTAGGGTTAGTGTTAGGTTTTGGGAATGGGTTAGGATAAGGGTTAGGGTTAGGGTTTGGCTTAGGGTTAGGTTTAGGGTTAGTTTTTGGTTTAGGGTTAGGGTTAGGTTTACGGTTGGGTTTAGGTTTTGGGTTAGGGTTAGGGTTAGGGTTTGGGTTAGGGTTAAGGTTAGGGTTAGGGTTAGGGTTAGGGTTAGGGTTAGGGTTAGGGTTTGGTTTAGGATTACATTTAGGTTTAGGTTTTCGGTTAAGTTTCGGGTTAGGGTTAGGGTTTGTGATCGGGTTCGGTTAGTGTTAGGGTTTTAGTTAGGGTTAGAGTTAGTGTTAGGGTTAGCGTTTGGGTTAGGGTTAGGCTTAGGGTTAGGGTTAGGGTTCCGATTAGAGTTAGGTTTAGAGTTTGTGTTTGGGTAAGGCTTAAGGTTAGAGTTAGTGTTAGGGTTAGGGTTAGGGTTAGGACTAGGATTAGGGTTAGGGTTAGGGTTAGGATTAGGGTTAGGGTTTGGGTTTAGGTTTGGGTTAATATTAGGGTTAGTGTTAGGGTTAGGGTTTAGGGTTAGGGTTAGATTTAGGGTTAGGGTTTCGGTTTGGGTTATGTTTTGTGTTAGGTTTAGGGTTAGGGTTAGTGTTTGGGTTCGGGTTAGGAATAGGGTTAGGGTTTGAGTTTGAATTAGGTTTAGGGTTAGCATTAGGGTTAGGGTTAGGTTTAGGATTAGGGTTTCAGTTAGGGTTAGGGTTAGGGTTAGGGTTTCGGTTCGGGTTAGGGTTAGGGATAGGTTTAGGGTTTGATTTAGGGTTAGGGTTAGGGTTAGGTTTAGTGTTAGGGTTTGAGTTAGGGTTAGGGTTAGGACTAGGGTTAGTGGTAGGGTTAGGTTTAGGGTTAGCATTAGGGTTAGGATTAGGGTTAGGGTTAGGGTTTGGGTTAGGCTTAGGGTTAGGGTTAGGGTTTGGGTTAGGGTTAGGGTTAGGGTGCGGGTGCGGGTTACGGTTAGGGTTAGGGTTAGGATTAGGGTTAGGGTTAGGGTTAGGATTAGGGTTAGTGTTAGTGTTAGGGTTAGGGTTTGGTTTAGGATTACGGTTAGGTTTAGGTTTTCGGTTAAGTTTCGGGTTAGGGTTAGGGTTTGCGTTCGGGTTGGGTTAGTGTTAGGGTTTTAGTTAGGGTTAGGGTTAGGGTTAGGGTTAGGGTTTGGGTTAGGGTTAGGCTTACGGTTAGGGTTTGTGTTTGAGTTAGGTTTAGGGTTATCATTAGGGTTAGGATTAGGGTTACGGTTAGGGTTTGGGTTAGGTTTAGGATTAGGGTTAGGGTTTGGGTTAGGGTTAGGTTTGAATCTGGGTTAGTGTTAATGTTAGGGTTAGTGTTAAGATTAAGTTTAGGGTTAGGTTTAGGATTAGGTTTTGGGTCAGGGTTAGGGTTAGGGTTAGAATTAGGGTTAGGGTTAGTGTTAGAATTAGGGTTAGGGTTAGGATAAGGATTAGGGCTAGGGTTAGGTTTAGGATTAGGGTTATTATTTGGGTTAGGGTTAGGGTTAGGGTTAGGGTTAGGGTTAGGGTTAGGGATAGGGTTTGAGTTAGGGTTAGGGTTAGGGTTAGGGTTAGTGTTAGGGTTTGGGTTAGGGTTAGGGTTAGGATTAGGATTAGGGTTTGGGATAGGGTTAGGGTTAGGGTTAGGGTTAGGGTTAGGGTTAGGATTAGGGTTAGGGTTTGTGTTAAGAGGGTTAGGGTTAGTGTTAGGGTTAGGGTTAGGGTTAGGGTTAGGGTTAGGCCTAGGATTAGGGTTAGGGTTAGGGTTAGGATTAGGCTTAGGGTTTGGGTTTAGGTTTGGGTTATGGTTAGGGTAAGTGTTAGGGTTACAGTTTAGGGTTAGGGTTAGGGTTAGTCTTAGGGTTTCGTTTTGGGTTGTGTTTTGGGCTAGGTTTAGGGTTAGGGTTAGGGTTTGGGTTCGGGTTAGGATTAGGGTTAGGGTTTGAGTTTGAATTAGGTTTAGGGTTAGCATTAGGGTTAGGGTTAGGTTTAGGATTAGTGTTTCAGTTAGGGTTAGGGTTAGGGTTAGGGTTAGGGTTAGGATTAGGTTAGCGTTTGTGTTAAGATTAGGGTTTGGGTTTGGGTTAGGGTTAAGGTTAGTGTTAGGGTTAGGTTTAGGGTTATTATTTGGGTTATGGTTTGTGTTAGGGTTAGGGTTAGGGTTTGGGTTAGTGTTAGAGATAGGGTTTGAATTAGGGATAGGTTTAGGGTTAGGTTAGGGTTTGGGTTAGAGTTAGGGTTAGGGTTAGGGTTTGGGTTTGGTTTAGAGTTAGGTTTAGGTTAGGGTTAAGGTTAGAGATAGGGTTAGTGTGAGGTGTTGGATTAGGGTTATATTTAGGGTTAGGGTTCGGATTAGGGTTAGGTTTAGGGTTCCGATTAGAGTTTGGTTTAGAGTTTGGGTTTGGGTAAGGGTTAAGGTTAGGGTTAGGGTTAGGGTTAGGGTTAGGGTTAGGACTAGGGTTAGGGTTAGTGTTAGGGTTAGGGTTAGGTTTAGGGATAGGGTTTGAGTTAGGGTTAGGGTTAGGGTTAGTGTTAGGTTTTGTGTTAGGGTTAGGGTTAGGATTAGATTTAGGTTTTGGGTTAGGGTTAGGGTTTGGGTTAGGGTTAGGGTTAGGGTTAGCTTTTGGGTTAGGGTTAGGGTTAGGGTTAGGATTAGGGTTAGGGTTTGTGTTAAGATTATGGATTCTGTGTGGATTAGAGTTAGGGTTAGGGTTTGGATTAAGGTAATGTTTAGGGTTAGGGTTTGTGTTAAGGTTAGGGTTAGGCTTAGGAGTAGGGTAAGGGTTTAGGTTTTCGGTTAGGGTTAGTGTTAGGGTTAGTGTTATGATTAGGGTTTGGGTTAGGGTTTAGGTTTGGTTAGGTTTAGGGTTAGGGTTAGGGTTATGGTTAGGGTTAGCGTTAGGGTTAGTGTTAGGGTTAGGGTTAGCGTTAGGGTTAGGGTTAGGGTTTGGGTTTGGGTTAGGTTTTGGGTTAGGGTTAGGGTTAGGGTTTGGGTTAGGGTTAGCGTTAGGATTAGGGTAAGGATTTGGGTTAGGCTTACGTTTAGGGTTGGGGTTCGGGTTAGAGTGATGGTGAGGGTTAGGGGTTTGGTTAGGGTTAGGGTTAGGGTTAGGATTAGGGTTAGGGTTTGTGTTAAGATTACGGTTTGGGTTTGGGTTAGGGTTAGGGTTTGGGTTTTAGTTAGAATTAGGGTTACTGTTATGGTTAGGGCTAGGGTTAGGGTTAGGGTTAGGGTTAGGGTTAAGGTTAGGGTTAGGGTTAGGTTTTGGGTTAGGGTTAGGGTTAGGATTAGGGTTTGAGTTTGAGTTTGGTTTAGGGTTAGCATTAGGGTTAGGATTAGGGTTAGGGTTTGGGTTTGGCTTCGGGTTAGGGTTAGGGTTAGGGTTTGGGTTAGGGTTAGGGTTAGTGTTAGGTTTTGGGAATGGGTTAGGATAAGGGTTAGGGTTAGGGTTTGGCTTAGGGTTAGGTTTAGGGTTAGTTTTTGGTTTAGGGTTAGGGTTAGGTTTACGGTTGGGTTTAGGTTTTGGGTTAGGGTTAGGGTTAGAGTTTGGGTTAGGGTTAAGGTTAGGGGTAGGGTTAGGGTTAGGGTTAGGGTTAGGGTTAGGGTTTGGTTTAGGATTACATTTAGGTTTAGGTTTTCGGTTAAGTTTCGGGTTAGGGTTAGGGTTTGTGATCGGGTTCGGTTAGTGTTAGGGTTTTAGTTAGGGTTAGAGTTAGGGTTAGGGTTAGCGTTTGGGTTAGGGTTAGGCTTAGGGTTAGGGTTAGGGTTCCGATTAGAGTTAGGTTTAGAGTTTGTGTTTGGGTAAGGCTTAAGGTTAGAGTTAGTGTTAGGGTTAGGGTTAGGGTTAGGACTAGGATTAGGGTTAGGGTTAGGGTTAGGATTAGGGTTAGGGTTTGGGTTTAGGTTTGGGTTAATATTAGGGTTAGTGTTAGGGTTAGGGTTTAGGGTTAGGGTTAGATTTAGGGTTAGGGTTTCGGTTTGGGTTATGTTTTGTGTTAGGTTTAGGGTTAGGGTTAGTGTTTGGGTTCGGGTTAGGAATAGGGTTAGGGTTTGAGTTTGAATTAGGTTTAGGGTTAGCATTAGGGTTAGGGTTAGGTTTAGGATTAGGGTTTCAGTTAGGGTTAGGGTTAGGGTTAGGGTTTCGGTTCCGGTTAGGGTTAGGGATAGGGTTAGGGTTTGATTTAGGGTTAGGGTTAGGGTTAGGTTTAGTGTTAGGGTTTGAGTTAGGGTTAGGGTTAGGACTAGGGTTAGTGGTAGGGTTAGGTTTAGGGTTAGCATTAGGGTTAGGATTAGGGTTAGGGTTAGGGTTTGGGTTAGGCTTAGGGTTAGGGTAAGGGTTTGGGCTAGGGTTAGGGTTGGGGTACGGGTTCGGGCTAGGGTTAGGGTTAGGGTTAGGATTAGGGTTAGGGTTAGGGTTAGGATTAGGGTTAGTGTTAGTGTTAGGGTTAGGGTTTGGTTTAGGATTACGGTTAGGTTTAGGTTTTCGGTTAAGTTTCGGGTTAGGGTTAGGGTTTGCGTTCGGGTTGGGTTAGTGTTAGGGTTTTAGTTAGGGTTAGGGTTAGGGTTAGGGTTAGGGTTTGGGTTAGGGTTAGGCTTACGGTTAGGGTTTGTGTTTGAGTTAGGTTTAGGGTTATCATTAGGGTTAGGATTAGGGTTACGGTTAGGGTTTGAATTAGGGATAGGTTTAGGGTTAGGTTAGGGTTTGGGTTAGAGTTAGGGTTAGGGTTAGGGTTTGGGTTTGGTTTAGAGTTAGGTTTAGGTTAGGGTTAAGGTTAGAGATAGGGTTTGTGTGAGGTGTTGGATTAGGGTTATGTTTAGGGTTAGGGTTCGGATTAGGGTTAGGTTTAGGGTTCCGATTAGAGTTTGGTTTAGAGTTTGGGTTTGGGTAAGGGTTAAGGTTAGGGTTAGGGTTAGGGGTAGGGTTAGGGTTAGGACTAGGGTTAGGGTTAGGGTTAGGGTTAGGGTTAGGTTTAGGGATAGGGTTTGAGTTAGGGTTAGGGTTAGGGTTAGTGTTAGGTTTTGTGTTAGGGTTAGGGTTAGGATTAGATTTAGGTTTTGGGTTAGGGTTAGGGTTTGGGTTAGGGTTAGGGTTAGGGTTAGCTTTTGGGTTAGGGTTAGGGTTAGGGTTAGGATTAGGGTTAGGGTTTGTGTTAAGATTATGGATTCTGTGTGGATTAGAGTTAGGGTTAGGGTTTGGATTAAGGTAACGTTTAGGGTTAGGGTTTGTGTTAAGGTTAGGGTTAGGCTTAGGAGTAGGGTAAGGGTTTAGGGTTAGGGTTAGGGTTAGGGTTAGGTTTAGGGTTCCGATTAGAGTTTGGTTTAGAGTTTGGGTTTGGGTAAGGGTTAAGGTTAGGGTTAGGGTTAGGGTTAGGGTTAGGACTAGGGTTAGGTTTAGGGTTAGGGTTAGGATTAGGGTTAGGGTTTGGGTTTAGGTTTGGGTTATGATAAGGGTAAGTGTTAGGGTTGGGGTTTAGGGTTAGGGTTAGGGTTAGGGTTAGGGTTAGGGTTTCGGTTTGGGTTATGTTTTAGGTTAGGTTTAGGGTTAGGGTTAGGGTTTGGGTTCGGGTTAGGATTAGGGTTAGCATTTGAGTTTGAATTAGGTTTAGGGTTAGCATTAGGGTTCGGGTTAGGTTTAGGATTAGTGTTTCAGTTAGGGTTAGGGTTAGGGTTAGGGTTTGGGTTCGGGTTAGGTTTAGGGTTAGGTTTAGGGTTTGATTTAGGGTTAGGGTTAGGTTTAGGGTTAGTGTTAGGGTTTGGGTTAGGGTTAGGGTTAGGACTAGGGTTAGTGTTAGGGTTAGGTTTAGGGTTAGCATTAGGGTTAGGATTAGGGTTACGGTTAGGGTTTGGGTTAGGCTTAGGGTTAGGGTTTGGGTTAGGGTTTCGGTTAGGGTTAGGGTTAGGGTTCGGGTTTGGGTTAGGGTTAGGGTTAGGGTTAGGGTTAGGGTTAGGATTAGGGTTAGTGTTAGTGTTAGGGTTAGGCTTTGGTTTAGGATTACGGTTAGGTTTAGGTTTTCGGTTAAGTTTCGGGTTAGGGTTAGGGTTTGCGTTCGGGTTGGGTTATTGTTAGGGTTTTAGTTAGGGTTAGGGTTAGGGTTAGGTTTAGGGTTTGGGTTAGGGTTAGGCTTACGGTTAGGGTTTGTGTTTGAGTTAGGTATAGGGTTATCATTAGGGTTAGGATTAGGGTTACGGTTAGGGTTTGGATTAGGGTTAGGGTTAGGGTTAGGGTTTGGGTTAGGGTTTAGGTTTGGTTAGGTTTAGGGTTAGGGTTAGGGTTATGGTTAGGGTTAGCTTTAGGGTTAGGGTTAGGGTTAGGGTTAGCGTTAGGGTTAGGGTTAGGGTTTGGGTTTGGGTTAGGTTTTGGGTTAGGGTTAGGGTTAGGGTTTGGGTTAGGGTTAGGGTAAGGATTTGGGTTAGGCTTACGTTTAGGGTTCGGGTTCGGGTTAGAGTTATGGTGAGGGTTAGGGGTTTGGTTAGGGTTAGGGTTAGGGGTAGGATTAGGGTTAGGGTTTGTGTTAAGATTACGGTTTGGGTTTGGGTTAGGGTTAGGGTTTGGGTTTTAGTTAGAATTAGGGTTACTATTATGGTTAGGGTTAGGGTTAGGGTTAGGGTTAGGGTTAGGGTTAAGGTTAGGGTTAGGGTTAGGTTTTGGGTTAGGGTTAGGGTTAGGATTAGGGTTTGAGTTTGAGTTTGGTTTAGGGTTATCATTAGGGTTAGGATTAGGGTTACGGTTAGGGTTTGAATTAGGGATAGGTTTAGGGTTAGGTTAGGGTTTGGGTTAGAGTTAGGGTTAGGGTTAGGGTTTGGGTTTGGTTTAGAGTTAGGTTTAGGTTAGGGTTAAGGTTAGAGATAGGGTTTGTGTGAGGTGTTGGATTAGGGTTATGTTTAGGGTTATGGTTCGGATTAGGGTTAGGTTTAGGGTTCCGATTAGAGTTTGGTTTAGAGTTTGGGTTTGGGTAAGGGTTAAGGTTAGGGTTAGGGTTAGGGTTAGGGTTAGGGTTAGGACTAGGGTTAGGGTTAGGGTTAGGGTTAGGGTTAGGTTTAGGGATAGGGTTTGAGTTAGGGTTAGGGTTAGGGTTAGTGTTAGGTTTTGTGTTAGGGTTAGGGTTAGGATTAGATTTAGGTTTTGGGTTAGGGTTAGGGTTTGGGTTAGGGTTAGGGTTAGGGTTAGCTTTTGGGTTAGGGTTAGGGTTAGGGTTAGGATTAGGGTTAGGGTTTGTGTTAAGATTATGGATTCTGTGTGGATTAGAGTTAGGGTTAGGGTTTGGATTAAGGTAACGTTTAGGGTTAGGGTTTGTGTTAAGGTTAGGGTTAGGCTTAGGAGTAGGGTAAGGGTTTAGGGTTAGGGTTAGGGTTAGGGTTAGGTTTAGGGTTCCGATTAGAGTTTGGTTTAGAGTTTGGGTTTGGGTAAGGGTTAAGGTTAGGGTTAGGGTTAGGGTTAGGGTTAGGACTAGGGTTAGGTTTAGGGTTAGGGTTAGGATTAGGGTTAGGGTTTGGGTTTAGGTTTGGGTTATGATTAGGGTAAGTGTTAGGGTTGGGGTTTAGGGTTAGGGTTAGGGTTAGGGTTAGGGTTAGGGTTTCGGTTTGGGTTATGTTTTGGGTTAGGTTTAGGGTTAGGGTTAGGGTTTGGGTTCGGGTTAGGATTAGGGTTAGCATTTGAGTTTGAATTAGGTTTAGGGTTAGCATTAGGGTTCGGGTTAGGTTTAGGATTAGTGTTTCAGTTAGGGTTAGGGTTAGGGTTAGGGTTTGGGTTCGGGTTAGGTTTAGGGTTAGGTTTAGGGTTTGATTTAGGGTTAGGGTTAGGTTTAGGGTTAGTGTTAGGGTTTGGGTTAGGGTTAGGGTTAGGACTAGGGTTAGTGTTAGGGTTAGGTTTAGGGTTAGCATTAGGGTTAGGATTAGGGTTAGGGTTAGGGTTTGGGTTAGGCTTAGGGTTAGGGTTTGGGTTAGGGTTTCGGTTAGGGTTAGGGTTAGGGTTCGGGTTTGGGTTAGGGTTAGGGTTAGGGTTAGGGTTAGGGTTAGGATTAGGGTTAGTGTTAGTGTTAGGGTTAGGCTTTGGTTTAGGATTACGGTTAGGTTTAGGTTTTCGGTTAAGTTTCGGGTTAGGGTTAGGGTTTGCGTTCGGGTTGGGTTATTGTTAGGGTTTTAGTTAGGGTTAGGGTTAGGGTTAGGTTTAGGGTTTGCGTTAGGGTTAGGCTTACTGTTAGGGTTTGTGTTTGAGTTAGGTATAGTGTTATCATTAGGGTGAGCATTAGGGTTACGGTTACGGTTTGGATTAGGGTTAAGATTAGGGTAAGGGTTTGGATTAGGGTTTAGGTTTGGTTAGGTTTAGGGTTAGGGTTAGGGTTATGGTTAGGGTTAGCTTTAGGGTTAGGGTTAGGGTTAGGGTTAGCGTTAGGGTTAGGGTTAGGGTTTGGGTTTGGGTTAGGTTTTGGGTTAGGGTTAGGGTTAGGGTTTGGGTTAGGGTTAGGGTAAGGATTTGGGTTAGGCTTACGTTTAGGGTTCGGGTTCGGGTTAGAGTTATGGTGAGGGTTAGGGGTTTGGTTAGGGTTAGGGTTAGGGGTAGGATTAGGGTTAGGGTTTGTGTTAAGATTACGGTTTGGGTTTGGGTTAGGGTTAGGGTTTGGGTTTTAGTTAGAATTAGGGTTACTGTTATGGTTAGGGTTAGGGTTAGGGTTAGGGTTAGGGTTAGGGTTAAGGTTAGGGTTAGGGTTAGGTTTTGGGTTAGGGTTAGGGTTAGGATTAGGGTTTGAGTTTGAGTTTGGTTTAGGGTTAGCATTAGGGTTAGGATTAGGGTTAGGGTTTGGGTTTGGCTTCGGGTTAGGGTTAGGGTTAGGGTTTGGGTTAGGGTTAGGGTTAGTGTTAGGTTTTGGGAATGGGTTAGGATAAGGGTTAGGGTTAGGGTTTGGCTTAGGGTTAGGTTTAGGGTTAGTTTTTGGTTTAGGGTTAGGGTTAGGTTTACGGTTGGGTTTAGGTTTTGGGTTAGGTTTAGGGTTAGGGTTTGGGTCAGGGTTAAGTTTAGGGTTAGGGTTAGGGTTAGGGTTAGGGTTAGGGTTTGGTTTAGGATTACATTTAGGTTTAGGTTTTCGGTTAAGTTTCGGGTTAGGGTTAGGGTTTGTGATCGGGTTCGGTTAGTGTTAGGGTTTTAGTTAGGGTTAGGGTTAGGGTTAGGGTTAGGGTTAGCGTTTGGGTTAGGGTTAGGCTTAGGGTTAGGGTTTGAGTTTGAGTTAGGTTTAGGTTTAGCATTAGGGTTAGAATTAGGGTTACTGTTAGGGTTTGGGTTAGGGTTAGGGTTAGGGTTAGGGTTTGGGTTAGGGTTAGGTTTGAATCTGGGTTAGTGTTAGGGTTAGGGTTAGTGTTAAGATTAGGGTTAGGGTTAGGGTTAGGTTTTGGGTTAGGGTTAGGGTTAGGATTAGGATTAGTGTTAGGATTAGGGTTAGGGTTATGGTTAGGGTTAGGATAAGGATGAGGGTTAGGGTTAGGGTTAGCATTAGGGTTATTATTTGGGTTATGGTTTGGGTTAGGGTTAGTGTTAGGGTTTGGTTTAGTGTTAGAGTTAGGGTTTGAGTTAGGGTTAGGTTTACGGTTAGGTTAGAGTTTGGGTTAGAGTTAGGGATAGGGTTAGGGTTTGCGTTTGGTGTAGAGTTAGGGTTAAGTTAGGGTTTGGGTTAAAGTTAGGGTTCGGGTGAGGTGTTGGATTAGGGTTATGGTTAGGGTTAGGGTTAGGATTAGGGTTAGGGTTAGGGTTCCGATTAGAGTTAGGTTTAGAGTTTGTGTTTGGGTAAGGCTTAAGGTTAGTGTTAGTGTTAGGGTTAGGGTTAGGGTTACGGTTAGGGCTAGGATTAGGGTTAGGGTTAGGGTTAGGATTAGGGTTAGGGTTTGGGTTTAGGTTTGGGTTAATATTAGGGTTAGTGTTAGGGTTAGGGTTTAGGGTTAGGGTTAGATTTAGGGTTAGGGTTTCGGTTTGGGTTATGTTTTGTGTTAGGTTTAGGGTTAGGGTTAGTGTTTGGGTTCGGGTTAGGAATAGGGTTAGGGTTTGAGTTTGAATTAGGTTTAGGGTTAGCATTAGGGTTAGGGTTAGGTTTAGGATTAGGGATTCAGTTAGGGTTAGGGTTAGGGTTAGGGTTTGGGTTCGGGTTAGGGTTAGGGATAGGGTTAGGGTTTGATTTAGGGTTAGGGTTAGGGTTAGGTTTAGTGTTAGGGTTTGGGTTAGGGTTAGGGTTAGGACTAGGGTTAGTGTTAGGGTTACGTTTAGGGTTAGCATTAGGGTTAGCATTAGGGTTAGGGTTAGGGTTTGGGTTAGGGTTAGGGTTAGGGTTAAGGTTAGGGTTAGGGTTAGGGTTTGGGTTAGGGTTAGGGTTAGGGTTAGCGTTTGGGTTACGTTTAGGGTTGGAGTTAGGATTAGGGTTAGGGTTTGTGTTAAAATTAGGGTTTGGGTTTGTGTTAGGGTTAGGGTTAGGGTTAGGGTTAGTTTTTGAATTAGGGTTAGGGGTAGGATAAGGATGAGGGTTCAGGTTAGGGTTAGGATTAGGGTTATTATTTGGGTTATGGTCTGGGTTAGTGTTAGGGTTAGGGTTTGGGTTAGTGTTAGATTTAGGAATTGAGTTAGGGTTAGGTTTAGGGTTAGGTTAGGGTTTGGGTTAGAGTTAGGGTTAGGGTTACGGTTTTGGTTTGGTTTAGAGTTAGGGTTAGGTTAGGCTTTGGGTTAGAGTTAGGGTTAGGGTGAGGTGTTGGATTAGGGTTATGGTTAGGGTTAGGGTTAGGATTAGGGTTAGGGTTAGGGTTCCGATTAGAGTTATGTTTAGAGTTTGGGTTTGGGTAAGGGTTAAGGTTATTTTTAGTGTTAGGATTAGGGTTAGGGTTTGAGTTTGAATTAGGTTTAGGGTTAGCATTAGGGTTAGTGTTAGGTTTAGGATAAGTATTTCAGTTAGGGTTAGGGTTTGATTTAGGGTTAGGGTTAGGCTTAGGGTTAGTGTAAGGGTTTGGGTTAGGGTTAGGTTTAGGACTAGGGTTAGTGTTAGGGTTAGGCTTAGGGTTAGCATTAGGGTTAGGATTAGGGTTAGGGTTAGGGTTTGAGTAAGGGTTAGGGTTAGGGTTAGGGTTAGGGTTTGGGTTAGGGTTAGGGTTAGGGTTAGGATTAGGGTTAGGGTTTGTGTTAAGATTAGGGTTTGGGTTTGGGTTAGGGTTAGGGTTAGGGTTAGGGTTAGGATTAGGGTTAGGATTTGTGTTAAGATTAGGGTTTGGGTTTGGGTTAGGGTTAGGGTTAGGGTTAGGGTTAGGGTTAGGGTTAGGGTTAGGGTTAGGATAAGGATGAGGTTTAGTGTTAGGGTTAGGATTAGGGTTATTATTTGGGTTATGGTTTGGGTTAGGGTTAGGGTTACGGTTTGGGTTAGTGTTAGAGGGAGGGTTTGAGTTAGGGTTAGGTTTAGGGTTAGGTTAGGGTTTTGGTTAGAGTTAGGGTTAGGGTTAGGGTTTGGGTTTGGTTTAGAGTTAGGTTTAGGTTAGGGTTTGGGTTAGAGTTAGGGTTAGGGTGAGGTGTTGGATTAGGGTTATGGTTAGGGTTAGGGTTAGGATTAGGGTTAGGGTTAGGCTTCCGATTAGAGTTAGGTTTAGAGTTAGGGTTTGGGTAAGGGTTAAGGTTAGGGTTAGGGTTACGGTTAGGGTTAGGGATAGGACTAGGATTAGGGTTAGGTTTAGGGTTAGGATTAGGGTTAGGGTTTGTGTTTAGGTTTGGGTTATGGGTAGGGTAAGTGTTAGGGTTAGGGTTTAAGGTTAGGCTTAGGGTTAGGGTTAGGGTTTCGGTTTGGTTTATGTTTTGGGTTAGGTTTAATGTTAGGGGTAGGGTTTGGGTTCCGGTTAGGATTAGGGTTAGGATTTGAGTTTGAATTAGGTTTAGGGTTAGCATTAGGGTTCGGGTTAGGTTTAGGATTAGTATTTCAGTTAGGGTTAGGGTTAGGGTAAGGGTTTGGGTTCGGGTTAGGTTTAGGGTTAAGTTTAGGGTTTGATTTAGGGTTAGGGTTAGGGTGAGGGTTAGTGTTAGGGTTTGGGTTAGGGTTAGGGTTAGGACTAGGGTTAGTGTTAGGGTTAGGTTTAGGGTTAGCATTAGGGTTAGGATTAGGGTTAGGGTTAGGGTTTGGGTTAGGCTTAGGGATAGGGTTAGGGTTAGGGTTTGGGTTAGGGTTAGGGTTAGGGTTCGGGTTTGGGTTAGGGTTAGGGTAAGGGTTAGGGTTAGGATTAGGGTTAGTGTTAGTGTTAGGGTTAGGCTTTGGTTTAGGATTACGGTTAGGTTTAGGTTTTCGGTTAAGTTTCGGGTTAGGGTTAGGTTTTGCGTTCGGGTTGGGTTATTGTTAGGGTTTTAGTTAGGGTAAGGGTTAGGGTTAGGGTTAGGGTTTGGGTTAGGGTTAGGCTTACGGTTAGGGTTTGTGTTTGAGTTAGGTATAGGGTTATCATTAGGGTTAGGATTAGGGTTACGGTTAGGGTTTGGGTTAGGGTTAGGGTTAGGGTTAGGGTTTGGGTTAGGGTTAGGTTTGAATCTGGGTTAGTGTTAATGTTAGGGTTAGTGTTAAGATTAAGTTTAGGGTTAGGTTTAGGATTAGGTTTTGGGTCAGGGTTAGGGTTAGGGTTAGAATTAGGGTTAGGTTTAGTGTTAGAATTAGGGTTAGGGTTAGGATAAGGATTAGTGCTAGGGTTAGGTTTAGGTTTAGGGTTATTATTTGGGTTAGGGTTAGGGTTAGGGTTAGGGTTAGGGTTAGGGTTAGGGATAGGGTTTGAGTTAGGGTTAGGGTTAGGGTTAGGGTTAGTGTTAGGGTTTGGGTTAGGGTTAGGGTTAGGATTAGGATTAGGGTTTGGGTTAGGGTTAGGGTTTGGGTTAGGGTTAGGGTTAGGGTTAGCTTTTGCGTTAGGGTTAGGTTTAGGGTTAGGATTAGGGTTAGGGTTTGTGTTAAGATTATGGTTTCTGTGTGGATTAGGATTAGGGTTAGGGTTTGGATTAAGGTAACATTTAGGGTTAGGGTTTGTGTTAAGGTTAGGGTTAGGCTTAGGAGTAGGGTTAGGGTTTAGGTTTTCGGTTAGGGTTAGTGTTAGGGTTAGTGTTACGATTAGGGTTTGGGTTAGGGTTTAGGTTTCTTTAGGTTTAGGGTTAGGGTTAGGGTTATGGTTAGGGTTAGCGTTAGGGTTAGGGTTAGGGTTAGGGTTAGCGTTAGGGTTAGGGTTAGGGTTTGGGTTTGGGTTAGGGTTTGGTTTAGGGTTAGGGCTAGGGTTTGGGTTAGGGTTAGCGTTAGGGTTAGGGTAAGGATTTGGGTTAGGCTTACGTTTAGGGTTCGGGTTTGGTTTAGAGTTATGGTGAGGGTTAGGGGTTTAGTTAGGGTTAGGGTTAGGGTTAGGATTAGGGTTAGGGTTTGTGTTAAGATTACGGTTTGGGTTTGGGTTAGGGTTTGGGTTTTAGTTAGAATTAGGGTTACTGTTATGGTTAGGGTTAGGGTTAGGGTTAGGGTTAGGGTTTAGGTTTTCGGTTAGGGTTAGTGTTAGGGTTAGTGTTACGATTAGGGTTTGGGTTAGGGTTTAGGTTTCTTTAGGTTTAGGGTTAGCGTTAGGGTTAGGGTTAGGGTTAGGGTTAGCGTTAGGGTTAGGGTTAGGGTTTGGGTTTGGGTTAGGGTTTGGTTTAGGGTTAGGGCTAGGGTTTGGGTTAGGGTTAGCGTTAGGGTTAGGGTAAGGATTTGGGTTAGGCTTACGTTTAGGGTTCGGGTTTGGTTTAGAGTTATGGTGAGGGTTAGGGGTTTAGTTAGGGTTAGGGTTAGGATTAGGGTTAGGGTTTGTGTTAAGATTACGGTTTGGGTTTGGGTTAGGGTTTGGGTTTTAGTTAGAATTAGGGTTACTGTTATGGTTAGGGTTAGGGTTAGGGTTAGGGTTAGGGTTAAGGTTAGGGTTAGGGTTAGGTTTTGGGTTAGGGTTAGGGTTAGGATTAGGGTTTGAGTTTGAGTTTGGTTTAGTGTTAGCATTAGGGTTAGGATTAGGGTTAGGGTTTGGGTTTGGCTTCGGGTTAGGGTTAGGGTTAGGGTTTCGTTTAGGGTTAGGGTTGGTGTTAGGGTTTGGGAATGGGTTAGGATAAGGGTTAGGGTTAGGGTTTGGCTTAGGGTTAGGTTTAGGGTTAGTTTTTGGTTTAGGGTTAGGGTTAGGTTTACGGTTGGGTTTAGGTTTTGGGTTAGGGTTAGGGTTAGGGTTTGGGTTAGGGTTAGGTTTAGGGTTAGGGTTAGGGTTAGGGTTAGGGTTAGGGTTTGGTTTAGGATTACATTTAGGTTTAGTTTTTCGGTTAAGTTTCGGGTTAGGGTTAGGGTTTGTGATCGGGTTCGGTTAGTGTTAGGGTTTTAGTTAGGGTTAGGGTTAGGGTTAGGGTTAGCGTTTGGGTTAGGGTTAGGCTTAGGGTTAGGGTTTGAATTTGAGTTAGGTTTAGGTTTAGCATTAGGGTTAGAATTAGGGTTACTGTTAGGGTTTGGGTTAGGGTTAGGGTTAGGGTTAGGGTTTGGGTTAGGGTTAGGTTTGAATCTGGGTTAGTGTTAGGGTTAGGGTTAGTGTTAAGATTAGGGTTAGGGTTAGGGTTAGGTTTTGGGTTAGGGTTAGGGTTAGGATTAGGATTAGTGTTAGGATTAGGGTTAGGGTTAGTGTTAGGGTTAGGATAAGGATGAGGGTTAGGGTTAGGGTTAGCATTAGGGTTATTATTTGGGTTATGGTTTGGGTTAGGGTTAGTGTTAGGGTTTGGTTTAGTGTTAGAGTTAGGGTTTGAGTTAGGGTTAGGTTTAGGGTTAGGTTAGAGTTTGGGTTAGAGTTAGGGTTAGGGTTAGGTTTTGCGTTTGGTTTAGAGTTAGGGTTAAGTTAGGGTTTGGGTTAAAGTTAGGGTTCGGGTGAGGTGTTGGATTAGGGTTATGGTTAGGGTTAGGGTTAGGATTAGGGTTAGGGTTAGGGTTCCGATTAGAGTTAGGTTTAGAGTTTGTGTTTGGGTAAGGCTTAAGGTTAGTGTTAGTGTTAGGGTTAGGGTTTAGGGTTAGGGTTAGATTTAGGGTTAGGGTTTCGGTTTGGTTTATGTTTTGTGTTAGGTTTAGGGTTAGGGTTAGTGTTTGCGTTCGGGTTAGGAATATGGTTAGGGTTTGAGTTTGAATTAGGTTTAGGGTTAGCATTAGGGTTAGGGTTAGGTTTAGGATTAGGGTTTCAGTTAGGGTTAGGGTTAGGGTTAGGGTTTGGGTTCGTGTTAGGGTTAGGGATAGGGTTAGGGTTTGATTTAGGGTTAGGGTTAGGGTTAGGGTTAGTGTTAGGGTTTGGGTTGGGGTTGGGGTTGGGACTAGGGTTAGTGTTAGGGTTTCGTTTGGGGTTAGCATTAGGGTTAGGATTAGGGTTAGGGTTAGGGTTTGGGTTAGGGTTAGGGTTAGGGTTAGCGTTTGGGTTACGTTTAGGGTTGGAGTTAGGATTAGGGTTAGGGTTTGTGTTAAAATTAGGGTTTGGGTTTGTGTTAGGGTTAGGGTTAGGTTTAGGGTTAGTTTTAGAATTCGGGTTAGGGTTAGGGGTAGGAAAAGGATGAGGGTTCAGGTTAGGGTTAGGATTAGGGTTATTATTTGGGTTAGTGTTAGGGTTAGGGTTTGGGTTAGTGTTAAAGTTAGGGTTTGAGTTAGGGTTAGGTTTAGGGTTAGGTTAGGGTTTGGGTTAGAGTTAGGGTTAGGGTTACGGTTTGGGTTTGGTTTAGAGTTAGGGTTAGGTTAGGCTTTGGGTTAGAGTTAGGGTTAGGGTGAGGTGTTGGATTAGGGTTATGGTTAGGGTTAGGGTTAGGATTAGGTTAGGGTTAGGGTTCCGATTAGAGTTATGTTTAGAGTTTGGGTTTGGGTAAGGGTTAAGGTTATTTTTAGTGTTAGGATTAGGGTTAGGGTTTGAGTTTGAATTAGGTTTAGGGTTAGCATTAGGGTTAGGGTTAGGTTTAGGATAAGTATTTCAGTTAGGGTTAGGGTTAGGGTTAGGGTTTGGGTTCGGGTTAGGGTTAGGGTTAGGGTTAGGGTTTGATTTAGGGTTAGGGTTAGGCTTAGGGTTAGTGTAAGGGTTTGGGTTAGGGTTAGGTTTAGGACTAGGGTTAGTGTTAGGGTTAGGTTTAGGGTTAGCATTAGGGTTAGGATTAGGGTTAGGGTTAGGGTTAGGGTTAGGGTTTGGGTTAGGGTTAGGGTTAGGGTTAGGATTAGGGTTAGGGTTTGTGTTTAGGTTTGGGTTATGGTTAGGGTAAGTGTTAGGGTTAGGGTTTAGGGTTAGGTTTAGGGTTAGGGTTAGGGTTTCGGTTTGGGTTATATTTTGGGTTAGGTTTAGGGTTAGGGTTAGGTTTTGGGTTCGGGTTAGGATTAGGGTTAGGGTTTGAGTTTGAATTAGGTTTAGGGTTAGCATTAGGGTTAGGGTTAGGTTTAGGATTAGTGTTTCAGTTAGGGTTAGGGTTAGGGTTAGGGTTAGGGTTAGGGTTAGGGTTAGGGTTTGATTTAGGGTTAGGGTTAGGGTTAGGGTTAGTGTTAGGGTTTGGGTTAGGGTTAGGGTTACGACTAGGGTTAGGGTTAGGTTTAGGGTTAGCATTAGTTTTAGGATTAGGGTTAGGGTTAGGGTTTGGGTTTGGGTTAGGTTTAGGGTTAGGGTTAGGGTTTGGGTTAGGGTTAGATTTAGGGTTAACGTTTGAGTTAGGATTACGGTTAGGGTTAGGATTAGGGTTAGGGATTGTCTTAAGATTAGGGTTTGGTTTAGGGTTAGGGTTAGGGTTTGGGTTAAAGTTACGTTTAGGGTTAGGTTTTGTTTTAGGGTTAGGGTTAGGGTTAGGATTAGGTTTAGGGTTTAGGTTTTCGGTTAGGTTTAGTGTTAGTGTTAGGGTTAGGATTAGGGTTTGGGTTAGGGTTTAGTTTTGGTTAGGTTTAGGGTTAGGGTTAGGGTTATGGTTAGGTTTAGCTTTACGGTTAGGGTTAGGGTTATGGTTAGGGTTAGCGTTAGGGTTAGGGTTAGGGTTAGGGTTCCGATTAGAGTTAGGTTTAGAGTTTGGGTTTGGGTAAGGGTTAAGGTTAGGGTTAGGGTTAGGGTTAGGGTTAGGGTTAGGCCTAGGATTAGGGTTAGGGTTAGGGTTAGGATTAGGCTTAGGGTTTGTATTTAGGTTTGGGTTATGGTTAGGGTAAGTGTTATTGTTACAGTTTAGGGTTAGGGTTAGGGTTAGTCTTAGGGTTTCGGTTTGGGTTATGTTTTGGGCTAGGTTTAGGGTTAGGGTTAGGGTTTGGGTTCGGGTTAG
Organism: Eospalax fontanierii; assembly: GCA_035773235.1. Lineage (NCBI taxonomy): Eukaryota > Metazoa > Chordata > Mammalia > Rodentia > Spalacidae > Eospalax > Eospalax fontanierii. Next base: position 12,435,631 of record JAJHUQ010000032.1, read on the forward strand.
GATTAGGGTTAGGGTTTGAGTTTGAATTAGGTTTAGGGTTAGCATTAGGGTTAGGGTTTGGTTTAGGATTAGTGTTTCAGTTAGGGTTAGGGTTAGGGTTAAGGTTAGGGTTAGGGTTAGGTTTAGGGTTTGATTTAGGGTTTGGGTTAGGGTTAGGGTTAGTGTTAGTGTTTGGGTTAGGGTTAGGGTTAGGACTAGGGTTAGTGATGGGGTTAGGTTTAGGGAAAGCATTAGGGTTAGGATTATGGTTAGGGTTAGGGTTTGGGTTAGGGTTAGGGTTAGGGTAAGGGTTAGGGTTAGGGTTATGGTTAGGGTTACGGTTAGGGTTAGGGTTAGGGTTAGGGTTAGGGTTAGGGTTAGGACGAGGGTTAGTGTTAGGGTTAGGTTTAGGGTTAGCATTAGGGTTAGGATTAGGGTTAGGGTTAGGGTTAGGTTTAGGGTTTGGGTTAGGATTTGGGATAGGGTTAGGGTTAGGGTTAGGGTTAGGGTTAGGGTTAGGGTTAGGGTTAGGCCTAGGATTAGGGTTAGGGTTAGGGTTAGGATTAGGCTTAGGTTTTGGGTTTAGGTTTGGGTTATGGTTAGGGTAAGTGTTAGGGTTACAGTTTAGTGTTAGGGTTAGGGTTAGTCTTAGGGTTTCGGTTTGGGTTATGTTTTGGGCTAGGTTTAGGGTTAGGGTTAGGTTTTGGGTTCGGGTTAGGATTAGGGTTAGGGTTTGAGTTTGAATTAGGTTTAGGGTTAGCATTAGGGTTAGGGTTTGGTTTAGGATTAGTGTTTCAGTTAGGGTTAGGGTTAGGGTTAAGGTTAGGGTTAGGGTTAGGTTTAGGGTTTGATTTAGGGTTTGGGTTAGGGTTAGGGTTAGTGTTAGGGTTTGGGTTAGGGTTAGGGTTAGGACTAGGGTTAGTGTTGCGGTTAGGTTTAGGGTTAGCATTAGGGTTAGGATTATGGTTAGGGTTAGGGTTTGGGTTAGGGTTAGGGTTAGGGTTAGGGTTAGGGTTAGGGTTATGGTTAGGCTTACGGTTAGGGTTAGGGTTAGGGTTAGGGTTAGGGTTAGGGTTAGGACGAGGGTTAGTGTTAGGGTTAGGTTTAGGGTTAGCATTAGGGTTAGGGTTAGGGTTAGGGTTAGGGTTAGGTTTAGGGTTTGGGTTAGGATTAGGGTTAGGGTTAGGGTTTGGGTTAGGGTTAGGGTTAGGGTTAGGATTAGGTTAGGGTTTGTGTTAAGATTAGGGTTTGGGTTTGGGTTAGGGTTAGGGTTAAGGTTAGGGTTAGGGTTAGGGTTAGGGTTATTATTTGTGTTATGGTTTGTGTTAGGGTTAGGGTTAGGGTTTGGGTTACTCTTAGAGTTAGGGTTTGAATAAGGGATAGGTTTAGGGTTAGGTTAGGGTTTGGGTTAGAGTTAGGGTTAGGGTTAGGGTTTGGGTTTGGTTTAGAGTTAGGTTTAGGTTAGGGTTTAGGTTAGAGATAGGGTTAGCGTGAGGTGTTGGATTAGGGTTTTGGTTAGGATTAGGGTTAGGATTAGGGTTAGGGTTAGGGTTCCGATTAGAGTTTGGTTTAGAGTTTGGGTTTGGGTAAGGGTTAAGGTTAGGGTTAGGGTTAGGTTTAGGGTTAGGGTTAGGACTAGGTTTAGGGTTAGGGTTAGGGTTAGGATTAGGGTTAGGGTTTGGGTTTAGGTTTGGGTTATGATTAGGGTAAGTGTTAGGGTTAGGGTTTAGGGTTAGGGTTAGGGTTAGGGTTAGGGTTTCGGTTTGGGTTATGTTTTGGGTTAGGTTTAGGGTTAGGGTTAGGGTTTGGGTTCGGGTTAGGATTAGGGTTAGGATTTGAGTTTGAATTAGGTTTAGGGTTAGCATTAGGGTTCGGGTTAGATTTAGGTTTAGTATTTCAGTTAGGGTTAGGGTTAGGGTTAGGGTTTGGGTTCGGGTTAGGTTTAGGGTTAGGTTTAGGGTTTGATTTAGGGTTAGGGTTAGGGTTAGGGTTAGTGTTAGGGTTTGGGTTAGGGTTAGGGTTAGGACTAGGGTTAGTGTTAGGGTTAGGTTTAGGGTTAGCATTAGGGTTAGGATTAGGGTTAGGGTTAGGGTTCGGGTTAGGCTTAGGGTTGGGGTTAGGGTTAGGGTTTGGGTTAGGGTTAGGGTTAGGGTTCGGGTTTGGGTTAGGGTTAGGTTTAGGGTTAGGGTTAGGATTAGGGTTAGTGTTAGTGTTAGGGTTAGGCTTTGGTTTAGGATTACGGTTAGGTTTAGGTTTTCGGTTAAGTTTCGGGTTAGGGTTAGGGTTTGCGTTCGGGTTGGGTTATTGTTAGGGTTTTAGTTAGGGTTAGGGTTAGGGTTAGGGTTAGGGTTAGGGTTTGGGTTAGGGTTAGGCTTACGGTTAGGGTTTGTGTTTGAGTTAGGTTTAGGGTTATCATTAGGGTTAGGATTAGGGTTACGGTTAGGGTTTGGGTTAGGGTTAGGGTTAGGGTTAGGGTTTGGGTTAGGGTTAGGTTTGAATCTGGGTTAGTGTTAATGTTAGTGTTAGTGTTAGGATTAAGTTTAGGGTTAGGTTTAGGATTAGGTTTTGGGTCAGGGTTAGGGTTAGGGTTAGGGTTAGTGTTAGAATTAGGGTTAGGTTTAGGATAAGGATTAGGGCTAGGGTTAGGTTTAGGATTAGGGTTATTATTTGGGTTAGGGTTAGGGTTAGGGTTAGGGTTTGGTTTAGGATTACATTTAGGTTTAGGTTTTCGGTTAAGTTTCGGGTTAGGGTTAGGGTTTGTGATCGGGTTCGGTTAGTGTTAGGGTTTTAGTTAGGGTTAGGGTTAGGGTTAGGGTTAGGGTTAGCGTTTGGGTTAGGGTTAGGCTTAGGGTTAGGGTTTGAGTTTGAGTTAGGTTTAGGTTTAGCATTAGGGTTAGAATTAGGGTTACTGTTAGGGTTTGGGTTAGGGTTAGGGTTAGGGTTAGGGTTTGGGTTAGGGTTAGGTTTGAATCTGGGTTAGTGTTAGGGTTAGGGTTAGTGTTAAGATTAGGGTTAGGGTTAGGGTTAGGTTTTGGGTTAGGGTTAGGGTTAGGATTAGGATTAGTGTTAGGATTAGGGTTAGGGTTATGGTTAGGGTTAGGATAAGGATGAGGGTTAGGGTTAGGCTTAGCATTAGGGTTATTATTTGGGTTATGGTTTGGGTTAGGGTTAGTGTTAGGGTTTGGTTTAGTGTTAGAGTTAGGGTTTGAGTTAGGGTTAGGTTTAGGGTTAGGTTAGAGTTTGGGTTAGAGTTAGGGTTAGGGTTAGGGTTTGCGTTTGGTTTAGAGTTAGGGTTAAGTTAGGGTTTGGGTTAAAGTTAGGGTTCGGGTGAGGTGTTGGATTAGGGTTATGGTTAGGGTTAGGGTTAGGATTAGGGTTAGGGTTAGGGTTCCGATTAGAGTTAGGTTTAGAGTTTGTGTTTGGGTAAGGCTTAAGGTTAGTGTTAGTGTTAGGGTTAGGGTTAGGGTTAGGGTTAGGGCTAGGATTAGGGTTAGGGTTAGGGTTAGGATTAGGGTTAGGGTTTGGGTTTAGGTTTGGGTTAATATTAGGGTTAGTGTTAGGGTTAGGGTTTAGGGTTAGGGTTAGATTTAGGGTTAGGGTTTCGGTTTGGGTTATGTTTTGTGTTAGGTTTAGGGTTAGGGTTAGTGTTTGGGTTCGGGTTAGGAATAGGGTTAGGGTTTGAGTTTGAATTAGGTTTAGGGTTAGCATTAGGGTTAGGGTTAGGTTTAGGATTAGGGTTTCAGTTAGGGTTAGGGTTAGGGTTAGGGTTTGGGTTCGGGTTAGGGTTAGGGATAGGGTTAGGGTTTGATTTAGGGTTAGGGTTAGGGTTAGGTTTAGTGTTAGGGTTTGGGTTAGGGTTAGGGTTAGGACTAGGGTTAGTGTTAGGGTTACGTTTAGGGTTAGCATTAGGGTTAGCATTAGGGTTAGGGTTAGGGTTTGGGTTAGGGTTAGGGTTAGGGTTAAGGTTAGGGTTAGGGTTAGGGTTTGGGTTAGGGTTAGGGTTAGGGTTAGCGTTTGGGTTACGTTTAGGGTTGGAGTTAGGATTAGGGTTAGGGTTTGTGTTAAAATTAGGGTTTGGGTTTGTGTTAGGGTTAGGGTTAGGGTTAGGGTTAGTTTTTGAATTAGGGTTAGGGTTAGGGGTAGGATAAGGATGAGGGTTCAGGTTAGGGTTAGGATTAGGGTTATTATTTGGGTTATGGTCTGGGTTAGTGTTAGGGTTAGGGTTTGGGTTAGTGTTAGATTTAGGAATTGAGTTAGGGTTAGGTTTAGGGTTAGGTTAGGGTTTGGGTTAGAGTTAGGGTTAGGGTTACGGTTTTGGTTTGGTTTAGAGTTAGGGTTAGGTTAGGCTTTGGGTTAGAGTTAGGGCTCGGGTGAGGTGTTGGATTAGGGTTATGTTTAGGGTTAGGGTTAGGATTAGGGTTAGGGTTAGGGTTCCGATTAGAGTTATGTTTAGAGTTTGGGTTTGGGTAAGGGTTAAGGTTATTTTTAGTGTTAGGATTAGGGTTAGGGTTTGAGTTTGAATTAGGTTTAGGGTTAGCATTAGGGTTAGTGTTAGGTTTAGGATAAGTATTTCAGTTAGGGTTAGGGTTTGATTTAGGGTTAGGGTTAGGCTTAGGGTTAGTGTAAGGGTTTGGGTTAGGGTTAGGTTTAGGACTAGGGTTAGTGTTAGGGTTAGGCTTAGGGTTAGCATTAGGGTTAGGATTAGGGTTAGGGTTAGGGTTTGAGTAAGGGTTAGGGTTAGGGTTAGGGTTAGGGTTTGGGTTAGGGTTAGGGTTAGGGTTAGGATTAGGGTTAGGGTTTGTGTTAAGATTAGGGTTTGGGTTTGGGTTAGGGTTAGGGTTAGGGTTAGGGTTAGGATTAGCGTTAGGATTTGTGTTAAGATTAGGGTTTGGGTTTGGGTTAGGGTTAGGGTTAGGGTTAGGGTTAGGGTTAGGGTTAGGGTTAGGGTTAGGATAAGGATGAGGTTTAGTGTTAGGGTTAGGATTAGGGTTATTATTTGGGTTATGGTTTGGGTTAGGGTTAGGGTTACGGTTTGGGTTAGTGTTAGAGGGAGGGTTTGAGTTAGGGTTAGGTTTAGGGTTAGGTTAGGGTTTTGGTTAGAGTTAGGGTTAGGGTTAGGGTTTGGGTTTGGTTTAGAGTTAGGTTTAGGTTAGGGTTTGGGTTAGAGTTAGGGTTAGGGTGAGGTGTTGGATTAGGGTTATGGTTAGGGTTAGGGTTAGGATTAGGGTTAGGGTTAGGCTTCCGATTAGAGTTAGGTTTAGAGTTTGGGTTTGGGTAAGGGTTAAGGTTAGGGTTAGGGTTACGGTTAGGGTTAGGGATAGGACTAGGATTAGGGTTAGGTTTAGGGTTAGGATTAGGGTTAGGGTTTGTGTTTAGGTTTGGGTTATGGGTAGGGTAAGTGTTAGGGTTAGGGTTTAAGGTTAGGTTTAGGGTTAGGGTTAGGGTTTCGGTTTGGTTTATGTTTTGGGTTAGGTTTAATGTTAGGGGTAGGGTTTGGGTTCCGGTTAGGATTAGGGTTAGGATTTGAGTTTGAATTAGGTTTAGGGTTAGCATTAGGGTTCGGGTTAGGTTTAGGATTAGTATTTCAGTTAGGGTTAGGGTTAGGGTAAGGGTTTGGGTTCGGGTTAGGTTTAGGGTTAAGTTTAGGGTTTGATTTAGGGTTAGGGTTAGGGTGAGGGTTAGTGTTAGGGTTTGGGTTAGGGTTAGGGTTAGGACTAGGGTTAGTGTTAGGGTTAGGTTTAGGGTTAGCATTAGGGTTAGGATTAGGGTTAGGGTTAGGGTTTGGGTTAGGCTTAGGGATAGGGTTAGGGTTAGGGTTTGGGTTAGGGTTAGGGTTAGGGTTCGGGTTTGGGTTAGGGTTAGGGTAAGGGTTAGGGTTAGGATTAGGGTTAGTGTTAGTGTTAGGGTTAGGCTTTGGTTTAGGATTACGGTTAGGTTTAGGTTTTCGGTTAAGTTTCGGGTTAGGGTTAGGTTTTGCGTTCGGGTTGGTTTATTGTTAGGGTTTTAGTTAGGGTAAGGGTTAGGGTTAGGGTTAGGGTTTGGGTTAGGGTTAGGCTTACGGTTAGGGTTTGTGTTTGAGTTAGGTATAGGGTTATCATTAGGGTTAGGATTAGGGTTACGGTTAGGGTTTGGGATAGGGTTAGGGTTAGGGTTAGGGTTTGGGTTAGGGTTAGGTTTGAATCTGGGTTAGTGTTAATGTTAGGGTTAGTGTTAAGATTAAGTTTAGGGTTAGGTTTAGGATTAGGTTTTGGGTCAGGGTTAGGGTTAGGGTTAGAATTAGGGTTAGGTTTAGTGTTAGAATTAGGGTTAGGGTTAGGATAAGGATTAGTGCTAGGGTTAGGTTTAGGTTTAGGGTTATTATTTGGGTTAGGGTTAGGGTTAGGGTTAGGGTTAGGGTTAGGGTTAGGGATAGGGTTTGAGTTAGGGTTAGGGTTAGGGTTAGGGTTAGTGTTAGGGTTTGGGTTAGGGTTAGGGTTAGGATTAGGATTAGGGTTTGGGTTAGGGTTAGGGTTTGGGTTAGGGTTAGGGTTAGGGTTAGCTTTTGCGTTAGGGTTAGGTTTAGGGTTAGGATTAGGGTTAGGGTTTGTGTTAAGATTATGGTTTCTGTGTGGATTAGGATTAGGGTTAGGGTTTGGATTAAGGTAACATTTAGGGTTAGGGTTTGTGTTAAGGTTAGGGTTAGGCTTAGGAGTAGGGTTAGGGTTTAGGTTTTCGGTTAGGGTTAGTGTTAGGGTTAGTGTTACGATTAGGGTTTGGGTTAGGGTTTAGGTTTCTTTAGGTTTAGGGTTAGGGTTAGGGTTATGGTTAGGGTTAGCGTTAGGGTTAGGGTTAGGGTTAGGGTTAGCGTTAGGGTTAGGGTTAGGGTTTGGGTTTGGGTTAGGGTTTGGTTTAGGGTTAGGGCTAGGGTTTGGGTTAGGGTTAGCGTTAGGGTTAGGGTAAGGATTTGGGTTAGGCTTACATTTAGGGTTCGGGTTTGGTTTAGAGTTATGGTGAGGGTTAGGGGTTTAGTTAGGGTTAGGGTTAGGGTTAGGATTAGGGTTAGGGTTTGTGTTAAGATTACGGTTTGGGTTTGGGTTAGGGTTTGGGTTTTAGTTAGAATTAGGGTTACTGTTATGGTTATGGTTAGGGTTAGGGTTAGGGTTAGGGTTTAGGTTTTCGGTTAGGGTTAGTGTTAGGGTTAGTGTTACGATTAGGGTTTGGGTTAGGGTTTAGGTTTCTTTAGGTTTAGGGTTAGCGTTAGGGTTAGGGTTAGGGTTAGGGTTAGCGTTAGGGTTAGGGTTAGGGTTTGGGTTTGGGTTAGGGTTTGGTTTAGGGTTAGGGCTAGGGTTTGGGTTAGGGTTAGCGTTAGGGTTAGGGTAAGGATTTGGGTTAGGCTTACGTTTAGGGTTCGGGTTTGGTTTAGAGTTATGGTGAGGGTTAGGGGTTTAGTTAGGGTTAGGGTTAGGATTAGGGTTAGGGTTTGTGTTAAGATTACGGTTTGGGTTTGGGTTAGGGTTTGGGTTTTAGTTAGAATTAGGGTTACTGTTATGGTTAGGGTTAGGGTTAGGGTTAGGGTTAGGGTTAAGGTTAGGGTTAGGGTTAGGTTTTGGGTTAGGGTTAGGGTTAGGATTAGGGTTTGAGTTTGAGTTTGGTTTAGGGTTAGCATTAGGGTTAGGATTAGGGTTAGGGTTTGGGTTTGGCTTCGGGTTAGGGTTAGGGTTAGGGTTTCGTTTAGGGTTAGGGTTAGTGTAAGGGTTTGGGAATGGGTTAGGATAATGGTTAGGGTTAGGGTTTGGCTTAGGGTTAGGTTTAGGGTGAGTTTTTGGTTTAGGGGTAGGGATAGGATTACGGGTGGGTTTAGGTATTGGGTTAGGGTTAGGGTTAGGGTTTGGGTTAGGGTTAAGTTTAGGGTTAGGGTTAGGGTTAGGGTTAGGGTTAGGGTTTGGTTTAGGATTACATTTAGGTTTAGTTTTTCGGTTAAGTTTCGGGTTAGGGTTAGGGTTTGTGATCGGGTTCGGTTAGTGTTAGGGTTTTAGTTAGGGTTAGGGTTAGGGTTAGGGTTAGCGTTTGGGTTAGGGTTAGGCTTAGGGTTAGGGTTTGAATTTGAGTTAGGTTTAGGTTTAGCATTAGGGTTAGAATTAGGGTTACTGTTAGGGTTTGGGTTAGGGTTAGGGTTAGGGTTAGGGTTTGGGTTAGGGTTAGGTTTGAATCTGGGTTAGTGTTAGGGTTAGGGTTAGTGTTAAGATTAGGGTTAGGGTTAGGGTTAGGTTTTGGGTTAGGGTTAGGGTTAGGATTAGGATTAGTGTTAGGATTAGGGTTAGGGTTAGTGTTAGGGTTAGGATAAGGATGAGGGTTAGGGTTAGGGTTAGCATTAGGGTTATTATTTGGGTTATGGTTTGGGTTAGGGTTAGTGTTAGGGTTTGGTTTAGTGTTAGAGTTAGGGTTTGAGTTAGGGTTAGGTTTAGGGTTAGGTTAGAGTTTGGGTTAGAGTTAGGGTTAGGGTTAGGTTTTGCGTTTGGTTTAGAGTTAGGGTTAAGTTAGGGTTTGGGTTAAAGTTAGGGTTCGGGTGAGGTGTTGGATTAGGGTTATGGTTAGGGTTAGGGTTAGGATTAGGGTTAGGGTTAGGGTTCCGATTAGAGTTAGGTTTAGAGTTTGTGTTTGGGTAAGGCTTAAGGTTAGTGTTAGTGTTAGGGTTAGGGTTTAGGGTTAGGGTTAGATTTAGGGTTAGGGTTTCGGTTTGGTTTATGTTTTGTGTTAGGTTTAGGGTTAGGGTTAGTGTTTGGGTTCGGGTTAGGAATAGGGTTAGGGTTTGAGTTTGAATTAGGTTTAGGGTTAGCATTAGGGTTAGGGTTAGGTTTAGGATTAGGGTTTCAGTTAGGGTTAGGGTTAGGGTTAGGGTTTGGGTTCGTGTTAGGGTTAGGGATAGGGTTAGGGTTTGATTTAGGGTTAGGGTTAGGGTTAGGGTTAGTGTTAGGGTTTGGGTTAGGGTTAGGGTTAGGACTAGGGTTAGTGTTAGGGTTACGTTTAGGGTTAGCATTAGGGTTAGGATTAGGGTTAGGGTTAGGGTTTGGGTTAGGGTTAGGGTTAGGGTTAGCGTTTGGGTTACGTTTAGGGTTGGAGTTAGGATTAGGGTTAGGGTTTGTGTTAAAATTAGGGTTTGGGTTTGTGTTAGGGTTAGGGTTAGGTTTAGGGTTAGTTTTAGAATTCGGGTTAGGGTTAGGGGTAGGAAAAGGATGAGGGTTCAGGTTAGGGTTAGGATTAGGGTTATTATTTGGGTTAGTGTTAGGGTTAGGGTTTGGGTTAGTGTTAAAGTTAGGGTTTGAGTTAGGGTTAGGTTTAGGGTTAGGTTAGGGTTTGGGTTAGAGTTAGGGTTAGGGTTACGGTTTGGGTTTGGTTTAGAGTTAGGGTTAGGTTAGGCTTTGGGTTAGAGTTAGGGTTAGGGTGAGGTGTTGGATTAGGGTTATGGTTAGGGTTAGGGTTAGGATTAGGTTAGGGTTAGGGTTCCGATTAGAGTTATGTTTAGAGTTTGGGTTTGGGTAAGGGTTAAGGTTATTTTTAGTGTTAGGATTAGGGTTAGGGTTTGAGTTTGAATTAGGTTTAGGGTTAGCATTAGGGTTAGGGTTAGGTTTAGGATAAGTATTTCAGTTAGGGTTAGGGTTAGGGTTAGGGTTTGGGTTCGGGTTAGGGTTAGGGTTAGGGTTAGGGTTTGATTTAGGGTTAGGGTTAGGCTTAGGGTTAGTGTAAGGGTTTGGGTTAGGGTTAGGTTTAGGACTAGGGTTAGTGTTAGGGTTAGGTTTAGGGTTAGCATTAGGGTTAGGATTAGGGTTAGGGTTAGGGTTAGGGTTAGGGTTTGGGTTAGGGTTAGGGTTAGGGTTAGGATTAGGGTTAGGGTTTGTGTTTAGGTTTGGGTTATGGTTAGGGTAAGTGTTAGGGTTAGGGTTTAGGGTTACGTTTAGGTTTAGGCTTAGGGTTTCGGTTTGAGTTATATTTTGGGTTAGGTTTAGGGTTAGGGTTAGGTTTTGGGTTCGGCTTAGGATTAGGGTTATGGTTTGAGTTTGAATTAGGTTTAGGCTTAGCATTAGGGTTAGGGTTAGGTTTAGGATTAGTGTTTCAGTTAGGGTTAGGGTTAGGGTTAGGGTTAGGGTTAGGGTTAGGGTTAGGGTTTGATTTAGGGTTAGGGTTAGGGTTAGGGTTAGTGTTAGGGTTTGGGTTAGGGTTAGGGTTACGACTAGGGTAAGGGTTAGGGTTAGGGTTAGCATTAGTTTTAGGATTAGGGTTAGGGTTAGGGTTTGGGTTTGGGTTAGGTTTAGGGTTAGGGTTAGGGTTTGGGTTAGGGTTAGATTTAGGGTTAACGTTTGAGTTAGGATTACGGTTAGGGTTAGGATTAGGGTTAGGGATTGTCTTAAGATTAGGGTTTGGTTTAGGGTTAGGGTTAGGGTTTGGGTTAAAGTTACGTTTAGGGTTAGGTTTTGTTTTAGGGTTAGGGTTAGGGTTAGGATTAGGTTTAGGGTTTAGGTTTTCGGTTAGGTTTAGTGTTAGTGTTAGGGTTAGGATTAGGGTTTGGGTTAGGGTTTAGTTTTGGTTAGGTTTAGGGTTAGGGTTAGGGTTATGGTTAGGTTTAGCTTTACGGTTAGGGTTAGGGTTATGGTTAGGGCTAGCGTTAGGGTTAGGGTTAGGGTTAGGGTTCCGATTAGAGTTAGGTTTAGAGTTTGGGTTTGGGTAAGGGTTAAGGTTAGGGTTAGGGTTAGGGTTAGGGTTAGGGTTAGGCCTAGGGTTAGGGTTAGGGTTAGGGTTAGGATTAGGCTTAGGGTTTGTATTTAGGTTTGGGTTATGGTTAGGGTAAGTGTTATTGTTACAGTTTAGGGTTAGGGTTAGGGTTAGTCTTAGGGTTTCGGTTTGGGTTATGTTTTGGGCTAGGTTTAGGGTTAGGGTTAGGGTTTGGGTTCGGGTTAGGATTAGGGTTAGGGTTTGAGTTTGAATTAGGTTTAGGGTTAGCATTAGGGTTAGGGTTTGGTTTAGGATTAGTGTTTCAGTTAGGGTTAGGGTTAGGGTTAAGGTTAGGGTTAGGGTTAGGTTTAGGGTTTGATTTAGGGTTTGGGTTAGGGTTAGGGTTAGTGTTAGTGTTTGGGTTAGGGTTAGGGTTAGGACTAGGGTTAGTGTTGCGGTTAGGTTTAGGGTTAGCATTAGGGTTAGGATTATGGTTAGGGTTAGGGTTTGGGTTAGGGTTAGGGTTAGGGTTAGGGTTAGGGTTAGGGTTATGGTTAGGGTTACGGTTAGGGTTAGAGTTAGGGTTAGGGTTAGGGTTAGGGTTAGGACGAGGGTTAGTGTTAGGGTTAGGTTTAGGGTTAGCATTAGGGTTAGGATTAGGGTTAGGGTTAGGGTTAGGTTTAGGGTTTGGGTTAGGATTAGGGTTAGGGTTAGGGTTAGGGTTAGGGTTAGCGTTAGGGTTAGGGTTAGGCCTAGGATTAGGGTTAGGGTTAGGGTTAGGATTAGGCTTAGGTCTTGGGTTTAGGTTTGGGTTATGGTTAGGGTAAGTGTTAGGGTTACAGTTTAGTGTAAGGGTAAGGGTTAGTCTTAGGGTTTCGGTTTGGGTTATGTTTTGGGCTAGGTTTAGGGTTAGGGTTAGGTTTTGGGTTCGGGTTAGGATTAGGGTTAGGGTTTGAGTTTGAATTAGGTTTAGGGTTAGCATTAGGGTTAGGGTTTGGTTTAGGATTAGTGTTTCAGTTAGGGTTAGGGTTAGGGTTAAGGTTAGGGTTAGGGTTAGGTTTAGGGTTTGATTTAGGGTTTGGGTTAGGGTTAGGGTTAGTGTTAGGGTTTGGGTTAGGGTTAGGGTTAGGACTAGGGTTAGTGGTGCGGGTAGGTTTAGGGTTAGCATTAGGGTTAGGATTATGGTTAGGGTTAGGGTTTGGGTTAGGGTTAGGGTTAGGGTTAGGGTTAGGGTTAGGGTTATGGTTAGGCTTACGGTTAGGGTTAGGGTTAGGGTTAGGGTTAGGGTTAGGGTTAGGACGAGGGTTAGTGTTAGGGTTAGGTTTAGGGTTAGCATTAGGGTTAGGGTTAGGGTTAGGGTTAGGGTTAGGTTTAGGGTTTGGGTTAGGATTAGGGTTAGGGTTAGGGTTTGGGTTAGGGTTAGGGTTAGGGTTAGGATTAGGTTAGGGTTTGTGTTAAGATTAGGGTTTGGGTTTGGGTGAGGGTTAGGGTTGAGGTTAGGGTTAGGGTTGGGGTTAGGGTTATTATTTGGGTTATGGTTTGTGTTAGGGTTAGGGTTAGGGTTTGGGTTACTCTTAGAGTTAGGGTTTGAATAAGGGATAGGTTTAGGGTTAGGTTAGGGTTTGGGTTAGAGTTAGGGTTAGGGTTAGGGTTTGGGTTTGGTTTAGAGTTAGGTTTAGGTTAGGGTTTAGGTTAGAGATAGGGTTAGCGTGAGGTGTTGGATTAGGGTTTTGGTTAGGATTAGGGTTAGGATTAGGGTTAGGGTTAGGGTTCCGATTAGAGTTTGGTTTAGAGTTTGGGTTTGGGTAAGGGTTAAGGTTAGGGTTAGGGTTAGGTTTAGGGTTAGGGTTAGGACTAGGTTTAGGGTTAGGGTTAGGGTTAGGATTAGGGTTAGGGTTTGGGTTTAGGTTTGGGTTATGATTAGGGTAAGTGTTAGGGTTAGGGTTTAGGGTTAGGGTTAGGGTTAGGGTTAGGGTTTCGGTTTGGGTTATGTTTTGGGTTAGGTTTAGGGTTAGGGTTAGGGTTTGGGTTCGGGTTAGGATTAGGGTTAGGATTTGAGTTTGAATTAGGTTTAGGGTTAGCATTAGGGTTCGGGTTAGATTTAGGTTTAGTATTTCAGTTAGGGTTAGGGTTAGGGTTAGGGTTTGGGTTCGGGTTAGGTTTAGGGTTAGGTTTAGGGTTTGATTTAGGGTTAGGGTTAGGGTTAGGGTTAGTGTTAGGGTTTGGGTTAGGGTTAGGGTTAGGACTAGGGTTAGTGTTAGGGTTAGGTTTAGGGTTAGCATTAGGGTTAGGATTAGGGTTAGGGTTAGGGTTTGGGTTAGGCTTAGGGTTAGGGTTAGGGTTAGGGTTTGGGTTAGGGTTAGGGTTAGGGTTCGGGTTTGGGTTAGGGTTAGGTTTAGGGTTAGGGTTAGGATTAGGGTTAGTGTTAGTGTTAGGGTTAGGCTTTGGTTTAGGATTACGGTTAGGTTTAGGTTTTCGGTTAAGGTTCGGGTTAGGGTTAGGGTTTGCGTTCGGGTTGGGTTATTGTTAGGGTTTTAGTTAGGGTTAGGGTTAGGGTTAGGGTTAGGGTTAGGGTTTGGGTTAGGGTTAGGCTTACGGTTAGGGTTTGTGTTTGAGTTAGGTTTAGGGTTATCATTAGGGTTAGGATTAGGGTTACGGTTAGGGTTTGGGTTAGGGTTAGGGTTAGGGTTAGGGTTTGGGTTAGGGTTAGGTTTGAATCTGGGTTAGTGTTAATGTTAGGGTTAGTGTTAGGATTAAGTTTAGGGTTAGGTTTAGGATTAGGTTTTGGGTCAGGGTTAGGGTTAGGGTTAGAATTAGGGTTAGGGTTAGTGTTAGAATTAGGGTTAGGTTTAGGATAAGGATTAGGGCTAGGGTTAGGTTTAGGATTAGGGTTATTATTTGGGTTAGGGTTAGGGTTAGGGTTAGTGTTAGGGTTAGGGTTAGGGATAGGGTTTGAGTTAGGGTTAGGGTTAGGGTTAGTGTTAGGGTTTGGGTTAGTGTTAGGGTTAAGGTTAGGATTAGGATTAGGGTTTGGGTTAGGGTTAGGGTTTGGGTTAGGGTTAGGGTTAGGGTTAGCTTTTGGGTTAGGGTTAGGGTTAGGTTTAGGGTTAGGATTAGGGTTTAGGTTTGTGTTAAGATTATGGTTTCTGTGTGGATTAGGGTTAGGGTTAGGGTTTGCATTAGGGTAACGTTTAGGGTTAGGGTTTGTGTTAAGGTTAGGGTTAGGCTTAGGAGTAGGGTTAGGGTTTAGGTTTTCGGTTAGGGTTAGTGTTAGGGTTAGTGTTACGATTAGGGTTTGGGTTAGGGTTAAGTTTGGGTAGGTTTAGGGTTAGGGTTAGGGTTATGGTTAGGGTTAGCGTTAGGGTTAGGGTTAGGGTTAGGGTTAGCGTTAGGGTTAGGGTTAGGGTTTGGGTTTGGGTTAGGGTTTGGGTTAGGGTTAGGGTTAGGGTTTGGGTTAGGGTTAGCATTAGGGTTAGGGTTAGGATTTGGGTTAGGCTTAAGTTTAGGGTTCGGGTTTGGGTTAGAGTTATGGTGAGGGTTAGAGGTTTGGTTAGGGTTAGGGTTAGGGTTAGAATTAGGGTTAGGGTTTGTGTTAAGATTACGGTTTGGGTTTGGGTTAGTTTTAGGGTTTGGGTTTTAGTTAGAATTAGGGTTACTGTTATGGTTATGGTTAGGGTTAGGGTTAAGGTTAGGGTTAGGGTTAGGTTTTGGGTTAGGGTTAGGGTTAGGATTAGGGTTTGAGTTTGAGTTTGGTTTAGGGTTAGCATTAGGGTTAGGATTAGGGTTAGGGTTTGGGTTTGGGTTCGGGTTAGGGTTAGGGTTAGGGTTTGGGTTAGGGTTAGTGTTAGTGTTAGGGTTTGGGAATGGGTTAGGATAAGGGTTAGGGTTAGGGTTTGGCTTAGGGTTAGGTTTAGGGTTAGTTTTTGGTTTAGGGTTAGGGTTAGGTTTACGGTTGGGTTTAGGTTTTGGGTTAGGGTTAGGGTTAGGGTTTGGGTTAGGGTTAAGTTTAGGGTTAGGGTTAGGTTTAGGGTTAGGGTTAGGGTTTGGTTTAGGATTACATTTAGGTTTAGGTTTTCGGTTAAGTTTCGGGTTAGGGTTAGGGTTTGTGATCGTTTTCGGTTAGTGTTAGGGTTTTAGTTAGGGTTAGGGTTAGGGTTAGGGTTAGCGTTTGGGTTAGGGTTAGGCTTACGGTTAGGGTTTGAGTTTGAGTTAGGTTTAGGTTTAGCATTAGGGTTAGAATTAGGGTTACTGTTAGGGTTTGGGTTAGGGTTAGGGTTAGGGTTAGGGTTTGGGTTAGGGTTAGGTTTGAATCTGGGATAGTGTTAGGGTTAGGGTTAGTGTTAATATTAGGGTTAGGGTTAGGGTTAGGTTTTGGGTTAGGGTTAGGGTTAGGATTAGGATTAGTGTTAGGATTAGTGTTAGGGTTAGGGTTAGGGTTAGGATAAGGAAGAGGGTTAGGGTTAGGGTTAGCATTAGGGTTATTATTTGGGTTATGGTTTGGGTTAGGGTTAGTGTTAGGGTTTGGTTTACTGTTAGAGTTAGGGTTTGAGTTAGGGTTAGGTTTAGGGTTAGGTTAGAGTTTGGGTTAGAGTTAGGGTTAGGGTTACGGTTTGGGTTTGGTTTAGAGTTAGGGTTAGGTTAGGCTTTGGGTTAGAGTTAGGGTTAGGGTGAGGTGTTGGATTAGGGTTATGGTTAGGGTTAGGGTTCGGATTAGGGTTAGGGTTAGGGTTCCGATTAGAGTTATGTTTAGAGTTTGTGTTTGGGTAAGGCTTAAGGTTAGTGTTAGTGTTAGGGTTAGGGTTAGGGTTAGGGTTAGGGTTAGGGTTAGGACTAGGATTAGGGTTAGGTTTAGGATTAGGATTAGGGTTAGGGTTTGGGTTTAGGTTTGGGTTAATATTAGGGTTAGTGTTAGGGTTAGGGTTAGGGTTAGGATAAGGATGAGGTTTAGTGTTAGGGTTAGGATTAGGGTTATTATTTGGGTTATGGTTTGGGTTAGGTTTAGGGTTACGGTTTGGGTTAATGTTAGAGTGAGGGTTTGAGTTAGGGTTAGGTTTAGGGTTAGGTTAGGGTTTTGGTTAGAGTTAGGGTTAGGCTTAGGGTTTGGGTTTGGTTTAGAGTTAGGTTTAGGTTAGGGTTTGGGTTAGAGTTAGGGTTAGGGTGAGGTGATGGATTAGGGTTATGGTTAGGGTTAGGCTTCCGATTAGAGTTAGGTTTAGAGTTTGGGTTTGGGTAAGGGTTAAGGTTAGGGTTAGGGTTACGGTTAGGGTTATGGATAGGACTAGGATTAGGGTTAGGTTTAGGGTTATGATTAGGGTTAGGGTTTGTGTTTAGATTTGGGTTATGGTTAGGGTAAGTGTTAGGGTTAGGGTTTAGGGTTAGGTTTAGGGTTAGGGTTAGGGTTTCGGTTTGGGTTATATTTTGGTTTAGGTTTAGGGTTAGGGTTAGGGTTAGGGTTAGGGTTAGGTTTAGGGTTAGTTTTATGGTTAGATGTTAGGTTTAGGTTTAGGGTTATTGTTAGGGTTTGGGTTAGGGTTAGTGTTAGGGTTTGGGTTTCCGTTAGAATTAGGGTTATCGTTAGGGTTTGTGTTAGGGTTAGGGTTAGAGTTTGAATTAGGTTTAGGGTTAGGGTTAGATTTAGGATTCGGTTTAGGGGTAGTGTTGGGGTTTGGTTTAGGTTTTGGGTTAGGTTTAGAGTTAGGGTTAGGGTTTGGGTTCGGGTTAGAGTTAGGGTTAGGGATAGGGTTTAAGTTAGGGTTAGGCTTAGGGTTAGGGTTAGTGTTAGGGTTTGGGTTAGGGTTAGGGTTAGGATTAGGATTAGGGTTGGGGTAGGGTTTGGGTTTGGGTTAGGGTTAGTGTTAGGGTTAGCTTTTGGGTTAGGGTTAGGGTTAGGGTTAGGGTTAGGGTTTGGGTTAGGGTTAGGGTTAGGGTTAGGGTTTGGGTTAGGGTTAGGGTTAGGGTTAGGATTATGGTTAGGGTTTGTGTTAAGATTAGGGTTCGGGTTTGGGTTAGGGTTAGGGTTAGGGTTAGGGTTAGGGTTAGAACTAGGGTTAGGTTTAGGGTTAGGGTTAGGATAAGGATGAGGGTTAGTGTTATGGTTAGGAGTAGGGTTATTATTTGGGTTATGGTTTGGGTTAGGGTTAGGGTTAGGTTTAGGGTGAGGGTTAGGGTTAGGGTTAGGATAAGGATTAGGGTTAGGGTTAGGTTTAGGATTAGGGTTATTATTTGGGTTATGGTTTGAGTTAGGGTTAGGGTTAGTGTTTGGGTTAGTGTTAGAGTTAGGGTTTGAGTTAGGAATAGGTTTAGGGTTAGGTTAGGGTTTGGGTTAGAGTTAGGGTTAGGGTTAGGGTTTGGGTTTGGTTTAGAGTTAGGGTTAGGTTAGGGTTATGGTTAGGGTTAGGGTTAGGATTAGGGTTAGGGTTAGGGTTCCGATTAGAGTTAGGTTTAGAGTTTGGGTTTGGCTAAGGGTTAAGGTTAGGGTTAGGGTTAGGGTTAGGGTTAGGGTTAGGAATAGGTTTAGGTTTAAGGTTAGATTTAGGGTTAGGTTAGGGTTTGGGATAGAGTTAGGGTTAGGGTGAGGTGTTGGATTAGGTTTATGTTTAGGGTTAGGGTTAGGATTAGGGTTAGGGTTAGGGTTCCAATTAGAGGTAGGTTTAGAGTTTGCGTTTGGGTAAGGGTTAAGGTTAGGGTTAGGGTTAGGGTTAGGGTTAGGGTTAGGACTAGGTTTAGGTTAGGGTTAGTGTTAGGGTTAGGGTTTGGGTTAGGGTTTGGGGTTAGGGGTTAGGGGTTAAGTTTAGGTTTAGGGTTAGGGTTAGGGATTGGGTTACGGTTAGGGTTAGGTTTAGGGTTAGGTTTAGGTTTTGGATTAGGGTTAGGGTTAGAGTTTGGGTTAGGGTTAGGGTTAGGGTTAGGGTTAGAGTTAGTGTTAGGGTTAGGGTTTGGTTTAGGATTACGGTTAGGTTTAGGTTTTCGGTTAAGTTTCGGGTTAGGGTTAGGGTTTGCGTTCGGGTTGGGTTAGTGATAGGGTTTTAGTTAGGGTTAGGGTTAGGGTTAGGTTTAGGGTTAGGGTTTGGGTTAGGGTTAGGCTTAGGGTTAGGGTTTGAGTTTGAGTTAGGTTTAGGGTTAGCATTAGGGTTAGGATTAGGGTTAGGGTTAGGGTTTGGGTTAGGGTTAGGGTTAGGGTTAGTGTTAGGGTTAGGGTTAGGGTTAGGGTTAGGGTTAGGGTTTGGGTTCGGGTTGCGTTAGTGTTAGGGTTTTAGTTAGGGTTAGGATTAGGGTTAGGGTTTGGTTTAGGGTTTGGTTTAGGGTTAGGCTTAGGGTTAGGGTTTGAGTTTGAGTTAGGTTTAGGGTTAGCATTAGGGTTAGGATTAGGGTTAGGGTTAGGGTTTGGGTTAGGGTTAGGGTTAGGGATAGGGTTAGTGTTAGGGTTAGGGTTAGGGTTAGGGTTAGGGTTTGGGTTCCGGTTGGGTTAGTGTTAGGGTTTTAGTTAGGGTTAGGGTTAGGGTTAGGGTTAGGTTTAGGGTTAGGCTTAGGGTTAGGGTTTGAGTTTGAGTTAGGTTTCGGGTTAGCATTAGGGTTAGGATTAGGGTTAGGGTTAGGGTTTGGGTTAGGGTTAGGGTTAGGGTTAGGGTTAGGGTTTTAGTTAGGGTTAGGGTTAGGGTTAGGTTTTGGTTTAGGGTTAGGCTTAGGGTTAGGGGTAGGGTTTGGTTTAGGGTTAGGCTTAGGGTTAGGGTTTGAGTTTGAGTTAGGTTTCGGGTTAGCATTAGGGTTAGCATTAGGGTTAGGGTTAGGGTTAGGGTTAGGATTACGGTTAGGGTTAGGGTTCCAATTAGAGGTAGGTTTAGAGTTTGGGTTTGGGTAAGGGTTAGGGTTAGGGTTAGGGTTAGGGTTAGGGTTAGGGTTAGGGATAGGGTTTGGGTTTAGGTTTGGGTTATGGTTAGGGTAAGTGTTAGGGTTAATGTTTAGGGTTAGGTTTAGGGTTAGGGTTAGAGTTTCAGTTTGGGTTATGTTTTGGGTTAGGTTTAGGGTTAGGGTTAGGGTTAGGGTTCGGGTTCGGATTAGGGTTAGGGTTTGAGTTTGAATTAGGTTTAAGGATAGCATTAGGCTTAGGGTTAGGTTTAGGATTAGTGTTTCAGTTAGGTTTAGGGTTAGGGTTAAGGTTAGGGTTAGGGTTAGGTTTAGGGTTTGATTTAGGGTTTGGGTTAGGGTTAGGGTTAGTGTTAGGGTTTGGGTTAGGGTTAGGGTTAGGACTAGGGTTAGTGTTGCGGTTAGGTTTAGGGTTAGCATTAGGGTTAGGATTATGGTTAGGGTTAGGGTTTGGGTTAGGGTTAGGGTTAGGGTTAGGGTTAGGGTTAGGGTTATGGTTAGGCTTACGGTTAGGGTTAGGGTTAGGGTTAGGGTTAGGGTTAGGGTTAGGACTAGGGTTAGTGTTAGGGTTAGGTTTAGGGTTAGCATTAGGGTTAGGGTTAGGGTTAGGGTTAGGGTTAGGTTTAGGGTTTGGGTTAGGATTAGGGTTAGGGTTAGGGTTTGGGTTAGGGTTAGGGTTAGGGTTAGGATTAGGTTAGGGTTTGTGTTAAGATTAGGGTTCGGGTTTGGGTTAGGGTTAGGGTTAAGGTTAGGGTTAGGGTTAGGGTTAGGGTTATTATTTGGGTTATGGTTTGTGTTAGGGTTAGGGTTAGGGTTTAGGTTACTGTTAGAGTTAGGGTTTGAATAAAGGATAGGTTTAGGGTTAGGTTAGGGTTTGGGTTAGAGTTAGGGTTAGGGTTAGGGTTTGGGTTTGGTTTAGAGTTAGGTTTAGGTTAGGGTTTAGGTTAGAGATAGGGTTAGCGTGAGGTGTTGGATTAGGGTTTTGGTTAGGATTAGGGTTAGGATTAGGGTTAGGGTTAGGGTTCCGATTAGAGTTTGGTTTAGAGTTTGGGTTTGGGTAAGGGTTAAGGTTAGGGTTAGGGTTAGGTTTAGGGTTAGGGTTAGGACTAGGGTTAGGGTTAGGGTTAGGGTTAGGATTAGGGTTAGGGTTTGGGTTTAGGTTTGGGTTATGATTAGGGTAAGTGTTAGGGTTAGGGTTTAGGGTTAGCGTTAGGGTTAGGGTTAGGGTTTCGGTTTGGGTTATGTTTTGGGTTAGGTTTAGGGTTAGGGTTAGGGTTTGGGTTCGGGTTAGGATTAGGGTTAGGATTTGAGTTTGAATTAGGTTTAGGGTTAGCATTAGGGTTCGGGTTAGATTTAGGTTTAGTATTTCAGTTACGGTTAGGGTTAGGGTTAGGGTTTGGGTTCGGGTTAGGTTTAGGGTTAGGTTTAGGGTTTGATTTAGGGTTAGGGTTAGGGTTAGGGTTAGTGTTAGGGTTTGGGTTAGGGTTAGGTTTAGGACTAGGGTTAGTGTTAGGGTTAGGTTTAGGGTTAGCATTAGGGTTAGGATTAGGGTTAGGGTTAGGGTTTGGGTTAGGCTTAGGGTTAGGGTTAGGGTTAGGGTTTGGGTTAGGGTTAGGGTTAGGGTTCGGGTTTGGGTTAGGGTTAGGGTTAGGGTTAGGGTTAGGATTAGGGTTAGTGTTAGTGTTAGGGTTAGGCTTTGGTTTAGGATTACGGTTAGGTTTAGGTTTTCGGTTAAGTTTCGGGTTAGGGTTAGGGTTTGCGTTCGGGTTGGGTTATTGTTAGGGTTTTAGTTAGGGTTAGGGTTAGGGTTAGGGTTAGGGTTAGGGTTTGGGTTAGGGTTAGGCTTACGGTTAGGGTTTGTGTTTGAGTTAGGTTTAGGGTTATCATTAGGGTTAGGATTAGGGTTACGGTTAGGGTTTGGGTTAGGGTTAGGGTTAGGGTTAGGGTTTGGGTTAGGGTTAGGTTTGAATCTGGGTTAGTGTTAATGTTAGGGTTAGTGTTAGGATTAAGTTTAGGGTTAGGTTTAGGATTAGGTTTTGGGTCAGGGTTAGGGTTAGGGTTAGAATTAGGGTTAGGGTTAGTGTTAGAATTAGGGTTAGGTTTAGGATAAGGATTAGGGCTAGGGTTAGGTTTAGGATTAGGGTTATTATTTGGGTTAGGGTTAGGGTTAGGGTTAGGGTTAGGGATAGGGTTTGAGTTAGGGTTAGGGTTAGGGTTAGTGTTAGGGTTTGGGTTAGGGTTAGGGTTAAGGTTAGGATTAGGATTAGGGTTTGGGTTAGGGTTAGGGTTTGGGTTAGGGTTAGGGTTAGGGTTAGCTTTTGGGTTAGGGTTAGGGTTAGGTTTAGGGTTAGGATTAGGGTTAGGGTTTGTGTTAAGATTATGGTTTCTGTGTGGATTAGGGTTAGGGTTAGGGTTTGGATTAAGGTAACGTTTAGGGTTAGGGTTTGTGTTAAGGTTAGGGTTAGGCTTAGGAGTAGGGTTAGGGTTTAGGTTTTCGGTTAGGGTTAGTGTTAGGGTTAGTGTTACGATTAGGGTTTGGGTTAGGGTTTAGGTTTGGTTAGGTTTAGGGTTAGGGTTAGGGTTATGGTTAGGGTTAGCGTTAGGGTTAGGGTTAGGGTTAGGGTTAGCGTTAGGGTTAGGGTTAGGGTTTGGGTTTGGGTTAGGGTTTGGGTTAGGGTTAGGGTTAGGGTTTGGGTTAGGGTTAGCATTAGGGTTAGGGTTAGGATTTGGGTTAGGCTTAAGTTTAGGGTTCGGGTTTGGGTTAGAGTTATGGTGAGGGTTAGAGGTTTGGTTAGGGTTAGGGTTAGGGTTAGAATTAGGGTTAGGGTTTGTGTTAAGATTACGGTTTGGGTTTGGGTTAGTTTTAGGGTTTGGGTTTTAGTTAGAATTAGGGTTGCTGTTATGGTTATGGTTAGGGTTAGGGTTAAGGTTAGGGTTAGGGTTAGGTTTTGGGTT
Organism: Eospalax fontanierii; assembly: GCA_035773235.1. Taxonomy (NCBI): domain Eukaryota; kingdom Metazoa; phylum Chordata; class Mammalia; order Rodentia; family Spalacidae; genus Eospalax; species Eospalax fontanierii. The sequence continues at coordinate 12,457,114 of JAJHUQ010000032.1, forward strand.
AGGGTTAGGGTTAGGATTAGGGTTTGAGTTTGAGTTTGGTTTAGGGTTAGCATTAGGGTTAGGATTAGGGTTAGGGTTTGGGTTTGGGTTCGGGTTAGGGTTAGGGTTAGGGTTTGGGTTAGGGTTAGTGTTAGTGTTAGGGTTTGGGAATGGGTTAGGATAAGGGTTAGGGTTAGGGTTTGGCTTAGGGTTAGGTTTAGGGTTAGTTTTTGGTTTAGGGTTAGGGTTAGGTTTACGGTTGGGTTTAGGTTTTGGGTTAGGGTTAGGGTTAGGGTTTGGGTTAGGGTTAAGTTTAGGGTTAGGGTTAGGTTTAGGGTTAGGGTTAGGGTTTGGTTTAGGATTACATTTAGGTTTAGGTTTTCGGTTAAGTTTCGGGTTAGGGTTAGGGTTTGTGATCGTTTTCGGTTAGTGTTAGGGTTTTAGTTAGGGTTAGGGTTAGGGTTAGGGTTAGCGTTTGGGTTAGGGTTAGGCTTACGGTTAGGGTTTGAGTTTGAGTTAGGTTTAGGTTTAGCATTAGGGTTAGAATTAGGTTTACTGTTAGGGTTTGGGTTAGGGTTAGGGTTAGGGTTAGGGTTTGGGTTAGGGTTAGGTTTGATTCTGGGTTAGTGTTAGGGTTAGGGTTAGTGTTAATATTAGGGTTAGGGTTAGGGTTAGGTTTTGGGTTAGGGTTAGGGTTAGGATTAGGATTAGTGTTAGGATTAGGGTTAGGGTTAGGGTTAGGGTTAGGATAAGGAAGAGGGTTAGGGTTAGGGTTAGCATTAGGGTTATTATTTGGGTTATGGTTTGGGTTAGGGTTAGTGTTAGGGTTTGGTTTACTGTTAGAGTTAGGGTTTGAGTTAGGGTTAGGTTTAGGGTTAGGTTAGAGTTTGGGTTAGAGTTAGGGTTAGGGTTACGGTTTGGGTTTGGTTTAGAGTTAGGGTTAGGTTAGGCTTTGGGTTAGAGTTAGGGTTAGGGTGAGGTGTTGGATTAGGGTTATGGTTAGGGTTAGGGTTCGGATTAGGGTTAGGGTTAGGGTTCCGATTAGAGTTATGTTTAGAGTTTGTGTTTGGGTAAGGCTTAAGGTTAGTGTTAGTGTTAGGGTTAGGGTTAGGGTTAGGGTTAGGGTTAGGACTAGGATTAGGGTTAGGGTTAGGATTAGGATTAGGGTTAGGGTTTGGGTTTAGGTTTGGGTTAATATTAGGGTTAGTGTTAGGGTTAGGGTTAGGGTTAGGATAAGGATGAGGTTTAGTGTTAGGGTTAGGATTAGGGTTATTATTTGGGTTATGGTTTGGGTTAGGTTTAGGGTTACGGTTTGGGTTAATGTTAGAGTGAGGGTTTGAGTTAGGGTTAGGTTTAGGGTTAGGTTAGGGTTTTGGTTAGAGTTAGGGTTAGGCTTAGGGTTTGGGTTTGGTTTAGAGTTAGGTTTAGGTTAGGGTTTGGGTTAGAGTTAGGGTTAGGGTGAGGTGTTGGATTAGGGTTATGGTTAGGGTTAGGCTTCCGATTAGAGTTAGGTTTAGAGTTTGGGTTTGGGTAAGGGTTAAGGTTAGGGTTAGGGTTACGGTTAGGGTTATGGATAGGACTAGGATTAGGGTTGGTTTAGGGTTATGATTAGGGTTATTGTTTGTGTTTAGATTTGGGTTATGGTTAGGGTAAGTGTTAGGGTTAGGGTTTAGGGTTAGGTTTAGGGTTAGGGTTAGGGTTTCGGTTTGGGTTATATTTTGGTTTAGGTTTAGGGTTAGGGTTAGTGTTAGGGTTAGGGTTAGGTTTAGGGTTAGTTTTATGGTTAGATGTTAGGTTTAGGTTTAGGGTTATTGTTAGGGTTTGGGTTAGGGTTAGTGTTAGGGTTTGGGTTTCCGTTAGAATTAGGGTTATCGTTAGGGTTTGTGTTAGGGTTAGGGTTAGAGTTTGAATTAGGTTTAGGGTTAGGGTTAGATTTAGGATTCGGTTTAGGGGTAGTGTTGGGGTTTGGTTTAGGTTTTGGGTTAGGTTTAGAGTTAGGGTTAGGGTTTGGGTTCGGGTTAGAGTTAGGGTTAGGGATAGGGTTTAAGTTAGGGTTAGGCTTAGGGTTAGGGTTAGTGTTAGGGTTTGTGTTAGTGTTAGGGTTAGGATTAGGATTAGGGTTGGGGTAGGGTTTGGGTTTGGGTTAGGGTTAGTGTTAGGGTTAGCTTTTGGGTTAGGGTTAGGGTTAGGGTTTGGGTTAGGTTTAGGGTTAGGGTTAGGGTTTGGGTTAGGGTTAGGGTTAGGGTTAGGATTATGGTTAGGGTTTGTGTTAAGATTAGGGTTCGGGTTTGGGTTAGGGTTAGGGTTAGGGTTAGGGTTAGGGTTAGGGTTAGGGTTAGAACTAGGGTTAGGTTTAGGGTTAGGGTTAGGATAAGGATGAGGGTTAGTGTTATGGTTAGGATTAGGGTTATTATTTGGGTTATGGTGTGGGTTAGGGTTGGGTTTGGGTTTAGGGTTGGGGTAAGGGTAAGGGTTAGGAAAAGGATAAGGGTAAGGGTTAGGTTTAGGATTAGGGTTATTATTTGGGTTATGGTTTGAGTTAGGGTTAGGGTTAGTGTTTGGGTTAGTGTTAGAGTTAGGGTTTGAGTTAGGGTTAGGTTTAGGGTTAGGTTAGGGTTTGGGTTAGAGTTAGGGTTAGGGTTAGGGTTTGGGTTTGGTTTAGAGTTAGGGTTAGGTTAGGGTTATGGTTAGGGTTAGGGTTAGGATTAGGGTTAGGGTTAGGGTTCCGATTAGAGTTAGGTTTAGAGTTTGAGTTTGGCTAAGGGTTAAGGTTAGGGTTAGGGTTAGGGTTAGGGTTAGGGTTAGGAATAGGTTTAGGTTTAAGGTTAGGGTTAGGGTTAGGGTTAGGGTTTGGGTTAGGGTTTAGGGTTAGGGGTTAGGGGTTAAGTTTAGGTTTAGGGTTAGGGTTAGGGATTGGGTTACGTTTAGGGTTAGGTTTAGGGTTAGGCTTAGGTTTTGGGTTAGGGTTAGCGTTAGCGTATGGGTTAGGGTTAGGGTTAGGTTTAGGGTTAGAGTTAGTGTTAGGGTTAGGGTTTGGTTTAGGATTACGGTTAGGTTTAGGTTTTCGGTTAAGTTTCGGGTTAGGGTTAGGGTTTGCGTACGGGTTGGGTTAGTGATAGGGTTTTAGTTAGGGTTAGGGTTAGGGTTAGGGTTAGGGTTTGGGTTAGGGTTAGGCTTAGGGTTAGGGTTTGAGTTTGAGTTAGGTTTAGGGTTAGCATTAGGGTTAGGATTAGGGTTAGGGTTATGGTATGGGTTAGGGTTAGGGTTAGGTTTAGTGTTAGGGTTAGGGTTAGGGTTAGGCTCAGGGTTAGGATAAGGATTAGGTTTAGGGTTAGGTTTAGGATTAGGGTTATTATTTGGGTTATGGTTTGAGTTAGGGTTAGGGTTAGTGTTTGGGTTAGTGTTAGAGTTAGGGTTTGAGTTAGGGTTAGGTTTAGGGTTAGGTTAGGGTTTGGGTTTGAGTTAGGGTTAGGGTTAGGGTTTGGGTTTGGTTTAGATTTAGGGTTAGGTTAGGGTTTGGGATAGAGTTAGGGTTAGGGTGAGGTGTTGGATTAGGTTTATGTTTAGGGTTAGGGTTAGGATTAGGGTTAGGGTTAGGGTTCCAATTAGAGGTAGGTTTAGAGTTTGCGTTTGGGTAAGGGTTAAGGTTAGGGTTAGGGTTAGGGTTAGGGTTAGGACTAGGTTTAGGTTTAAGGTTAGGGTTAGGGTTAGGGTTAGGGTTTGGGTTAGGGTTTGGGGTTAGGGGTTAGGGGTTAAGTTTAGGTTTAGGGTTAGGGTTAGGGATTGGGTTACGGTTAGGGTTAGGTTTAGGGTTAGGTTTAGGTTTTGGATTAGGGTTAGGGTTAGAGTTTGGGTTAGGGTTAGGGTTAGGGTTAGGGTTAGAGTTAGTGTTAGGGTTAGGGTTTGGTTTAGGATTACGGTTAGGTTTAGGTTTTCGGTTAAGTTTCGGGTTAGGGTTAGGGTTTGCGTTCGGGTTGGGTTAGTGATAGGGTTTTAGTTAGGGTTAGGGTTAGGTTTAGGTTTAGGGTTAGGGTTTGGGTTAGGGTTAGGCTTAGGGTTAGGGTTTGAGTTTGAGTTAGGTTTAGGGTTAGCATTAGGGTTAGGATTAGGGTTAGGGTTAGGGTTTGGGTTAGGGTTAGGGTTAGGGTTAGGGTTAGTGTTAGGGTTAGGGTTAGGGTTAGGGTTAGGGTTTGGGTTCGGGTTGCGTTAGTGTTAGGGTTTTAGTTAGGGTTAGGATTAGGGTTAGGGTTTGGTTTAGGGTTTGGTTTAGGGTTAGGCTTAGGGTTAGGGTTTGAGTTTGAGTTAGGTTTAGGGTTAGCATTAGGGTTAGGATTAGGGTTAGGGTGAGGGTTTGGGTTAGGGTTAGGGTTAGGGATAGGGTTAGTGTTAGGGTTAGGGTTAGGGTTAGGGTTAGGGTTTGGGTTCCGGTTGGGTTAGTGTTAGGGTTTTAGTTAGGGTTAGGGTTAGGGTTAGGGTTAGGTTTAGGGTTAGGCTTAGGGTTAGGGTTTGAGTTTGAGTTAGGTTTCGGGTTAGCATTAGGGTTAGGATTAGGGTTAGGGTTAGGGTTTGGGTTAGGGTTAGGGTTAGGGTTAGGGTTAGGGTTTTAGGGTTAGGGTTAGGGTTAGGGTTAGGCTTAGGATTAGGGTTAGGGTTTGTGTTAAGATTACGGTTTGGGTTTGGGTTAGGGTTAGGTTTTGGGTTTTAGTTAGAATTAGGGTTAGTGTTATGGTTAGGGTTAGGGTTAGAGTTAGGGTTAGGGTTAAGGTTAGGGTTAGGGTTAGGTTTTGGGTTAGGGTTAGGGTTAGGATTAGGGTTTGAGTTTGAGTTAAGTTTAGGGTTAGCATTAGGGTTAGGATTAGGGTTAGGGTTTGGGTTTGGGTTCGAGTTAGGGTTAGGTTAGGGTTTGGGTTAGGGTTAGGGTTAGTGTTAGGGTTTTGGAATGGGTTAGGTTAAGGGTTAGGATTAGGGTTTGTCTTAGGGTTAGGTTTAGGGTTAGTTCTTGGTTTAGGGTTAGGGTTAGGTTTACGGTTGGGTTTAGGTTTTGGGTTAGGGTTAGGGTTAGGGTTTGGGTTAGGGTTAAGGTTAGGATTAGGGTTAGGTTTAGGGTTAGGGTTAGGGTTAGGGTTTGGTTTAGGATTACATTTAGGTTTAGGTTTTCGGTTAAGTTTTGGGTTAGGGTTAGGGTTTGAGATCGGGTTCGGTTAGTTTTAGGGTTTTAGTTAGGGTTAGGGTTAGGGTTAGGGTTAGCGTTTGGGTTAGGGTTAGGCTTAGGGTTAGGGTTTGAGTTTGAGTTAGGTTTAGGTTTAGCATTAGGGTTAGAATTAGGGTTACGGTTAGGGTTTGGGTTAGGGTTAGGGTTAGGGTTAGGGTTTGGGTTAGGGTTAGGATTGAATCTGGGTTAGTGTTAGGGTTAGGGTTAGTGTTAAGATTAGGGTTAGGGTTAGGGTTAGGTTTTGGGTTAGGGTTAGTGTTAGGATTAGAATTAGTGTTAGGATTAGGGTTAGGGTTAGGGTTAGGGTTAGGATAAGGATGAGGGTTAGGGTTAGGGTTAGGATTAGGGTTAGGGTTAGAGTTAGGGTTAGGGTTAGGGTTAGGGTTAGGGTTAGGGTTTGAGTTAGGGTTAGGTTTAGGGTTAGGTTAGAGTTTGGTTTAGAGTTAGGGTTAAGTTAGGGTTTGGGTTAAAGTTAGGGTTCGGGTGAGGTGTTGGATTAGGGTTATGGTTAGGGTTAGGGTTAGGATTAGGGTTAGGGTTAGGGTTCCGATTAGAGTTAGGTTTAGAGTTTGTGTTTGGTTAAGGCTTAAGGTTAGTGTTAGTGTTAGGGTTAGGGTTAGGGTTAGAGTGAGGACTAGGATTAGGGTTAGGGTTAGGGTTAGGATTAGGGTTAGGGTTTGGGTTTAGGTTTGGGTTAATATTAGGGTTAGTGTTAGGGTTAGGGTTTAGTGTTAGGGTTAGATTTAGGGTTAGGGTTTCGGTTTGGGTTATGTTTTGGGTTAGGTTTAGGGTTAGGGTTAGTGTTTGGGTTCGGGTTAGGAATAGGGTTAGGGTGTGAGTTTGAATTAGGTTTAGGGTTAGCATTAGGGTTATGGTTAGGTTTAGGATTAGGGATTCAGTTAGGGTTAGGTTTAGGGTTAGCGTTTGGTTTCGGGTTAGGGTTAGGGATAGGGTTAGGGTTTGATTTAGGGTTAGGGTTAGGGTTAGGTTTAGTGTTAGGGTTTGGTTTAGGGTTAGGGTTAGGACTAGGGTTAGTGTTAGGCTTAGGTTTAGGGATAGCATTAGGGTTAGGATTAGGGTTAGGGTTAGGGTTTGGGTTAGGGTTAGGGTTAGGGTTAAGGTTAGGGTTAGGGTTAGGGTTTGGGTTAGGGTTAGGGTTAGGGTTAGGGTTAGAGTTAGTGTTAGGGTTAGGGTTTGGTTTAGGATTACGGTTAGGTTTAGGGTTAGGGTTAGGGTTAGGGTTTGCGTTCGGGTTGGGTTAGTGATAGGGTTTTAGTTAGGGTTAGGGTTAGGGTTAGGGTTAGGGTTAGGGTTTGGTTTAGGGTTAGGCTTAGGGGTAGGGTTTGAGTTTGAGATATGTTTTGGGGTAGCATTAGGGTTAGGATTAGGGTTAGGGTTAGGGTTTGGGTTAGGGTTAGGGTTAGGGTTAGGGTTAGGGTTAGGGTTATGGTTAGGGTTTGGGTTAGGGTTAGGGTTTGGGTTCGGGTTGCGTTAGTGTTAGGGTTTTAGTTAGGGTTAGGGTTAGGGTTAGGGTTTGGTTTAGGGTTTGGGTTAGGGTTAGGCTTAGGGTTAGGGTTTGAGTTTGAGTTAGGTTTAGGGTTAGCATTAGGGTTAGGATTAGGGTTAGGGTTAGGGTTTGGGTTAGGGTTAGGGTTAGGGATAGGGTTAGTGTTAGGGTTAGGGTTAGGGTTAGGGTTAGGGTTTGGGTTCCGCTTGGGTTAGTGTTAGGGTTTTAGTTAGGGTTAGGGTTAGGATCAGGGTTTGGTTTAGGGTTAGGCTTAGGGTTAGGGTTTGAGTTTGAGTTAGGTTTCGGGTTAGCATTAGGGTTAGGATTAGGGTTAGGGTTAGGGTTTGGGTTAGGGTTAGGGTTAGGGTTAGGGTTAGGGTTTTAGTTAGGGTTAGGGTTAGGGTTAGGTTTTGGTTTAGGGTTAGGCTTAGGGTTAGGGTTAGGGTTTGGTTTAGGGTTAGGCTTAGGGTTAGGGTTTGAGTTTGAGTTAGGTTTCGGGTTAGCATTAGGGTTAGCATTAGGGTTAGGGTTAGGGTTAGGGTTAGGATTAGGGTTAGGGTTAGGGTTAGGGTTCCAATTAGAGGTAGGTTTAGAGTTTGGGTTTGGGTAAGGGTTAGGGTTAGGGTTAGGGTTAGGGTTAGGGTTAGGGTTAGGGATAGGGTTTGGGTTTAGGTTTGGGTTATGGTTAGGGTAAGTGTTAGGGTTAATGTTTAGGGTTAGGTTTAGGGTTAGGGTTAGAGTTTCAGTTTGGGTTATGTTTTGGGTTAGGTTTAGGGTTAGGATTAGGGTTAGGGTTCGGGTTAGGATTAGGGTTAGGGTTTGAGTTTGAATTAGGTTTAAGGTTAGTATTAGGCTTAGGGTTAGGCTTAGGATTAGTGTATCAGTTAGGTTTAGGGTTAGTCTTAGGGTTTGGGTAATGGTTAGGCTTAGGGTTAGGCTTAGTTTTAGGGTTAGGGGTTAGGTTTACGTGTAGCGTTATCGTTAGGGTTTGGGTTAGGGTTAGTGTTAGGGTTTGGGTTGCAGTTAGAATTAGGGTTAGCGTTAGGGTTTGTGTTAGGGTAAGGGTTAGAGTTTGAATTAGGTTTAGGGTTAGAGTTAGATTTAGGATTTGGTTTAGGGGTAGTGTTGGGGTTTGGTTTAGGTTTTGGGTTAGGTTTAGAGTTAGGGTTAGGGTTTGGGTTCGGGTTAG
>JAJHUQ010000032.1:12475000-12477500 GCA_035773235.1 Eospalax fontanierii
AGGGTTAGGGTTAGGGTTTGATTTAGGGTTAGGGTTAGGCTTAGGGTTAGTGTAAGGGTTTGGGTTAGGGTTAGGGTTAGGACTAGGGTTAGTGTTAGAGTTAGGTTTAGGGTTAGCATTAGGGTTAGGATTAGGGTTAGGGTTAGGTTTTGGGTTAGGGTTAGGGTTAGGTTTCGGGTTTGGGTTAGGGTTAGGGTTAGGACTAGGGTTAGCATTAGGGTTAGGATTATGGTTAGGGTTAGTGTAAGGGTTTGGGTTAGGGTTAGGGTTAGGACTAGGTTAGTGTTAGGGTTAGGTTTAGGGTAAGCATTAGGGTTAGGATTAGGGTTAGGGTTTGGGTTTGGGTTCGAGTTAGGGTTAGGGTTATGGTTTGGGTTAGGGTTAGGGTTAGTGTTAGGGTTTGGGAATGGGTTAGGATAAGGGTTAGGGTTAGGGTTTGGCTTAGGGTTAGGTTTAGGGTTAGTTCTTGGTTTAGGGTTCCGGTTAGGTTTACGGTTGGGTTTAGGTTTTGTGTTAGGGTTAGGGTTAGGGTTTGGGTTAGGGTTAGGGTTAGGGTTAGGGTTAGGGTTAGGGTTAGGGTTAGGGTTAGGGTTTGGTTTAGGATTACATTTAGGTTTACGTTTTCGGTTAAGTTTCGGGTTAGGGTTAGGGTTTGCGACCGGGTTTGGTTAGTGTTAGGGTTTTAGTTAGGGGTAGGGTTAGGGTTAGGGTTAGCGTTTTGGTTAGGGTTAGGCTTAGGGTTAGGGCTTGAGTTTGAGTTAGGTTTAGGTTTAGCATTAGGGTTAAAATTAGGGTTACGGTTAGAGTTTGGGTTAGGGTTAGGTTTAGGGTTAGGGTTTGGGTTAGAGTTAGGTTTGAATCTGGGTTAGTGTTAGGGTTAGGGTTAGTGTTAAGATTAGGGTTAGGGTTAGGGTTAGGGTTAGGTTTTGGGTTAGGGTTAGGGTTAGGATTAGAATTAGTGCTAGGATTAGGGTTAGGGTTAGGTTTAGGTTTAGGATAAGGATGAGGGTTAGGGTTAGGGTTAGGATTAGGGTTATTATTTGGGTTATGGTTTGGGTTAGGGTTAGTGTTAGGGTTTGGTTTAGTGTTAGAGTTAGGGTTTGAGTTAGGGTTAGGTTTAGGGTTAGGTTAGAGTTTGGGTTAGAGTTAGGGTTAGGGTTAGGGTTTGCGTTTGGTTTAGAGTTAGGGTTAAGTTAGGGTTTGGGTTAAAGTTAGGGTTCGGGTGAGGTGTTGGATTAGGGTTATGGTTAGGGTTAGGGTTAGGATTAGGGTTAGGGTTAGGGTTCCGATTAGAGTTAGGTTTAGAGTTTGTGTTTGGCTAAGGCTTAAGGTTAGTGTTAGTGTTAGGGTTAGGGTTTAGGGTTAGGGTTAGATTTAGGGTTAGGGTTTCGGTTTTGGTTATGTTTTGGGTTAGGTTTAGGGTTAGGGTTAGTGTTTGGGTTCGGGGTAGGAATAGGGTTAGTGTTTGTGTTTGAATTAGGTTTAGGGGTAGCAGGAGGGTTCGGGTTAGGTTTAGGATGAGGATTACAGGTAGGGTTAGGGTTAGGGTTAGGGTTTGGTTTTGGGTTAGGGTTAGGGATAGGGTTAGGGTTTGATTTAGGATTAGGGTTAGGGTTAGGTTTAGTGTTAGGGTTTGGGTTAGGGTTAGGGTTAGGACTAGGGTTAGTGTTAGGGTTAGGTTTAGGGTTAGCATTAGGGTTAGGGTTGGGGTTAGGGTTGGGGTTTGGGTTAGGGTTAGAGTTAGGGTTAAGGTTAGGGTTAGGGTTAGGGTTTGGGTTAGGGTTAGGGTTAGGGTTAGGGTTAGTGTTTGGGTTAGGTTTAGGGTTGGAGTTAGGATTAGGGTTAAGGTTTGTGTTAAAATTAGTGTTTGGGTTTGTGTTAGGGTTAGGGTTAGGGTTAGGGTTAGGTTTAGAATTAGGGTTAGGGTTAGGGTTAGGATAAGGATGAGGGTAAAGGTTAGGGTTAGGATTAGGGTTATTATTTGGGTTATGGTTTGGGTTAGTGTTAGGGTTAGGGTTTGGGTTAGTGTTAGAGTTAGGGTTTGAGTTAGGGTTAGGTTTAGGGTTAGGTTAGGGTTTGGGTTAGAGTTAGGGTTAGGGTTACGGTTTGGGTTTGGTTTAGAGTTAGGGTTAGTTTAGGCTTTGGGTTAGAGTTAGGTTTAGGGTGAGATTTTGGATTAGGGTTATGGTTAGGGTTAGGGTTAGGATTAGGTTTAGGGTTTAGGTTTTCGGTTAGGTTTAGTGTTAGGGTTAGGGTTATGATTAGGGTTTGTTTTAGGGTTTAGGTTTGGTTAGGTTTAGGGTTAGGGTTATGGTTATGGTTAGGTTTAGCTTTACGGTTAGGGTTAGGGTTATGTTTAGGGTTAGCGTTAGGGTTAGGGTTAGGGTTAGGGTTCCGATTAGAGTTAGGTTTAGAGTTTGGGTTTGGGTAAGAGTTAAGGTTAGGGTTAGGGTTAGGGTTAGGGTTAGGGTTAGGGTTAGGACTAGGATTAGGTTTAGGG
>JAJHUQ010000032.1:12480000-12497500 GCA_035773235.1 Eospalax fontanierii
AGGGTTAGGACTAGGGTTAGTGTTAGAGTTAGGTTTAGGGTTAGCATTAGGGTTAGGATTAGGGTTAGGGTTAGGTTTTGGGTTAGGGTTAGGGTTAGGTTTCGGGTTTGGGTTAGGGTTAGGGTTAGGACTAGGGTTAGCATTAGGGTTAGGATTAGGGTTAGGGTTAGTGTAAGGGTTTGGGTTAGGGTTAGGGTTAGGACTAGGTTAGTGTTAGGGTTAGGTTTAGGGTTAGCTTTAGGGTTAGGATTAGGGTTAGGGTTTGGGTTTGGGTTCGAGTTAGGGTTAGGGTTATGGTTTGGGTTAGGGTTAGGGTTAGTGTTAGGGTTTGGGAATGGGTTAGGATAAGGTTTAGGGTTAGGGTTTGGCTTAGGGTTAGGTTTAGGGTTAGTTCTTGGTTTAGGGTTACGGTTAGGTTTACGGTTGGGTTTAGGTTTTGTGTTAGGGTTAGGGTTAGGGTTTGGGTTAGGGTTAGGGTTAGGGTTAGGGTTAGGGTTAGGGTTAGGGTTAGGGTTTGGTTTAGGATTACATTTAGGTTTACGTTTTCGGTTAAGTTTCGGGTTAGGTTTAGGGTTTGTGACCGGGTTTGGTTAGTGTTAGGGTTTTAGTTAGGGTTAGGGTTAGGGTTAGGGTTAGGGTTAGCGTTTTGGTTAGGGTTAGGCTTAGGGTTAGGGCTTGAGTTTGAGTTAGGTTTAGGTTTAGCATTAGGGTTAGAATTAGGGTTACGGTTAGGGTTTGGGTTAGGGTTAGGTTTAGGGTTAGGGTTTGGGTTAGAGTTAGGTTTGAATCTGGGTTAGTGTTAGGGTTAGGGTTAGTGTTAAGATTAGGGTTAGGGTTAGGGTTAGGGTTAGGTTTTGGGTTAGGGTTAGGGTTAGGATTAGAATTAGTGCTAGGATTAGGGTTAGGGTTAGGTTTAGGTTTAGGATAAGGATGAGGGTTAGGGTTAGGGTTAGGATTAGGGTTATTATTTGGGTTATGGTTTGGGTTAGGGTTAGTGTTAGGGTTTGGTTTAGTGTTAGAGTTAGGGTTTGAGTTAGGGTTAGGTTTAGGGTTAGGTTAGAGTTTGGGTTAGAGTTAGGGTTAGGGTTAGGGTTTGCGTTTGGTTTAGAGTTAGGGTTAAGTTAGGGTTTGGGTTAAAGTTAGGGTTCGGGTGAGGTGTTGGATTAGGGTTATGGTTAGGGTTAGGGTTAGGATTAGGGTTAGGGTTAGGCTTCCGATTAGAGTTAGGTTTAGAGTTTGTGTTTGGGTAAGGCTTAAGGTTAGTGTTAGTGTTAGGGTTAGGGTTTAGGGTTAGGGTTAGATTTAGGGTTAGGGTTTCGGTTTTGGTTATGTTTTGGGTTAGGTTTAGGGTTAGGGTTAGTGTTTGGGTTCGGGTTAGGAATAGGGTTAGTGTTTGAGTTTGAATTAGGTTTAGGGTTAGCATTAGGGTTCGGGTTAGGTTTAGGATTAGGGTTTCAGTTAGGGTTAGGGTTAGGGTTAGGGTTTGGTTTTCGGTTAGGGTTAGGGATAGGGTTAGGGTTTGATTTAGGATTAGGGTTAGGGTTAGGTTTAGTGTTAGGGTTTGGGTTAGGGTTAGGGTTAGGACTAGGGTTAGTGTTAGGGTTAGGTTTAGGGTTAGCATTAGGGTTAGGATTAGGGTTAGGGTTAGGGTTTGGGTTAGGGTTAGGTTTAGGGTTAAGGTTAGGGTTAGGGTTAGGGTTTGGGTTAGGGTTAGGGTTAGGGTTAGGGTTAGTGTTTGGGTTAGGTTTAGGGTTGGAGTTAGGATTAGGGTTAAGGTTTGTGTTAAAATTAGGGTTTGGGTTTGTGTTAGGGTTAGGGTTAGGGTTAGGGTTAGGTTTAGAATTAGGGTTAGGGTTAGGGTTAGGATAAGGATGAGGGTTAAGGTTAGGGTTAGGATTAGGGTTATTATTTGGGTTATGGTTTGGGTTAGTGGTAGTGTTAGGGATTGGGTTAGTGTTAGAGTTAGGGTTTGAGTTAGGGTTAGGTTTAGGGTTAGGTTAGGGTTTGGGTTAGAGTTAGGGTTAGGGTTACGGTTTGGGTTTGGTTTAGAGTTAGGGTTAGTTTAGGCTTTGGGTTAGAGTTAGGTTTAGGGTGAGATTTTGGATTAGGGTTATGGTTAGGGTTAGGGTTAGGATTAGGTTTAGGGTTTAGGTTTTCGGTTAGGTTTAGTGTTAGGGTTAGGGTTATGATTAGGGTTTGTTTTAGGGTTTAGGTTTGGTTAGGTTTAGGGTTAGGGTTATGGTTATGGTTAGGTTTAGCTTTACGGTTAGGGTTAGGGTTATGTTTAGGGTTAGCGTTAGGGTTAGGGTTAGGGTTAGGGTTCCGATTAGAGTTAGGTTTAGAGTTTGGGTTTGGGTAAGAGTTAAGGTTAGGGTTAGGGTTAGGGTTAGGGTTAGGGTTAGGGTTAGGACTAGGATTAGGTTTAGGGTTAGGGTTAGGATTAGGGTTAGGTTTTGGGTTTAGGTTTGGGTTATGCTTAGGGTAAGTGTTAGGGTTACAGTTTAGGGTTAGGGTTAGGGTTAGGGTTAGGGTTTCGGTTTGGGTTATGTTTTGGGCTAGGTTTAGGGTTAGGGTTAGGGTTTGGGTTCGGGTTAGGATTAGGGTTAGGCTTTGAGTTTGAATTAGGTTTAGGGTTAGCATTAGGGTTAGGGTTAGGTTTAGGATTAGTGTTTCAGTTAGGGTTAGGGTTAGTGTTAAAGTTAGGGTTAGGTTTAGGTTTAGGGTTTGATTTAGGGTTAGGGTTAGGGTTAGCGTTAGTGTTAGGGTTTGGGTTAGGGTTAGGGTTAGGACTAGAGTTAGTGTTAGGGTTAGGTTTAGGGTTAGCATTAGGGTTAGGGTTAGGGTTAGGGTTTGGGTTAGGGTTAGGGTTAGGGTTAGGGTTAGGGTTAGGGTTAGGTTTTGGGTTAGGGTTAGGGTTAGTGTTTGGGTTAGGTTTAGGGTTGGAGTTAGGATTAGGGTTAGGGTTTGTGTTAAAATTAGGGTTTGGGTTTGTGTTAGGGTTAGGGTTAGGGTTAGGGTTAGGGTTAGGGTTAGGGTTAGGGTTAGGGTTAGGGTTAGGATAAGGATGAGGGTTAAGGTTAGGGTTAGGATTAGGGTTATTATTTGGGTTATGGTTTGGGTTAGTGTTAGGATTAGGGTTTGGTTTGGTGTTAGAGTGAGGGTTTGAGTTAGGGTTAGGTTTAGGGTTAGATTAGGGTTAGGGTTAGGGTTAGGGTTAGGGTTAGAGTTAGGTTTAGGGTGAGGTGTTGGATTAGGGTTATGGTTAGAGTTAGGGTTAGAGTTAGGGTTAGGGTGAGGTGTTGGATTAGGGTTATGGTTAGTGTTAGGGTTAGGATTAGGGTTAGGGTTAGGGTTCCGATTAGAGTTATGTTTAGAGTTTGGGTTTGGGTAAGGGTTAAGGTTAGGTTTAGGTTTAGGATTAGGGTTAGGGTTTGAGTTTGAATTAGGTTAGGGTTAGCATTAGGGTTAGGGTTAGGTTTAGGTTAAGTATTTCAGTTATGGTTAGGATTACGGTTAGGGTTTGGGTTCGAGTTAGGGTTAGGGTTAGGGTTAGGATTTGATTTAGGATTAAGATTAGACTTAGGGTTAGTGTAAGGGTTTCGGTTAGGGTTAGGGTTAGGACTAGGGTTAGTGTTAGGGTTAGGTTTAGGGTTAGGGTTAGGGTTTGGGTTAGGGTTAGGGTTAGGGTTAGAGTTAGGGTTAGGGTTTGGGTTTGGTTTAGAGTTAGGTTTAGTTTAGGGTTTGGGTTAGAGTTAGGGTTAGGGTGAGGTGTTGGATTAGGTTTATGGTTAGGGTTAGGGTTAGGATTAGGGTTAGGGTTTAGGTTTTCGGTTAGGTTTAGTGTTAGGGTTAGGGTTATGATTAGGGTTTGGGTTAGGGTTAGGGTTAGGATTAGGGTTAGGGTTTGGGTTTAGGTTTGGGTTATGGTTAGGGTAAGTGTTAGGGTTACTGTTCAGGGTTAGGTTAGGGTTAGGGTTAGGGTTAGGGTTAGGGTTAGGGTTAGGGTTAGTGTTAGGCTTCCGATTAGAGTTAGGTTTAGAGTTTGGGTTTGGGTAAGGGTTAAGGTTAGGTTTATGGTTAGGATAAGGGTTAGGGTTTGAGTTTGAATTAGGTTTAGGGTTAGCATTAGGGTTAGGGTTAGGTTTAGGGTTAGGGTTTGGGTTAGGGTTAGGGTTAAGTTTAGAATTAGGGTTAGGTTAGGGTTATGGTTAGGGTTAGGGTTAGGGTTTGGGTTCGGGTTAGGGTTAGGGTTAGGGTTAGGGTTTGATTTAGGGTTAAGTTTAGGCTTAGGGTTAGTGTAACGGTTTGTGTTAGGGGTAGGGTTAGGACTAGGGTTAGTGTTAGGGTTAGGTTTAGGGTTAGCATTAGTGTTAGGATTAGCGTTAGGGTTAGGGTTTGGGTTAGGGTTAGGGTTAAGTTTAGAATTAGGGTTAGGTTTAGGGTTAGGTTAAGGATGAGGGTTAAGGGTAGGGTTAGGATTAGGGTTATTATTTGGGTTATGGTTTGGGTTAGTGTTATGGTTAGGGTTTGGGTTAGTGTTAGAGTGAGGGTTTGAGTTAGGGTTAGGGTTAGGGTTAGGGTTAGGGTTAGGGTTAGGGTTTGGGTTTGGTTTAGAGTTAGGTTTAAGTTAGGGTTTGGGTTAGAGTTAGGGTTACGGTGAGGTGTTGGATTAGGGTTATGGTTAGGGTTAGGGTTAGGATTAGGGTTAGGGTTAGGCTTCCGATTAGAGTTAGGTTTAGAGTTTGGGTTTGGGTAAGGGTTAAGGTTAGGGTTAGGGTTACGGTTAGGGTTAGGGATAGGACTAGGATTAGGGTTAGGTTTAGGGTTAGGATTAGGGTTAGGGTTTGTGTTTAGGTTTGGGTTATGGTTAGGGTAAGTGTTAGGGTTAGGGTTTAGGGTTAGGTTTAGGGTTAGGGTTAGGGTTTCGGTTTGGGTTATATTTTGCGTTAGGTTTAGGGTTAGGGTTAGGGTTTGGGTCCGGGTTAGGATTAGGGTTAGGGTTTGAGTTTGAATTAGGTTTAGGGTTAGCATTAGGGTTAGGGTTAGGTTTAGGATTAGTGTTTCAGTTAGGGTTAGGGTTAGGTTAAGGTTAGGGTTAGGGTTACGTTTAGGGTTTGATTTAGGGTAAGGGTTAGGTTTAGGGTTAGGGTTAGGGTTTGGGTTAGGGTTAGGGTTACGACTAGGGTTAGGGTTAGGTTTAGGGTTAGCATTAGTTTTAGGATTAGGGTTAGGTTTAGGGTTTGGGTTTGGGTTAGGTTTAGGGTTAGGGTTAGGGTTTGGGTTAGCGTTCGGGTTAGGGTTAACGTTTGAGTTAGGGTTATGGTTAGGGTTAGGATTAGGGTTAGGGTTTGTGTTAAGATTAGGGTTTGGTTTAGGGTTAGGGTTTGGGTTAAAGTTACGTTTAGGGTTAGGTTTTGTTTTAGAGTTAAGGTTAGGGTTAGGATTAGGTTTAGGGTTTAGGTTTTCGGTTAGGTTTAGTGTTAGGGTTAGGGTTATGATTATGGTTTGGGTTAGGGTTTAGGTTTGTTTAGGTTTAGGGTTAGGGTTAGGGTTACGGTTAGGTTTAGCTTTACGGTTAGTGTTAGGGTTATGGTTATGGTTAGCGTTAGGGTTAGGGTTAGGGTTAGGGTTCCGATTAGAGTTAGGTTTAGAGTTTGGGTTTGGGTAAGGGTTAAGGTTAGGGTTAGTGTTAGGGTTAGGGTTAGGGTTAGGACTAGGATTAGGGTTAGGGTTAGGGTTAGGATAAGGATGAGGGTTAAGGTTAGGGTTAGGATTAGGGTTATTATTTGGGTTGTGGTTTGGGTTAGTGTTAGGGTTAGGGTTTGGGTTAGTGTTAGAGTGAGGGTTTGAGTTAGGGTTAGGTTTAGGGTTAGGTTAGGGTTAGGGTTAGGGTTAGGGTTAGGGTTAGGATTAGGGTTAGAGTTAGGGTTAGGGTGAGGTGTTGGATTAGGGTTATGGTTAGGGTTAGGGTTAGGGTTAGGATTAGGGTTAGGGTTTGAGTTTGAATTAGGTTTAGGGTTAGCATTTGGTTTAGGGTTAGGTTTAGGATAAGTATTTCAGTTAGGGTTAGGGTTAGGGTTAGGGTTTGGGTTCGGGTTAGGGTTAGGGTTAGGGTTAGGGTTTGATTTAGGGTTAAGTTTAGGCTTAGGGTTAGTGTAAGTGTTTGGGTTAGGGTTAGGGTTAGGACTAGGGTTAGTGTTAGGGTTAGGTTTAGGGTTAGCATTAGTGTTAGGATTAGGGTTAGGGTTAGGGTTTGGGTTAGGGTTAGGGTTAAGTTTAGAATTAGGGTTAGGGTTAGGGTTAGGATAAGGATGAGGGTTAAGGTTAGGGTTAGGATTAGGGTTATTATTTGGTTTATGGTTTGGGTTAGTGTTATGGTTAGTGTTTGGGTTAGTGTTACAGTGAGGGTTTGAATTAGGGTTAGGGTTAGGGCTAGGGTTAGGGTTAGGGTTTGGGTTTGGTTTAGAGTTATGTTTAGGGTAGGGTTTGGGTTAGAGTTAGGGTTAGGGTGAGGTGTTGGATTAGGGTTATGGTTAGGGTTAGGGTTAGGATTAGGGTTAGGGTTAGGCTTCAGATTAGAGTTAGGTTTAGAGTTTGGGTTTGGGTAAGGGTTAAGGTTAGGGTTAGGGTTACCTTTAGGGTTAGGGATAGGACTAGGATTAGGGTTAGGTTTAGGGTTAGGATTAGTGTTAGGGTTTGTGTTTAGGTTTGGGTTATGGTTAGGGTAAGTGTTAGGGTTAGGGTTTAGGGTTAGGTTTAGGGTAAGGTTAGGGTTTCGGTTTGGGTTATATTTTGGGTTAGGTTTAGGGTTAGGGTTAGGGTTTGGGTTCGGGTTAGGATTAGGGTTAGGGTTTGAGTTTGAATTAGGGTTAGGGTTAGCATTAGGGTTAGGGTTAGGTTTAGGATTAGTGTTTCAGTTAGGGTTAGGGTTAGGTTAAGGTTAGGGTTAGGGTTAGGTTTAGGGTTTGATTTAGGGTTAGGGTTAGGGTTAGGGTTAGTGTTAGGGTTTGGGTTAGGGTTAGGGTTACGACTAGGGTTAGGGTTAGGTTTAGGGTTAGCATTAGTTTTAGGATTAGGGTTAGGGTTAGGGTTTGGGTTTGGGTTAGGGTTAGGGTTAGGGTTAGGGTTTGGGTTAGGGTTAGGGTTAGGGTTAACGTTTGAGTTAGGGTTACGGTTTGGGTTAGGATTAGGGTTAGGGTTTGTGTTAAGATTAGGGTTTGGTTTAGGGTTAGGGTTAGGGTTTGGGTTAAAGTTACGTTTAGGGTTAGGTTTTGTTTTAGGGTTAGGGTTAGGGTGAGGATTAGGTTTAGGGTTTAGGTTTTTGGTTAGGTTTAATGTTAGGGTTAGGGTTAGGATTAGGGTTTGGGTTAGGGTTTAGGTTTGTTTAGGTTTAGGGTTAGGGTTAGGGTTATGGTTAGGTTTAGCTTTACGGTTAGGGTTAGGGTTATGGTTAGGGTTAGCGTTAGGGTTAGGGTTAGGGTTAGGGTTCCGATTAGAGTTAGGTTTAGAGTTTGGGTTTGGGTAAGGGTTAAGGTTAGGGTTAGGGTTAGGGTTAGGGTTAGGACTAGGATTAGGGTTAGGGTTAGGGATAGGATTAATGTTAGGGTTTGGGTTTAGGTTTGGGTTATGGTTAGGGTAAGTGTTAGGGTTACAGTTTATGGTTAGGGTTAGTGTTAGGGTTAGGGTTTCGGTTTGGGTTATGTTTTGGGCTAGGTATAGGGTTAGGATTAGGGTTTGGGTTCGGGTTAGGATTAGGGTTAGGGTTTGAGTTTGAATTAGGTTTAGTGTTAGCATTAGGGTTAGGGTTAGGTTTAGGATTAGTGTTTCAGTTAGGGTTAGGGTTAGGGTTAAGGTTAGGGTTAGGGTTAGGTTTAGGGTTTGATTTAGGGTTAGGGTTAGTGTTAGGGTTAGTGTTAGGGTTTGGGTTAGGGTTAGGGTTACGACTAGGGTTAGTGTTAGGGTTAGATTAGGGTTAGCATTAGGGTTAGGATTAGGGTTAGGGTTAGGGTTTGGGTTAGGGTTAGGGTTAGGGTTAGGGTTAGGGTTAGGGTTAGGGTTTGGGTTAGGGTTAGGGTTAGGGTTAGTGTTTGGGTTAGGTTTAGGGTTGGAGTTAGGATTAGGGATAGGGTTTGTGTTAAAATTAGGGTTTGAGTTAGTGTTAGGGTTAGGGTTAGGGTTAGGGTTAGGGTTAGGGTTAGGTTTAGAATTAGGGTTAGGGTTAGGGTTAGGATAAGGATGAGGGTTAAGGTTAGGGTTAGGATTAGGGTTATTATTTGGGTTATGGTTTGGGTTAGTGTTAGGGTTAGGGTTTGGGTTAGTGTTTGAGTGAGGGTTTGAGTTAGGGTTAGGTTTGGGTTAGGTTAGGGTTAGGGTTAGGGTTAGGGTTAGGGTTAGGGTTAGAGTTAGTGTTAGGGTGAGGTGTTGGATTAGGGTTATGGTTAGGGATAGGGTTAGGATTAGGGTTAGGGTTAGGGTTCCGATTAGAGTTATGTTTAGAGTTTGGGTTTGGGTAAGGGTTAAGCTTAGGTTTAGGGTTAGCATTAGGGTTAGGGTTATGTTTAGGATAAGTATTTCAGTTAGGGTTAGGGATAGGGTTAGGGTTTGGGTTCGGTTAGGGTTATGGTTAGGGTTAGGGTTTGATTTAGGGTTAGGGTTAGGCTTAGGGTTAGTGTTAGGGTTTGAGTTAGGGTTAGGGTTACGACTAGGGTTAGTGTTAGGGTTAGGTTTAGGGTTAGCATTAGGGTTAGGATTAGGGTTTGGGTTAGGGTTAGGGTTAGGGTTAGGGTTTGGGTTAGGGTTAGGGTTAGGGTTAGGATTAGGGTTAGAGTTTGTGTTAAGATTAGGGTTTGGGTTTCGGTTAGGGTTAGGGTTAGTTTTAGGGTTAGGGTTAGGGTTAGAATTAGGGTTAGGGTGAGGGGTAGGGTGAGGGTAAGGGGTAGGGTTAGGGGGAGGGGTAGGGGGAGGGGTTGGGGTAGGGTTAGGGTTACGACTAGGGTTAGGGTTAGGTTTAGGGTTAGCATTAGTTTTAGGATTAGGTTTAGGGTGAGGGTTTGGGTTTGGGTTAGAGTTAGGGTTAGGGTTAGGGTTTGGGTTTGGGTTAGAGTTAGGGTTAGGGTTAGGGTTTGGGTTAGGGTTATGGTTAGGGTTAGTGTTAGGGTTAGGGTTGCGGTTAGGGTTAGGGTTAGGGTTAGGGTTTCGGTTTGGGTTATGTTTTGGGTTAGGTTTATGGTTAGAGTTAGGGTTTGGCTTCGGGGTAGGAATAGGGTTATGGTTTGAGTTTGAACTAGGTTTAGGGTTAGCATTAGGGTTAGGGTTAGGTTTAGGATTTGTGTTTCAGTAAGGGTTAGGGTTAGGTTAAGGTTAGGGTTAGGGTTAGATTTAGGGTTTGATTTAAGTTTAGGGTTAGGGTTAGGGTTAGTGTTTGGGTTAGGTTTAGGTTTGGAGTTAGGATTAGGGTTAGGGTTTGTGTTAAAATTAGGGTTTGAGTTTGTGTTAGGGTTAGGGTTAGGGTTAGGGTTAGGGTTAAGTTTAGAATTAAGGTTAGGATAAGGATGAGGGTTAAGGTTAGGGTTAGGATTAGGGTTATTATTTGGGTTGTGATTTGGGTTAGTGTTAGGGTTAGGGTTTGGGTTAGTGTTAGAGTGAGGGTTTGAGTTAGGGTTAGGTTTAGGGTTAGGTTAGGGTTAGGGTTAGGGTTAGGGTGAGGTGTTGGATTAGGGTTATGGTTAGGGTTAGGGTTAGGATTAGGGTTAGGTTTAGGGTTCTGATTAGAGTTATGTTTAGAGTTTGGGTTTGGGTAAGGGTTAAGGTTAGGTTTAGGGTTAGGATTAGGGTTAGGGTTTGAGTTTGAATTAGGTTTAGGGGTAGCATTAGGGGTAGGGGTAGGTTTAGGGTAAGTGTTTCAGTTAGGGTTAGGGTTAGGGTTAGGGTTTGGGTTCGGGTTAGGGTTAGGGTTAGGGTTAGGGTTTGATTTAAGGTTAAGTTTAGGCTTAGGGTTAGTGCAAGGGTTTGGGTTAGGGTTAGGGTTAGAACTAGGGTTAGTGTTAGGGTTAGGTTTAGGGTTAGCATTAGTGTTAGGATTAGGGTTAGGGTTAGGGTTTGGGTTAGGGTTAGGGTTAAGTTTAGAATTAGGGTTAGGGTTAGGGTTAGGATAAGGATGAGGGTTAAGGTTAGGGTTAGGATTAGGGTTATTATTTGGGTTATGGTTTGGGTTAGTTTTATGGTTAGTGTTTGGGTTAGTGTTAGAGTGAGGGTTTGATTTAGGGTTAGGGTTAGGGTTAGGGTTTGGGTTTGGTTTAGAGTTAGGTTTAGGTTAGGGTTTGGGTTAGAGTTAGGGTTAGGGTGAGGTGTTGGATTAGGGTTATGGTTAGGGTTAGGGTTAGGATTAGGGTTAGGGTTAGGCTTCCGATTAGAGTTAGGTTTAGAGTTTGGGTTTGGGTAAGGGTTAAGGTTAGGGTTAGGGTTACCTTTAGGGTTAGGGATAGGACTAGGATTAGGGTTAGGTTTAGGGTTAGGATTAGGGTTAGGGTTTCTGTTTAGGTTTGGGTTATGGTTAGGGTAAGTGTTAGGGTTAGGGTTTAGGGTTAGGTTTAGGGTTAGGGTTAGGGTTTCGGTTTGGGTTATATTTTGGGTTAGGTTTAGGGTTAGGGTTAGGGTTGGGGTTCGGGTTAGGATGAGGGTTAGGGTTTGAGTTTGAAGTAGGTTTTGGGGTAGCATTAGGGGTGGGGGTGGGGTTAGGATTAGTGTTTCAGTTAGGGTTAGGGTTAGGTTAAGGTTAGTGTTAGGGTTACGTTTACGCTTTGATTTAGGGTTAGGGTTAGGTTTAGGGTTAGGGTTAGGGTTTGGGTTAGGGTTAGGGTTACGACTAGGGTTAGGGTTAGGTTTAGGGTTAGCATTAGTTTTAGGATTAGGGTTAGGGTTAGGGTTTGGGTTTGGGTTAGGGTTAGGGTTAGGGTTAGGGTTTGGGTTAGGATTAGGGTTAGGGTTTGTGTTAAGATTAGGGTTTGGTTTAGGGTTAGGGTTAGGGTTTGGGTTAAAGTTACGTTTAGGGTTAGGTTTTGTTTTAGGGTTAGGGTTAGGGTTAGGGTTTGGGTTAGGGTTAGGGTTACGACTAGGGTTAGGGTTAGGTTTAGGGTTAGCATTAGTTTTAGGATTAGGGTTGGGGTGGGGGTTTGGGTTTGGGTTAGAGTTAGGGTTAGGGTTAGGGTTTGGGTTTGGGTTAGAGTTAGGGTTAGGGTTAAGGTTTGGGTTAGGGTTATGGTTAGGGTTAGTGTTAGGGTTAGGGTTGCGGTTAGGGTTAGGGTTAGGGTTAGGGTTTCGGTTTGGGTTATGTTTTGGGTTAGGTTTATGGTTAGAGTTAGGGTTTGGCTTCGGGTTAGGAATAGGGTTATGGTTTGAGTTTGAATTAGGTTTAGGGTTAGCATTAGGGTTAGGGTTAGGTTTAGGATTTGTGTTTCAGTAAGGGTTAGGGTTAGGTTAAGGTTAGGGTTAGGGTTAGATTTAGGGTTTGATTTAAGTTTAGGGTTAGGGTTAGGGTTAGTGTTTGGGTTAGGTTTAGGTTTGGAGTTAGGATTAGGGTTAGGGTTTGTGTTAAAATTAGGGTTTGAGTTTGTGTTAGGGTTAGGGTTAGGGTTAGGGTTAGGGTTAAGTTTAGAATTAGGGTTAGGATAAGGATGAGGGTTAAGGTTAGGGTTAGGATTAGGGTTATTATTTGGGTTGTGGTTTGGGTTAGTGTTAGGGTTAGGGTTTGGGTTAGTGTTAGAGTGAGGGTTTGAGTTAGGGTTAGGTTTAGGGTTAGGTTAGGGTTAGGGTTAGGGTTAGCGTGAGGTGTTGGATTAGGGTTATGGTTAGGGTTAGGGTTAGGATTAGGGTTAGGTTTAGGGTTCTGATTAGAGTTATGTTTAGAGTTTGGGTTTGGGTAAGGGTTAAGGTTAGGTTTAGGGTTAGGATTAGGGTTAGGGTTTGAGTTTGAATTAGGTTTAGGGTTAGCATTAGGGTTAGGGTTAGGTTTAGGATAAGTATTTCAGTTAGGGTTAGGGTTAGGGTTAGGGTTTGGGTTCGGGTTAGGGTTAGGGTTAGGGTTAGGGTTTGATTTAGGGTTAAGTTTAGGCTTAGGGTTAGTGCAAGGGTTTGGGTTAGGGTTAGGGTTAGGACTAGGGTTAGTGTTAGGGTTAGGTATAGGGTTAGCATTAGTGTTAGGATTAGGGTTAGGGTTAGGGTTTGGGTTAGGGTTAGGGTTAAGTTTAGAATTAGGGTTAGGGTTAGGGTTAGGATAAGGATGAGGGTTAAGTTTAGGGTTAGGATTATGGTTATTATTTGGGTTATGGTTTGGGTTAGTTTTATGGTTAGTGTTTGGGTTAGTGTTAGAGTGAGGGTTTGAGTTAGGGTTAGGGTTAGGGTTAGGGTTTGGGTTTGGTTTAGAGTTAGGTTTAGGTTAGGGTTTGGGTTAGAGTTAGGGTTAGGGTGAGGTGTTGGATTAGGGTTATGGTTAGGGTTAGGTTTAGGATTAGGGTTACGGTTAGGCTTCCGATTAGAGTTAGGTTTAGAGTTTGGGTTTGGGTAAGGGTTAAGGTTAGGGTTAGGGTTACCTTTAGGGTTAGGGATAGGACTAGGATTAGGGTTAGGTTTAGGGTTAGGATTAGGGTTAGGGTTTCTGTTTAGGTTTGGGTTATGGTTAGGGTAAGTGTTAGGGTTAGGGTTTAGGGTTAGGTTTAGGGTTAGGGTTAGGGTTTCGGTTTGGGTTATATTTTGGGTTAGGTTTAGGGTTAGGGTTAGGGTTTGGGTTCGGGTTAGGATTAGGGTTAGGGTTTGAGTTTGAATTAGGTTTTGGGTTAGCATTAGGGTTAGGGTTAGGTTTAGGATTAGTGTTTCAGTTAGGGTTAGGGTTAGGTTAAGGTTAGTGTTAGGGTTACGTTTACGGTTTGATTTAGGGTTAGGGTTAGGTTTAGGGTTAGGGTTAGGGTTTGGGTTAGGGTTAGGGTTACGACTAGGGTTAGGGTTAGGTTTAGGGTTAGCATTAGTTTTAGGATTAGGGTTAGGGTTAGGGTTTGGGTTTGGGTTAGGGTTAGGGTTAGGGTTAGGGTTTGGGTTAGGATTAGGGTTAGGGTTTGTGTTAAGATTAGGGTTTGGTTTAGGGTTAGGGTTAGGGTTTGGGTTAAAGTTACGTTTAGGGTTAGGTTTTGTTTTAGGGTTAGGGTTAGGGTTAGGATTAGGTTTAGGGTTTAGGTTTTCGGTTAGGTTTAGTGTTACGGTTAGGGTTATGATTAGGGTTTGGGTTAGGGTTTAGGTTTGTTTAGGTTTAGGATTAGGGTTAGGGTTATGGTTAGGTTTAGCTTTACGGTTAGGGTTAGGGTTATGGTTAGGGTTAGCGTTAGGGTTAGGGTTAGGGTTAGGGTTCCGATTAGAGTTAGGTTTAGAGTTTGGGTTTGGGTAAGGGTTAAGGTTAGGGTTAGTGTTAGGGTTAGGGTTAGGGTTAGGACTAGGATTAGGGTTAGGGTTAGGGTTAGGGTTAGGATTAGGGTTAGTTTTTGGGTTTAGGTTTGGGTTATGGTTAGGGTAAGTGTTAGGATTACAGTTTAGGGTTAGGGTTAGGGTTAGGGTTAGGGTTTCGGTTTGGGTTATGTTTTGGGCTAGGTTTAGGGTTAGGTTTAGGGTTTGGTTTGGGTTAGCGTTAGGGTTAGGGTTTGAGTTTGAATTAGGTTTAGGGTTAGCATTAGGGTTAGGGTTAGGTTTAGGATTAGTGTTTCAGTTAGGGTTAGGGTTAGGGTTTAGGTTAGGGTTAGGGATAGGTTTAGGGTTTGATTTAGGGTTAGGGTTAGGGTTAGGACTAGGGTTAGTGTTAGGGTTAGATTAGGGTTAGCATTAGGGGTAGGGTTAGTGTTAGTGGTAGGGTGTGGGGTAGGGCTAGGGTTATGGTTAGGGTTAGGGTTAGGGTTAGGGTTTGCGTTAGGGTTAGGGTTAGGGTTAGTGTTTGGGTTAGGTTTAGGGTTGGAGTTAGGATTAGGGTTAGGGTTTGTGTTAAAATTAGGGTTTGAGTTTGTGTTAGGGTTAGGGTTAGGGTTAGGGTTAGGGTTAAGTTTAGAATTAGGGTAAGGATAAGGATGAGGGTTAAGGTTAGGGTTAGGATTAGGGTTATTATTAGGGTTGTGGTTTGGGTTAGTGTTAGGGTTAGGGTTTGGGTTAGTGTTAGAGTGAGGGTTTGAGTTAGGGTTAGGTTTAGGGTTAGGTTAGGGTTAGGGTTAGGGTTAGGGTTAGGGTTAGGGTTAGAGTTAGGGTTAGGGTGAGGTGTTGGATTAGGGTTATGGTTAGGGTTAGGGTTAGGATTAGGGTTAGAGTTAGGGTTCTGATTAGAGTTATGTTTAGAGTTTGGGTTTGGGTAAGGGTTAAGGTTAGGTTTAGGGTTAGGATTAGGGTTGGGGTTGGAGGTTGAATTAGGTTTAGGGTTAGCAGTAGGGTTGGGGTTAGGTTTAGGATAAGTATTTCATTTAGGGTTAGGGTTAGTGTTAGGGTTTGGGTTCGGGTTACGGTTAGGGTTAGGGTTAGGGTTTGATTTAGGGTTAAGGTTAGGCTTAGGTTTAGTGTAAGGGTTTGGATTAGGGTTAGGGTTAGGACTAGGGTTAGTGTTAGGGTTAGGTTTAGGGTTAGCATTAGTGTTAGGATTAGGGTTAGGGTTAGGGTTTGGGTTAGGGTTAGGGTTACGGTTAGGGTTAGGGTTATGGTTAGGGTTAGGATTAGGGTTAGGTTTAGGGTTAGTGTTAGGGTTTCGGTTTGGGTTATATTTTGGGTTAGGTTTAGGGTTAGGGTTATGGTTTGGTTTCGGTTTAGGATTAGGGTTAGGGTTTGAGTTTGAATTAGGTTTAGTGTTAGCATTAGGGTTAGGGTTAGGTTTAGGATAAGTATTTCAGTTAGGGTTAGGGTTAGGGTTAGGGTTTGGGTTCGGGTTAGGGTTAGGGTTAGGGTTAGGGTTTGATTTAGGGTTAGGGTTAGGCTTAGGGTTAGTGTAACGGTTTGGGTTAGGGTTAGGTTTAGGACTAGGGTTAGTGTTAGGGTTAGGTTTAGGGTTAGCATTAGTGTTAGGATTAGCGTTAGGGTTAGGGTTTGGGTTAGGGTTAGGGTTAAGTTTAGAATTAGGGTTAGGTTTAGGGTTAGGTTAAGGATGACGGTTAAGGTTAGGGTTAGGAGTAGGGTAATTATGTGTGTTACTGTTTGGGTAAGTGTTATGGGTTGGGTTAGTGTAAGAGTGAGGGTTTGAGTAAGCGTAAGGGTTAGGGTTAGGGTTAGGGTTAGGGTTAGGGTTTGGGTTTGGTTTAGAGTTAGGTTTAGGTTAGGGTTTGGGTTAGAGTTAGGGTTAGGGTGAGGTGTTGGATTAGGGTTATGGTTAGGGTTAGGGTTAGGATTAGAGTTAGGGTTAGGCTTCCGATTAGAGTTAGGTTTAGAGTTTGGGTTTGGGTAAGGGTTAAGGTTAGGGTTAGGGTTACGGTTAGGGTTAGGGATAGGACTAGGATTAGGGTTAGGTTTAGGGTTAGGATTAGGGTTAGGGTTTGTGTTTAGGTTTGGGTTATTGTTAGGGTAAGTGTTAGGGTTAGGGTTTAGGGTTAGGTTTAGGGTTAGGGTTAGGGTTTCGGTTTGGGTTATATTTTGCGTTAGGTTTAGGGTTATGGTTAGGGTTAGGGTCCGGGTTAGGATTAGGGTTAGGGTTTGAGTTTGAATTAGGTTTAGGGTTAGCATTAGGGTTAGGGTTAGGTTTAGGATTAGTGTTTCAGTTAGGGTTAGGGTTAGGTTAAGGTTAGGGTTAGGGTTACGTTTAGGGTTTGATTTAGGGTTAGGGTTAGGTTTAGGGTTACGGTTAGGGTTTGGGTTAGGGTTAGGGTTACGACTAGGGTTAGCATTAGTTTTAGGATTAGGGTTAGGTTTAGGGCTTGGGTTTGGGTTAGGTTTAGGGTTAGGGTTAGGGTTTGGGTTAGGGTTCGGGTTAGGTTTAACGTTTGAGTTAGGGTTATGGTTAGGGTTAGGATTAGGGTTAGGGTTTGTGTTAAGATTAGGGTTTGGTTTAGGGTTAGGGTTTGGGTTAAAGTTACGTTTAGGGTTAGGTTTTGTTTTAGAGTTAAGGTTAGGGTTAGGATTAGGTTTAGGGTTTAGGTTTTCGGTTAGGTTTAGTGTTAGGGTTAGGGTTATGATTATGGTTTGGGTTAGGGTTTAGGTTTGTTTAGGTTTAGGGTTAGGGTTAGGGTTATGGTTAGGTTTAGCTTTACGGTTAGTGTTAGGGTTATGGTTATGGTTAGCGTTAGGGTTAGGGTTAGGGTTAGGGTTCCGATTAGAGTTAGGTTTAGAGTTTGGGTTTGGGTAAGGGTTAAGGTTAGGGTTAGTGTTAGGGTTAGGGTTAGGGTTAGGACTAGGATTAGGGTTAGGGTTAGGGTTAGGATAAGGATGAGGGTTAAGGTTAGGGTTAGGATTAGAGTTATTATTTGGGTTGTGGTTTGGGTTAGTGTTAGGGTTAGGGTTTGGGTTAGTGTTAGAGTGAGGGTTTGAGTTAGGGTTAGGTTTAGGGTTAGGTTAGGGTTAGGGTTATGGTTAGGGTTAGGGTTAGGATTAGGGTTAGAGTTAGGGTTAGGGTGAGGTGTTGGATTAGGGTTATGGTTAGGGTTAGGGTTAGGGTTAGGATTAGGGTTAGGGTTTGAGTTTGAATTAGGTTTAGGGTTAGCATTTGGTTTAGGGTTAGGTTTAGGATAAGTATTTCAGTTAGGGTTAGGGTTAGGGTTAGGGTTTGGGTTCGGGTTAGGGTTAGGGTTAGGGTTAGGGTTTGATTTAGAGTTAAGTTTAGGCTTAGGGTTAGTGTAAGTGTTTGGGTTAGGGTTAGGGTTAGGACTAGGGTTAGTGTTAGGGTTAGGTTTAGGGTTAGCATTAGTGTTAGGATTAGGGGTAGGGTTAGGGTTTGGGTTAGGGTTAGGGTTAAGCTTAGAATTAGGGTTAGGGTTAGGGTTAGGATAAGGATGAGGGTTAAGGTTAGGGTTAGGATTAGGGTTATTATTTGGGTTATGGTTTGGGTTAGTGTTATGGTTAGTGTTTGGGTTAGTGTTACAGTGAGGGTTTGAATTAGGGTTAGGGTTAGGGTTAGGGTTAGGGTTAGGGTTTGGGTTGGGTTTAGAGTTAGGTTTAGGTTAGGGTTTGGGTTAGAGTTAGGGTTAGGGTGAGGTGTTGGATTAGGGTTATGGTTAGGGTTAGGGTTAGGATTAGGGTTAGGGTTAGGCTTCAGATTAGAGTTAGGTTTAGAGTTTGGGTTTGGGTAAGGGTTAAGGTTAGGGTTAGGGTTACCTTTAGGGTTAGGGATAGGACTAGGATTAGGGTTAGGTTTAGGGTTAGGATTAGTGTTAGGGTTTGTGTTTAGGTTTGGGTTATGGTTAGGGTAAGTGTTAGGGTTAGGGTTTAGGGTTAGGTTTAGGGTAAGGTTAGGGTTTCGGTTTGGGTTATATTTTGGGTTAGGTTTAGGGTTAGGGTTAGGGTT
>JAJHUQ010000032.1:12505000-12507500 GCA_035773235.1 Eospalax fontanierii
TAGGGTTAGGGTTAGGGTTAGTGTTAGGGTTTGGGTTAGGGTTAGGGTTACGACTAGGGTTAGGGTTAGGTTTAGGGTTAGCATTAGTTTTAGGATTAGGGTTAGGGTTAGGGTTTGGGTTTGGGTTAGGGTTATGGTTAGGGTTAGGGTTTGGGTGAGGGTTAGGTTTAGGTTTAACATTTGAGTTAGGGTTACGGTTAGGGTTAGGATTAGGGTTAGGGTTTGTGTTAAGATTAGGGTTTGGTTTAGGGTTAGGGTTACGGTTTGGTTTAAAGTTACGTTTAGGCTTAGGTTTTGTTTTAGGGTTAGGGTAAGGTTTAGGATTAGGTTTAGGGTTAAGGTTTTCGGTTAGGTTTAGTGTTAGGGTTAGGGTTATGATTAGGGTTTGGGTTAGGGTTTAGGTTTGTTTAGGTTTAGGGTTAGGGTTAGGGTTATGGTTAGGTTTAGCTTTACGGTTAGGATTAGGGTTATGGCTAGGGTTAGCGTTAGGGTTAGTGTTAGGGTTAGGGTTCCGATTAGAGTTAGGTTTAGAGTTTGGGTTTGGGTAAGGGTTAAGGTTAGGGTTAGGGTTAGGGTTAGGGTTAGGGTTAAGACTAGGATTAGGGTTAGGGTTAGGGTTAGGGTTAGGGTTAGGGTTAGGGTTAGGGTTAGGGTTAGGTTTAGAATTAGGGTTAGGGTTAGGGTTAGGATAAGGATGAGGGTTAAGGTTAGGGTTAGGATTAGGGTTATTATTTGGGTTGTGGTTTGGGTTAGTGTTAGGGTTAGGGTTTGGGTTAGTGTGAGAGTGAGGGTTTGGGTTAGGGTTAGGATTAGTGGTAGGTTATGGTTAGGGATAGGGAAAGGGGTAGGGTTAGGGTAAGGGTTAGGGTTAGAGTTACGGTTAGGGTGAGGTGTTGGATTAGGGTTATGGTTAGGGTTAGGGTTAGGATTAGGGTTAGGGTTAGGGTTCTGATTAGAGTTATGTATAGAGTTTGGGTTTGGGTAAGGGTTAAGGTTAGGTTTAGTGTTAGGATACGGTTAGGGTTTGAGTTTGAATTAGGTTTAGGGTTAGCATTAGGGTTAGGGTTAGGTTTAGGATAAGTATATCAGTTAGGGTTAGGGTTAGGGTTAGGGTTTGGGTTCGGGTTACGGTTAGGGTTAGGGTTAGGGTTTGATTTAGGGTTAAGTTTAGGCTTAGGGTTAGTGTAAGGGTTTGGATTAGGGTTAGGGTTAGGACTAGGGTTAGTGTTAGGGTTAGGTTTAGGGTTAGCATTAGTGTTAGGATTAGGTTTAGGGTTAGGGTTTGGGTTAGGGGTAGGGTTTGGGTTAGGGTTAGGGTTAGGGTTAGGGTTTGGGTTAGGGTTAGGGTTAGGGTTAGGATTAGGGTTAGGGTTTGTGTTAAGATTAGGGTTTGGGTTTGGGTTAGGTTTAGGGTTAGGGTTAGGGTTAGGGTTAGGGTTAGAATTAGGGTTAGGGTTAGGGTTAGGGTTAGGGTTAGGATAAGGATGAGGGTTAGTGTTAGGGTTAGGATTAGGGTTATTATTTGGGTTATGGTTTGGGTTAGGGTTAGGGTTACGGTTTGGTTTAGTGTTAGAGTGAGGGTTTGAGTTAGGGTTAGGTTTAGGGTTAGGTTAGGGTTTGGGTTAGAGTTAGGGTTAGGGTTAGGGATTGGGTTTGGTTGAGAGTTAGGTTTAGGTTAGGGTTTTGGTTAGAGTTAGGGTTAGGGTGAGGTGTTGGATTAGGGTTATGGTTAGGGTTAGGGTTAGGATTAGGGTTAGGGTTAGGGTTCCGATTAGAGTTAGGTTTAGAATTTGGGTTTGGGTAAGGGTTAAAGTTAGGGTTAGGGTTATGGTTAGGGTTAGGGATAGGAATAGGATTAGGGTTAGGTTTAGGGTTAGGATTAGGGTTAGGGTTTGTGTTTAGGTTTGGGTTATGGTTAGGGTACGTGTTAGGTTTAGGCTTTAGGGTTTGGTTTAAGGTTAGGGTTAGGGTTAGGGTTAGGGTTAGGGTTAGGGTTTCGGTTTGGGTTATATTTTCGCTTAGGTTTAGGGTTAGGGTTATGGTTTGGTTTCGGTTTAGGATTAGGGTTAGGGTTTGAGTTTGAATTAGGTTTAGGGTTAGCATTAGGGTTAGGGTTAGGTTTAGGATAAGTATTTCAGTTAGGGTTAGGGTTAGGGTTAGGGTTTGGGTTCGGGTTAGGGTTAGGGTTAGGGTTAGGGTTTGATTTAGGGTTAGGGTTAGGCTTAGGGTTAGTGTAAGGGTTTGGGTTAGGGTTAGGGTTAGGACTAGGGTTAGTGTTAGGGTTAGGTTTAGGTTTAGCATTAGGGTTAGGATTAGGGTTAGGGTTAGGGTTTGGGTTATGTTTAGGGTTAGGTTTAGGGTTAGGGTTAGGGTTAGGGTTTGGGTTTGGTTTAGAGTTAGGTTTAGGTTAGGGTTTGGGTTAGAGTTAGGGTTAGGGTGAGGTGTTGGATTAGGGTTATGGTTAGGGTTAGGGTTAGGATTAGGGTTAGGGTTAGGCTTC
>JAJHUQ010000032.1:12510000-12517500 GCA_035773235.1 Eospalax fontanierii
GTTAGGGTTAGGGTTTAGGGTTAGGTTTAGGGTTAGGGTTAGGGTTTCGGTTTGGGTTATATTTTGGGTTAGGTTTAGGTTTAGGGTTAGGGTTTGAGTTCGGGTTAGGATTAGGGTTAGTGTTTGAGTTTGAATTAGGTTTAGGGTTAGCATTAGTTTTAGGGTTAGGTTTAGGATTAGTGTTTCAGTTAGGGTTAGGGTTAGGTTAAGTTTAGGGTTAGGGTTAGGTTTAGGGTTTGATTTAGGGATAGGGTTAGGGTTAGCGTTAGTGTTAGGGTTTGGGTTAGGGTTAGGGTTACGACTAGGGTTAGGGTTAGGTTTAGGGTTAGCATTAGTTTTAGGATTAGGGTTAGGGTTAGGGTTTGGGTTTGGGTTAGGGTTAGGGTTAGGGTTAGGGTTTGGGTTAGGGTTAGGGTTAGGGTTAACGTTTGAGTTAGGGTTAGGTTAGGCTTTGGGTTAGAGTTAGGGTTAGGGTGAGGTGTTGGATTAGGGTTATGGTTAAGGTTAGGGTTAGGATTAGGGTTAGGGTTAGGGTTCCGATTAGAGTTATGTTTAGAGTTTGGGTTTGGGTAAGGGTTAAAGTTTGGTTTAGGGTTAGGATTAGGGTTAGGGTTTGAGTTTGAATTAGGTTTAGTTTTAGCATTAGGGTTAGGGTTATGTTTAGGATAAGTATGTCAGTTAGGGTTAGGGATAGGGTTAGGGTTTGGGTTCGGGTTAGGGTTAGGGTTAGGGTTTGATTTAGGGTTAGGGTTAGGCTTAGGGTTAGTGTAAGGGTTTGAGTTAGGGTTAGGGTTACGACTAGGGTTAGTGTTAGGGTTAGGTTTAGGGTTAGCATTAGGGTTAGGATTAGGGTTTGGGTTAGGGTTAGGGTTAGGGTTAGGGTTAGGGTTAGGGTTTCGGTTGGGTTATGTTTTGGGTTAGGTTTATGGTTAGAATTAGGTTTTGGCTTCGGGTTAGGAATAGGGTTATGGTTTGAGTTTGAATTAGGTTTAGGGTTAGCATTAGGGTTAGGGTTAGGTTTAGGATTAGTGTTTCAGTAAGGGTTAGGGTTAGGTTAAGGTTAGGGTTAGGGTTAGGTTTAGGGTTTGATTTAGGGTTAGGGTTAGGGTTAGGGTTAGTGTTAGTGTTAGGGTTTGGGTTAGGGTTAGGGTTACGACTAATGTTAGGGTTAGGTTTAGGGTTAGCATTGGTTTTAGGATTAGGGTTTGCGTTAGGGTTTGGGTTTGGGTTAGGTTTAGGGTTAGGGTTAGGGTTAGGGTTTGGGTTAGTGTTAGGTTTAGGGTTAACGTTTGAGTT
The DNA here is from genome assembly GCA_035773235.1 of Eospalax fontanierii. Lineage (NCBI taxonomy): Eukaryota > Metazoa > Chordata > Mammalia > Rodentia > Spalacidae > Eospalax > Eospalax fontanierii. Next base: position 12,511,297 of record JAJHUQ010000032.1, read on the forward strand.
AGGGTTACGGTTAGGGTTAGGATTAGGGTTAGATTTTGTGTTAAGATTAGGGTTTGGTTTAGGGTTAGTGTTAGGGTTTGGGTTAAAGTTACGTTTAGGGTTAGGTTTTGTTTTAGGGTTAGGGTTAGGGTTAGGATTAGGTTTAAGGTTTAGGTTTTCGGTTAGGTTTAGTGTTAGGGTGAGGGTTAGGATTAGGGTTTGGGTTAGGGTTTAGGTTTGGTTAGGTTTAGGGTTATGGTTAGGGTTAGGGTTAGGTTTAGCTTTACGGTTAGGGTTAGAGTTATGGTTAGGGTTAGCGTTAGGTTTAGGGTTAGGGTTAGGGTTCCGATTAGAGTTAGGTTTAGAGTTTGGGTTTGGGTAAGGGTTAAGGTTAGGGTTAGGGTTAGGGTTAGGGTTAGGACTAGGATTAGGGTTAGGGTTAGGGTTAGGATTAGGGTTAGGGTTTGGGTTTAGGTTTGGATTATGGTTAGGGTAAGTGTTAGGGTTACAGTTTAGGGTTAGGTTTAGGGTTAGGGTTAGGGTTAACGTTTGAGTTAGGGTTACGGTTAGGGTTAGGATTAGGGTTAGGTTTTGTGTTAAGATTAGGGTTTGGTTTAGGGTTAGGGTTAGGGTTAGGGTTAGGGCTAGGGTTAGGGTTAGGGTTAGGGTTAGGATTAGGGATAGGATTAGGGTTAGGGTTTGAGTTTGAGTTAGGTTTAGGGTTAGCATTAGGATTAGAATTAGGGTTAGGGTTAGGGTTTGAGTTAGGGTTAGGGTTAGGGTTAGGGTTTGGGTAAGGGTTAGGTTTGAATCTGGGTTAGTGTTAGGGTTAGGGTTAGTGTTAATATTAGGGTTAGGGTTAGGGTTAGGGTTAGGGTTAGGGTTAGGGATAGGATTAGGTTTAAGCTTTAGGTTTTCGGTTAGGTTTAGTGTTAGGGTTAGGGTAAGGATTAGGGTTTGGGTTAGGTTTTAGGTTTGGTTAGGTTTAGGGTTAGGGTTAGGGTTAGGGTTATGGTTAGGTTTAGATTTACGGTTAGGGTTAGGGTTATGGTTAGGGTTAGCGTTAGGTTTAGGGTTAGGGTTAGGGTTCCGATTAGAGTAAGGTTTAGAGTTTGGGTTTGGGTAAGGGTTAAGGTTAGGGTTAGGGTTAGGGTTAGGGTTAGGACTAGGATTAGGGTTAGGGTTAGGGTTAGGATTAATGTTAGGGTTTGGGTTTAGGTTTGGATTATGGTTAGGGTAAGTGTTAGGATTACAGTTTAGGGTTAGGGTTAGGGTTAGGGTTAGGGTTTCGGTTTGCGTTATGTTTTGGGCTAGATTTAGGGTTAGGGTTAGGGTTTGGGTTCGGATTAGGATTAGGGTTAGGGTTTGAGTTTGAATTATGTTTATGGTTCGCATTAAGGTTAGGGTTAGGTTAGGGTTAGGGTTAGAATTAGCGTTTGGTTTAGGGTTAAAGTTAGGGTTAGCGTTTGGGTTAGGTTTAGGGTTAGGGTTAGGGTTTGGGTTAGGGTTATGGTTAGGTTTCGGGTTTGGGTTAGGGTTAGGGTTAGGGTTAGAGTTACGATTAGGGTTAGGGTTTGGGTTAAGGTTAGCCTTAGGTTTGAATTTGGGTTAGTGTTAGGGCTAGGGTTAGTGTAAAGTTTAGGGTTTGGATTTCGGTTAGGGTTAGGGTTTGAGTTACGATTAGGGTAAAGTTTAGGGTTTAGGTTTGGGTTAGGTTTATGGTTAGGGTTAGGGTTATGGTTAGGTTTAGGGTTAGGGTTAGGGTTAGGGTTTGGGTTAGAATTGGGTTAGGGTTATGTTTAGGGTTAGGTTTTAGGGTTAGGATTACGTTTAGAGTTTGGGTTAGGTTTAGGTATAGGGTTAGGGTTAGGTTAGGATTATGGATGGGGTTAGGTTTGGAGTTAGGTTAAGGTTTTGAGTTATGTTTAGGGTTAGGATTAGGGTTTGGGTTAGGTTTAGGGTTAGGGTTAACGTGAGGGTTAGGGTTAGGTTTAGGGTTAGGTTTTAGGGTTATGGTTAGGGTTATTGTTTGTGTTAAGGTTAGGGTTAGGGTTAGGAATAGGGTTAGGGTTAGTGTTAGGGTTAGGGTTTGGTTTACGGTTTGGGTTAGGGTTAGAGTTAGTTTTTGGGTTAGGGTTAAGGTTAGGATTAGGGTTAGTGTTAGGTTTAGAGTTAGGGTTTGCATTAGGGTTAGGGTTAGGGTTAGGGTTAGGTTAAAAGTTAGGGTTTGGGTTAGGGTTAGTGTTAGGTTTAGAGTTAGGGTTTGAGTTAGGGTTAGGGTTAGGGTTAGGGTTAGTGTTTGGGTTAGGGTTAGGGTTAGGTTTAGGGGTTGGTTTTGGGTTCGGGTTAGGGTTAGGGCTAGGATTTGGGTTAGGTTTAGGGTTACGATTAGGGTTAGGTTTACGGTTTGGGTTAGGTTTAGGGTTAGGATTTGGTTTGGGTTAGGGCTATGGTTAGGGTTTGGGTTAGTGTTAGGTTTAGTGTTAGTGTTAGGGTTAGGGTTTATGTTAGGGTTAGGTGTAGGTTTTGATTTGGGTTAGTGTTAGGGTTAGGGTTAGAGTTAAGGTTAGGGTTTGGGTTAGGGTTATGATTAGGTTTAGGGTAACGATTAGGGTTAAATTTAGGGTTTGGGTTTGGGTTAGGTTTAGGGTTAGCGTTAGGGTTAGTGTTAGGTTTAGGGTTAGTGTTACTGTTAGGGATTGGATTAAGGTTAGGGTTAGGGTTTGGGTTAGGGTTAGTTTTACGGTGTGGGTTTGGGTTAGGGATAGGGTTAGGGTTTGGTTTTAGGTTAGGGTTAGGTTTAGGTTTAGTGTTAGGGTTTGGGTTTGGATTAGGGTTAGGGTTAGGGTTAGGGATAGTTTTAGGGTTAGGGTTTGGGTTAGGGTTAGGGTTTGGGTTAGGTTTAGGGTTAGGAATAGAGTTAGGGTTAGTGTTATTGTTATGGTTTGGGTTAGGTTTGGCTTACGGTTAGGTTTAGGTTTTATGTTAGGGTTAGTGAGGATTAGGGTTTGGGTTAGGGTTAGGTTTAGGATTAGGGTTTGAGTTAGGGTTCGCGTTAGGATTAGGGTTAGGGTTAGGGTTTGGGTTAGGCTTACAGTTAGGTTTAGGTTTACTTTTTGGGTTAGGGGTAGGGTTAGGTTTAGGATTAGGGTTAGGGTTAGTGTTAGGTTTAGGGTTAGGGTTAGGGTTAGGGTTTGTGTTAGGATTAGCGTTAGGGTTATTATTAGGATTAGGGTTAAGGTTAGGGATTCAGTTAGGTTTAGGGTGAGTGTTAGGGTTTGTGTTAGGTTTAGATTTAGGGTTAGGGTTTGGGTTAGGGTTTGGGTTAAGGTTAGGGTTAGGGTTAGGGTTAGGGGTAGGATAAGGATGAGAGTTAGGGTTAGGGTTAGGATTAGGGTTATTTTTTGGGTTATGGTTTGAGTTAGGGTTAGGGTTAGGGTTTGGGTTAGTGTTAGACTTAGGGTTTGAGTGAGGGTTAGGTTTAGGGTTAGGTTAGGGTTTGGGTTAGAGTTAGGGTTAGGGTTAGGGTTTGCGTTTGGTTTAGAGTTAGGGTTAGGTTATTGTTTGGGTTAGAGTTAGGGTTAGGGTGAGGTGTTGGATTAGGGTAATGGTTAGGGTTAGGGTTAGGGTTAGCGTTAGGCTTTGAGCTAGGCCTACGGCTAGGGTTAGGATTAGCGTTAGCGTTTGCGCTAAGACTAGGGCTTGGTTTAGGGTTAGGGTTAGCGTTTGGGTTAAACTTACGTCTAGGGTTAGGTTTTGTTTTAGGGTTAGGGTTAGGGTTAGGGTTTGGGTTAGGGTTTAGGTTTTCGGTTAGGTTTAGTGTTAGGGTTAGTGTTAGGCTTAGGGTTTAGGGTTAGGGTTAACTTTAGGGTTAGGGTTTCGGTTTGGGTTATGTTTTGGGTTAGGTTTAGGGTTAGGGTTAGGGTTTGGGTTCGGGTTAGTAATAGGGTTAGGGTTTGAGTTTGAATTAGGTTTAGGGTTAGCATTAGTGTTAGGGGTAGGTTTAGGATTAGTGTTTCAGTTAGGGTTAGGATTCGGGTTTGGGTTCGGGTTAGGGTTTGATTTAGGGTTAGGGTTAGGGTTAGGTTTAGTGTTAAGGTTTGGGTTAGGGTTAGGGTTAGGACTAGGGTTAGTGTTAGGGTTAGGTTTAGGGTTAGCATTAGGGTTAGGATTAGGGTTAGGGTTAGGGTTTGGTTTAGGGTTAGGGTTAGTGTTAGGGTTACGGTTAGGGTTTGGGTTAGGGTTAGGGTTTGGGTTAGTGTTAGAGTTAGGGTTTGAGTGAGGGTTAGGTTTAGGGTTACGTTAGGGTTTGGGTTAGAGTTAGGGTTAGGGTTACGGTTTGGGTTTGGTTTAGAGTTAGGGTTAGGTTAGGGTTTGGCTTAGAGTTAGGGTTAGGGTGAGGTGTTGGATTAGGGTTATGGTTAGGGTTAGGGTTAGGATTAGGGTTAGGGTTAGGGTTCCGATTAGAGTTAGGTTTAGAGTTTGGGTTTGGGTAAGGGTTAAGGTTAAGGTTATGGTTAGGATTAGGGTTAGGGTTAGGGTTTGGGTATGGGTTAGGATAAGGGTTAGGGTTAGGGTTTGACTAAGGGTTAGGTTTAGGGTTAGTTTTTGGGTTAGGCTTAGGGTTAGGATTAGGGTTAGGTTTAGGTTTTGGGTTAGGGTTAGGGTCAGGGTTTGGGTTAGGGTTAAGGTTAGGGTTAGCGTTAGGGTTATGGTTAGGGTAAGGGTTAGGTTTAGGGTTTGGTTTAGGATTACATTTAGGTTTAGGTTTTCGGTTAAGTTTCGGGTTATGGTTAGGATTTGCGATCGGGTTGGGTTAGTGTTAGGGTTTTAGTTAGGGTTAGGGTTAGGGTTAGGGTTAGGGTTAGGCTTAGGGTTAGGGTTAGAGTTAGTGTTAGGGTTAGGGTTTGGTTTAGGATTACGGTTAGGTTTAGGTTTTCGGTTAAGTTTCGGGTTAGGGTTAGGGTTTGCGTTCGGGTTGGGTTAGTGATAGGGTTTTAGTTAGGGTTAGGGTTAGGGTTAGGGTTAGGGTTAGGGTTTGGGTTAGGGTTAGGCTTAGGGTTAGGGTTTGAGTTTGAGTTAGGTTTAGGGTTAGCATTAGGGTTAGAATTAGGTTAGGGTTAGGGTTTGGGTTAGGGTTAGGGTTAGGGTTAGGGTTTGGGTAAGGGTTAGGTTTGAATCTGGGTTAGTGTTAGTGTTAGGGTTAGTGTTAAGATTAGGGTTAGGGTTAGGGTTAGGGTTAGGTTTTGGGTTAGGGTTTGGGTTAGGTTTAGAATTAGGGTTAGGCTTAGGGTTAGGGTTAGGGTTAGGATAAGGATGAGGGTTAGGGTTAGGGTTAGGATTAGGGTTATTTTTTGGGTAATGGTTTGGGTTAGGTTTAGGGTTAGTGTTTGGGTTAGTGTTAGAGTTAGGGTTAGGTTTAGGGTTAGGTTAGGGTTTGGGTTAGAGTTAGGGTTAGGGTTAGGGTTTGCGTTTGGTTTAGAGTTAGGGTTAGGTTAGGGTTTGGGTTAGAGTTAGGGTTAGGGTGAGGTGTTGGATTAGGGTTATGGTTAGGGTTAGGGTTAGGATTAGGGTTAGGGATAGCGTTCCGATTAGAGTTAGGTTTAGAGTTTGGGTTTGGGTAAGGTTTAAGGTTAGTGTTAGTGTTAGGGGTAGGGTGAGGGGTAGGGTCAGGACTAGGATTAGGGTTAGGGTTAGTGTTAGGATTAGGGTTAGGTTTTGGGTTTAGGTTTGGGTTAATGTTAGGGTTAGTGTTAGGGTTAGGGTTTAGGGTTAGGGTTAGATTTAGGTAGGGTTAGATTTAGGGTTAGGGTTTCGTTGTGGGTTATGTTTTGGGTTAGGTTTAGGGTTAGGGTTAGGGTTTGGGTTCGGGTTAGGAATAGGTTTAGGGTTTGAGTTTGAATTAGGTTTAGGGTTAGCATTAGGGTTAGGGTTAGGTTTAGGATTAGTGTTTCAGTTAGGGTTAGGGTTAAGGTTTGGGTTCGTGTGAGGGTTAGGGTTAGGGTTAGGGTTTGATTTATTGTTAGGGTTAGGGTTAGGTTTAGTGTTAGGGTTTGTGTTAGGTTTAGGGTTAGGACTAAGGTTAGTGTTAGGGTTAGGTTTAGGGTTAGCATTAGGGTTAGGATTAGGGTTAGGGTTAGGGTTTGGGTTACGGTAAGGGTTAGGGTTAGGGTTAGGGTTAGGGTTTGGGTTAGCTTTAGGGTTGGAGTTAGGATTAGGGTTAGG
>JAJHUQ010000032.1:12522500-12527500 GCA_035773235.1 Eospalax fontanierii
TAGGGTTAGTTTTAGGGTTTGGGTTTGCGTAAGGGTAAGGGTTAGGGTTAGGGTTAGGAGTAGGTTTAAGGTTTAGGTTAGGGTTAGTGTTAGGGTTAGGGGTTAGGTTTAGGTTTAGGGTTATTGTTAGGGTTTGGGTTAGGGTTAGTGTTAGGGTTTGGGTTTCAGTTAGAATTAGGATTAGCATTAGGGTTTGTGTTAGGGTTAGGTTTAGAGTTTGGATTAGGTTTAGGGTTAGGGTTAGATTTAGGGTTTGGTTTAGGGGTAGTGTTAGGGTTTGGTTTAGATTTTGGGTTAGGTTTAGGGGTAGGGGTAGGGTTTGGGTTCGGGTTAGGGTTAGGGTTAGGGTTAGGGATAGTGTTTGAGTTAGGGTTAGGGTTAGGGTTAGGGATAGTGTTAGGGTTAGTGTAAAGTTTAGGGTTTGGATTTGGGTTAGGGTTAGGGTTTGAGTTACGATTAGGGTAAAGTTTAGGGTTTAGGTTTGGGTTAGGTTTATGGTTAGGGTTAGCGTTATGGTTAGGTTTAGGGTTTCGGTTAAGTTTCGGGTTAGGGTTTGAGTTAAGTTTAGGGTTAGCGATAGGGTTTGGGTTTGGGTTAGGGTTAGGGTTTGTGTTAGGGTTAGGGTTAGGGTTAGCGTTTGGGTTAGGTTTAGGGTTAGGGTTAGGATTAGGGTTAGGGTTTGTGTTAACATTTTGGTTTCTGTTTGGATTAGGGTTAGGGTTAGGGTTGGGGTTAAGGTTACGTTTAGGGTTAGGGTTTGTGTTAGGGTTAGGGTTAGGGTTAGGAGTAGGGTTAGGGTTTAGGTTTTCGGTTAGGGTTATTGTTAAGGTTAGTGTTAGGATTAGGGTTTGGGTTAGGGTTTAGGTTTGGTTAGGTTTAGGGTTAGGGTTAGGGTTATAGTTAGGTTTAGCGTTAGGGTTAGGGTTACGGTAAGCGTTAGCGTTAGGGTTAGGGTTATGGTTTGGGTTTGGGTTAGGGTTTGTGTTAGGGTTAGGGTTTGGGTTAGGGTTAGCGGTAGGGCTAGGGTTAGGATTTGTGTTAGGCTTAGGTTGAGGGGTCGGGTTTGGGTTAGAGTTATGGTGAGGGTTAGGGGTTGGGTTAGGGTTAGGGTTAGGGTTACGGTTAGGATTAGGGTTAGGGTTAGGGTTTGGATTAGGGTTAGTTTTAGGGTTTGGGTTTGCGTAAGGGTAAGGGTTAGGGTGAGGGTTAGGAGTAGGTTTAAGGTTTAGGTGAGGGTTAGTGTTAGGGTTAGGGTTAGAATTAGCGTTTGGTTTAGGGTTAAAGTTAAGGTTAGGGTTAGTGTTAGGGTTAGGGTTAGGATTAGCGTTTGGTTTAGGGTTAAGGTTAGGGTTAGCGTTTGGGTTAGGTTTAGGGTTAGGGTTAGGGTTTGGCTTAGGGTTATGGTTAGGTTTCGGGTTTGGGTTAGGGTTATGGTTAGGGTTAGGGTTAGAGTTACGATTAGGGTTAGGGTTTGGGTTAAGGTTAGCCTTAGGTTTGAATTTGGGTTAGTGTTAGGGCTAGGGTTAGTGTAAAGTTTAGGGTTTGGATTTCGGTTAGGGTTAGTGTTTGAGTTACGATTAGGGTAAAGTTTAGGGTTTAGGTTTGGGTTAGGTTTATGGTTAGGGTTAGGGTTATGGTTAGGTTTAGGGTTAGGGTTAGGGTTAGGGTTTGGGTTAGAATTGGGTTAGGGTTATGTTTAGGGTTAGGTTTTAGGGTTAGGATTACGTTTAGAGTTTGGGTTAGGTTTAGGTATAGGGTTAGGGTTAGGTTAGGATTATGGATGGGGTTAGGTTTGGAGTTAGGTTAAGGTTTTGAGTTATGTTTAGGGTTAGGATTAGGGTTTGGGTTAGGTTTAGGGTTAGGGTTAACGTGAGGGTTAGGGTTAGGTTTAGGGTTAGGTTTTAGGGTTATGGTTAGGGTTATTGTTTGTGTTAAGGTTAGGGTTAGGGTTAGGAATAGGGTTAGGGTTAGTGTTAGGGTTAGGGTTTGGTTTACGGTTTGGGTTAGGGTTAGAGTTAGTTTTTGGGTTAGGGTTAAGGTTAGGATTAGGGTTAGTGTTAGGTTTAGAGTTAGGGTTTGCATTAGGGTTAGGGTTAGGGTTAGGGTTAGGTTAAAAGTTAGGGTTTGGGTTAGGGTTAGTGTTAGGTTTAGAGTTAGGGTTTGAGTTAGGGTTAGGGTTAGGGTTAGGGTTAGTGTTTGGGTTAGGGTTAGGGTTAGGTTTAGGGGTTGGTTTTGGGTTCGGGTTAGGGTTAGGGCTAGGATTTGGGTTAGGTTTAGGGTTACGATTAGGGTTAGGTTTACGGTTTGGGTTAGGTTTAGGGTTAGGATTTGGTTTGGGTTAGGGCTATGGTTAGGGTTTGGGTTAGTGTTAGGTTTAGTGTTAGTGTTAGGGTTAGGGTTTATGTTAGGGTTAGGTGTAGGTTTTGATTTGGGTTAGTGTTAGGGTTAGGGTTAGAGTTGAGGTTGGGGTGTGGGTTGGGGTTATGATTAGGTTTGGGGTAAGGGTTAGGGTAAAATTTGGGGTTTGGGTTTGGGTTAGGTTTAGGGTTAGCGTTAGGGTTAGTGTTAGGTTTAGGGTTAGTGTTACTGTTAGGGATTGGATTAAGGTTAGGGTTAGGGTTGGGGTTGGGGTTAGTTTTGCGGTTTGGGTTTGGGTTAGGGTTAGGGTTAGGGTTTGGTTTTAGGTTAGGGTTAGGTTTAGGTTTAGTGTTAGGGTTTGGGTTTGGATTAGGGTTAGGGTTAGGGTTAGGGATAGTTTTAGGGTTAGGGTTTGGGTTAGGGTTAGGGTTTGGGTTAGGTTTAGGGTTAGGAATAGAGTTAGGGTTAGTGTTATTGTTATGGTTTGGGTTAGGTTTGGCTTACGGTTAGGTTTAGGTTTTATGTTAGGGTTAGTGAGGATTAGGGTTTGGGTTAGGGTTAGGTTTAGGATTAGGGTTTGAGTTAGGGTTCGCGTTAGGATTAGGGTTAGGGTTAGGGTTTGGGTTAGGCTTACAGTTAGGTTTAGGTTTACTTTTTGGGTTAGGGGTAGGGTTAGGTTTAGGATTAGGGTTAGGGTTAGTGTTAGGTTTAGGGTTAGGGTTAGGGTTAGGGTTTGTGTTAGGATTAGCGTTAGGGTTATTATTAGGATTAGGGTTAAGGTTAGGGATTCAGTTAGGTTTAGGGTGAGTGTTAGGGTTTGTGTTAGGTTTAGATTTAGGGTTAGGGTTTGGGTTAGGGTTTGGGTTAAGGTTAGGGTTAGGGTTAGGGTTAGGGGTAGGATAAGGATGAGAGTTAGGGTTAGGGTTAGGATTAGGGTTATTTTTTGGGTTATGGTTTGAGTTAGGGTTAGGGTTAGGGTTTGGGTTAGTGTTAGACTTAGGGTTTGAGTGAGGGTTAGGTTTAGGGTTAGGTTAGGGTTTGGGTTAGAGTTAGGGTTAGGGTTAGGGTTTGCGTTTGGTTTAGAGTTAGGGTTAGGTTATTGTTTGGGTTAGAGTTAGGGTTAGGGTGAGGTGTTGGATTAGGGTAATGGTTAGGGTTAGGGTTAGGGTTAGGGTTAGGGTTTGAGTTAGGGTTACGGTTAGGGTTAGGATTAGGGTTAGGGTTTGTGTTAAGATTAGGGTTTGGTTTAGGGTTAGGGTTAGGGTTTGGGTTAAACTTACGTTTAGGGTTAGGTTTTGTTTTAGGGTTAGGGTTAGGGTTAGGGTTTGGGTTAGGGTTTAGGTTTTCGGTTAGGTTTAGTGTTAGGGTTAGTGTTAGGCTTAGGGTTTAGGGTTAGGGTTAACTTTAGGGTTAGGGTTTCGGTTTGGGTTATGTTTTGGGTTAGGTTTAGGGTTAGGGTTAGGGTTTGGGTTCGGGTTAGTAATAGGGTTAGGGTTTGAGTTTGAATTAGGTTTAGGGTTAGCATTAGTGTTAGGGGTAGGTTTAGGATTAGTGTTTCAGTTAGGGTTAGGATTCGGGTTTGGGTTCGGGTTAGGGTTTGATTTAGGGTTAGGGTTAGGGTTAGGTTTAGTGTTAAGGTTTGGGTTAGGGTTAGGGTTAGGACTAGGGTTAGTGTTAGGGTTAGGTTTAGGGTTAGCATTAGGGTTAGGATTAGGGTTAGGGTTAGGGTTTGGTTTAGGGTTAGGGTTAGTGTTTGGGATAGGGTTAGGGTTTGGGTTAGGGTTAGGGTTTGGGTTAGTGTTAGAGTAAGGGTTTGAGTGAGGGTAAGGTTTAGGGTTACGTTAGGGTTTGGGTTAGAGTTAGGGTTAGGGTTACGGTTTGGGTTTGGTTTAGAGTAAGGGTTAGGTTAGGGTTTGGCTTAGAGTTAGGGTTAGGGTGAGGTGTTGGATTAGGGTTATGGTTAGGGTTAGGGTTAGGATTAGGGTTAGGGTTAGGGTTCCGATTAGAGTTAGGTTTAGAGTTTGGGTTTGGGTAAGGGTTAAGGTTAAGGTTATGGTTAGGATTAGGGTTAGGGTTAGGGTTTGGGTATGGGTTAGGATAAGGGTTAGGGTTAGGGTTTGACTAAGGGTTAGGTTTAGGGTTAGTTTTTGGGTTAGGCTTAGGGTTAGGATTAGGGTTAGGTTTAGGTTTTGGGTTAGGGTTAGGGTCAGGGTTTGGGTTAGGGTTAAGGTTAGGGTTAGCGTTAGGGTTATGGTTAGGGTAAGGGTTAGGTTTAGGGTTTGGTTTAGGATTACATTTAGGTTTAGGTTTTCGGTTAAGTTTCGGGTTATGGTTAGGATTTGCGATCGGGTTGGGTTAGTGTTAGGGTTTTAGTTAGGGTTAGGGTTAGGGTTAGGGTTAGGGTTAGGCTTAGGGTTAGGGTTAGAGTTAGTGTTAGGGTTAGGGTTTGGTTTAGGATTACGGTTAGGTTTAGGTTTTCGGTTAAGTTTCGGGTTAGGGTTAGGGTTTGCGTTCGGGTTGGGTTAGTGATAGGGTTTTAGTTAGGGTTAGGGTTAGGGTTAGGGTTAGGGTTAGGGTTTGGGTTAGGGTTAGGCTTAGGGTTAGGGTTTGAGTTTGAGTTAGGTTTAGGGTTAGCATTAGGG